>JAGDYQ010000194.1:13466-401195 GCA_021962125.1 Bulinus truncatus | reverse complement strand
GAGAGAGAGAGAAGATTGAAGAGGAAAAATAGTTGGCACTCAAATAAGATTTTAAAAAATGTGTCTTTCTTTCACCAATCACGGGTAAGATAAATATAAACAAGACTTCAATAAGTGTTTGATAAAATTCATAAACTACCTAGATAATGAATTATGTACACTTTGAGTTGTTTAGATTTAGATTATGTTACATTAACTGCAGATAATGACAACAAGACTTCAATAAGTTTTTGGTCAAATTCATAAATCACCTAGATAATGAATTATGTACACCTTGAGTTTGTTTAGATTTAGATTATGTCACATTAACTGCAGATAATGACAACTGGAAATAAAACATTAGATGTAGATGTTCGATTAGGAAAATTTAGAGACGGTGAGGTACATAAACAAAGATGGAGGACCCCCTGATAGAACTGAATGCTTACATTTGTTACATATTTTATAAATTATAGCACTTTCAAGAAATGACTGGTCAACCAAAATGTATTTTTATTTATGAATCTTACTTCGATATTAACATTTCCCATAAACTTGAACTCTTTCTCTTGTTTAAGAATTACCATCAGTAAGAATGTCATGATAGTTGCTCATTGAAACCATCAGCTGAATGAGATAACGGCAACAGTTTGGAAATAGTCAATGTAAATATTTTATAACACAATAGCTTGTAACGTCTCTTGTTACTTATTCACCATTCATAACCCAATCGGTGAGAAATTGAACTGAGTGCGTGTTTACCATTGATACCATAATATCTAACAATCCTGGTGGATGTCTACAGGCTATCAACAGTGAGCTTGATTAGACCAGTGCCCGCTGATATACTGTAGGAGGCACTGATTAGACCAGTGCCCGCTGATATACTGTAGGAGGCACTGATTAGACCAGTGCCCGCTGATATACTGTAGGAGGCACTGATTAGACCAGTGCCCGCTGATATACTGTAGGAGGCACTGATTAGACCAGTGCCCGCTGATATACTGTAGGAGGCACTGATTAGACCAGTGCCCGCTGATATACTGTAGGAGGCACTGATTAGACCAGTGCCCGCTGATATACTGTAGGAGGCACTGATTAGACCAGTGCCCGCTGATATACTGTAGGAGGCACTGATTAGACTTACCCAGATCATTGAGAGAGACTCACTTAGACGACAGTGAAAGACATACGTAAGTAGCCCAAATACAGCCATACGTAGCACAGATACCGCGGCCTTTGGTTCGCAATCAGGTGTGGTGCAGATGTCACATGTGGGATCATTTGGGATAACTCTCGATCTGTTGTGGGACGTGATAGGGCGAGTTGTCAGGGGACGTAATTGGGCAAGTTGTCAGGGGAGGTCAAAATGTGTATTTATCTGTTCCCATTGATTCAAATTGTGCATGACTTGCATGGAGTTAACTTGAAATATAAGATACCATTGTAGCACACGTATGTACACACACACACACACACACACACATACACACACTTACAAAGTTGCCTAGTTAATAATGCATTGCGTCACAGAGGGCGTGGAGACACCAAGGAGGATGTAGCTACAAAAATATTTGAGAGTCTATCCAGCACTGTGATGACATATTTACAGAGATTGGTCAGTAGATGGTCAGGAGATGGAGCCACAATGTCAATAGCTAGAGCCACAATGTCAGTAGATAGAGCCACAATGTCAGTATACTGAGCCACAATGTCAGTAGATAGAGCCACAATGTGAGTAAATTGAGCCACAATGTCAGTAGATAGAGTCACAATGTCAATAAATAGAGCCACAATGTCAGTAGATGGAGCCACAATGTCAGTAGATGGAGCCACAATGTCAGTATATTGAGCCACAATGTCAGTAGATAGAGCCACGATGTCAGTAAACTGAACCACAATGTCAGTAAATTGGGGCACAATGTCAGTAGATAGAGCCACAATGTCAGTATACTGAGCCACAATGTCAGTAAATTGAGCCACAATGTCAGTAAATTGAGCCACAATGTCAGTAGATAGAGTCACAATATCAATAGATAGAAAAACAATGTCTATTGATAGAGCCACAATGTCAGTAGATAGAGCCACAATGTCAGTAGATAGAGCCACAATGTCAGTATATTGAGCCACAACGTCAGTAGTTGGAGCCACAATGTCAGTATATTGAGCCACAACGTCAGTAGATGGAGCCACAACGTCAGTAGATGGAGCCAAAATGTCAGTATATTGAGCCACAACGTCAGTAGATGGAGCCACAATGTCAGTAGATGGAGCCACAACGTCAGTAGATGGAGCCACAACGTCAGTAGATGGAGCCAAAATGTCAGTATATTGAGCCACAACGTCAGTAGATGGAGCCACAATGTCAGTAGATGGAGCCACAACGTCAGTAGATGGAGCCACAATGTCAGTATATTGAGCCACAACGTCAGTAGATAGAGCCACAATGTCAGTAGATGGAGCCACAATGTCAGTAAATTGAGCCACAACGTCAGTAGATAGAGCCACAATGTCAGTAGATGGAGCCACACTGTCAGTAGATGGAGCCACAATGTCAGTAGATAGAGCCACACTGTCAGTAGATAGAGCCACAATGTCAGTAGATGGAGCCACAATGTCAGTAAATGGAGCCACAATGTCAGTAGATGGAGCCACAATGTCAGTATATTGAGCCACAATGTCAGTAGATAGAGCCACAATGTCAGTAAATGGAGCCACAATGTCAGTAGATGGAGCCACAATGTCAGTAGATGGAGCCACAATGTCAGTATATGGAGCCACAATGTCAGTAGATGGAGCCACAATGTTTTTGGTAGTTCAAGGAGAATAAAGCCCTCGGGAGTTCTCTTTTATTTTTCAGCTTTTATATTTGTTTTATATATAACTGTTTATAAGATGAAGATAACTCTGACATCTTCCTGGAACAAGGATTATCGTTCTTGTTTCCTATTTGCTCATTACATGTGTTTGTGTAGCCGATACAGAGCCAGGCTATTTTTTTTTTGTGTGTGAGATAAACAAGCCTGGCGCGCCTGGTCATCTGATGGGTCAACAGTCCACAGTCTCATCCAGTTCAAGTCTGATGCAACAGAACAAAGCTGTTTACTTTAGGAATGCTCAAACTGTGAATCTTTTCCCAATGTTAACAAAATGTTAAAATTAGTTGCTGTTGTGTTGTTGTTGTTTTCATATTTGTAAACAATTACAGTTTAAATCCAATGTTGAATCTGTAAACATTAATATGAATATTTTTAGGTACCAATTGAAATGAATATTGCTGGGTAAACATTATTTTAAAATGTCAAATAAAAATGTTGAATTATTGAGTACTAATCTTAAATTTAAATCGTTAACGCCAAAATGTTAAATACTGGTGCTAGTGTTAAATACTAGCTCTGATGTTAAATTGTTAAATACTAGCTCTAATGTTAAATTATTAAATAATAGTACTAATGTTAAATTGTTAAAGGTTGATGCTTAATTGTTGTAAACGTATGTTGCATATTTTATTTCTATTATTTGATTTTGGGGCCATCAGTATTAAAGTTGTTGTCAAATCACAATAATATCTATATATTAAAAAAAATCTACAACATAATATTAGTACAAACAAATTTTAAAAATTGCACCACCACAAAGGTGCGATAGTACAATAAAATAACAGTACTATAGTGAAACAGTACAGTAGTGCCACATACAATAGTGCAATAATCGTCAAGTGCAATACTTCCTGGGTTGAACACTTTAAGCCATGGTAGGCAGTTTTTTTTTTAAATCGCGGGCTACAGTAGTTAAATTAGAAAGTAGAGGGGTAGAAATAAGAAGAGTCGAGACCAGGGCAAACTAATTGAGTGTCTTTAAGAACTATAATACGAACTGAATGTACCTGAAGATTGAATATTCGCGGACAGAATCAAACTGCCATACGCATCCGTCCTTGTCCGCTGGAAGTTATTTGTTCATGTCTGGTCTAAACTTTTATCAGTTCATGTAACCCAACATCACAAAACTTTAACAATAAAACATTCATGTACTTCAGTGCAATGATTAGTCTTGAGCATACAAAATGGTTCATTGTTAAATTGTCCGCAACTGTATTTAAAAAAAAATAATTTCTGTTAAAACATAAAACTTCCTTGTTGTTGATTTGATCTTATCATAAGTTTTTTTTTTTATCATACATGTTGTGTTGATTTTGTTTCCCTGTCTGTTTCATTTCAAAATTTCTCTCTGTTTTCCTTCAGTAAATAACAAACAGAATAATTCATTGACTAAGGGAGTGAAACTGCCCAGTGGACAAATTGGAAGAAGGAGATGGACCCAGACAAAAGATTTTCTTCCACTGCTGGAGGCTGCTGGGTAGGCGACACACACATAAAAAAAAACGCGGCAGAAACTACGAGGGGAGATAATTTGTCTCAGTCAGACGCCAATGCCGATAACGGTGTATCGTTTAAATTTTGCTCCGGAGAATTTGTCCCTGGGAAAAAAAAGAGATTCATCACTTGTTAACACGTAATTAAGTTAATCGAGGACCGTATCTTAGGTGGAGAGGGTCATTCAACTAATTGCCTCGATCCTCATCATTTCAAACGTGAGTGGTGAGCTAGCAGACGATACTATGAGTAGCCGGAAGACATATTTAGAAATAGATTTGAGAGGAGGGTGTCTCTAACAGTCGTTTGTACTTGATGAGACTCTCAAGTACTGCTCTTTAATAACTACTTTATATCTACCACCCCCCCTCAATTACTGCCCTTTAATAACTACTTTATATCTACCCCCTCCCCTTAATTACTGCCCTTTAATAGCTACTTTATATCTACCCCTCCCCTCAATTACTGCCCTTTAATAGCTACTTTATATCTACCCCTCCCCTCAATTACTGCCCTTTAATAACTACTTTATATCTACCCCCTCCCCTCAATTACTGCCCTTTAATAGCTACTTTATATCTACCCCTCCCCTCAATTACTGCCCTTTAATAACTACTTTATATCTACCCCCTCCCCTCAATTACTGCCCTTTAATAACTACTTTATATCTACCACCCCCACCCTCAATTACTGCCCTTTAATAACCACTTCATATCTGTCCCCTCCCCCTCAATTTATTGTTAAATATTACTTTATTTTTTTTAAACTTTAGTTTATGAAAAAGGAGCGTGCGGTGCATGTTCTCAGTATGACGTAACTCTTGTTACTCTCCGAATTACCACACCTACTTTTTTTCTTCTTTAGGATAACCTTTAGGTTTTCGCTGCACATTTTTTTATCCAATGAATCTTTCTTGAAAGTTGACTAAAATTAGATAAACGTAAATGAAGTGACAGAGGTGTTAACTTTGTTGCTGATATTAAGATGAATCTTAGAATGTGACAATTTAGATTTATAACCAAACTGAACATTTAAAAACATTTAGTACCTAAGAATATGTTAGTTGTATTTGTTTACATATACTCATCATAGTAATGCAGAAATTAAATTACAAAACTTACACCTGTATAAATGTGTGGTTATTATGTTATCTTGACTCAGCTGAAGTAAGATATGATTAATTCTTTGATCCTATAAACAACAAATGGGACGGTCTCGTGGCGCCTCTTCATTAAGCCCCACCTTGTCCGATGGTTCAATGGCCATATAGGTACTAGAGTACCTCTAGTAAAAAAAAAACCTGTATATATTGCTTAAGCCCTTCACATATGGCACTAGGGACGAAGGAGGTGGGGTAGGGGTAGAAATAGGAATGGGTGGTCCCCAAGTCGATAATTTAACATTGCCGGCTGTCTAGGGGCCCCCAAGTCGGGACTGGATGTAACATGTACAAAAACAGTGACACATTTATCGAATAAATACTAAGGTGTATGAGTTTGTTTGAATAAAAGAATGGTGACGAAATGCACTTCATAATAAAAGAGGATACATTTTAATATATGATATTACAATAAATAAACATTTCAATAACAAATGTAAAAATAAAATATCCGTTGCCAGATGCCATAGACCATCAGGATAATATAGATACCAGGATATCATAGAACCCAGGATAACATAGTCTAGGATACCATAGACCCAGGATAATATAGATCCTAGGATAATTTAGACCCTAGGATAATATAGATCCCCAGTATATCATAAACCCCAGCATAATATAGATCCCAGGATAATTTAGACCCCAGGATTATATAGATCCCAGGATAATATAGATCCCAGTTTCCATAATTCAGTTATCTAGTTAGTCAATGTTAGCTCTGTTGAGTCAGTCAATTAATGTTTGCTCTGTTGAGTCAGTCAATTAATGTTTGCTCTGTTGAGTCAGTCAATTAATGTTAGCTCTGTTCAATCAGTCAGTCAGTCAATGTTGTCTCTGTTCATTCAGTCAGTCACCCAGTGTTAGCTCTGTTCAGTCATCAGTCAGTCAGTAGGTCAATGTTAGCTCTGTTCAGTCATCAGTCAGTCAGTAGGTCAATATTAGCTCTGTTCAGTCATCAGTCAGTTAGTCAGTCAATGTTAGCTTTGTTCTTGTCAGTCAGTAGGTCAATGTTAGCTCTGTTCAGTCATCAGTCAGTCAGTAGGTCAATGTTAGCTCTGTTCAGTCATCAGCCAGTCAGTAGGTCAATGTTAGCTCTGTTCAGTCATCAGCCAGTCAGTAGGTCAATGTTAGCTCTGTTCAGTCATCAGTCAGTCAGTAGGTCAATGTTAGCTCTGTTCAGTCATCAGTCAGTTAGTTAGTCAATGTTAGCTTTGTTCTTGTCAGTCAGTAGGTCAATGTTAGCTCTGTTCAGTGATCAGTCAGTCAGTAGGTCAATGTTAGCTCTATTCAGTCATCAGTCAGTTAGTCAGTCAATGTTAGCTTTGTTCTTGTCAGTCAGTAGGTCAATGTTAGCTCTGTTCAGTCATCAGCCAGTCATCAGGTCAATGTTAGCTCTGTTCAGTCATCAGCCAGTCAGTAGGTCAATGTTAGCTCTGTTCAGTCATCAGCCAGTCAGTAGGTCGATGTTAGCTCTGTTCAGTCATCAGCCAGTCAGTAGGTCGATGTTAGCTCTGTTCAGTCATCAGCCAGTCAGTAGGTCGATGTTAGCTCTGTTCAGTCATCAGCCAGTCAGTAGGTCGATGTTAGCTCTGTTCAGTCATCAGCCAGTCAGTAGGTCGATGTTAGCTCTGTTCAGTCATCAGCCAATCAGTAGGTCGATGTTAGCTCTGTTCAGTCATCAGCCAGTCAGTAGGTCAATGTTAGCTCTGTTCAGTCATCAGCCAGTCAGCAGGTCAATGTTAGCTCTGTTCAGTCATCAGCCAGTCAGTAGGTCAATGTTAGCTCTGTTCAGTCATCAGTCAGTCAGTAGGTCAATGTTAGCTCTGTTCAGTCATCAGTCAGTTAGTCAGTCAATGTTAGCTTTGTTCTTGTCAGTCAGTAGGTCAATGTTAGCTCTGTTCAGTGATCAGTCAGTTAGTAGGTCAATGTTAGCTCTGTTCAGTCATCAGTAGGTAGTCAGTCAATGTTAGCTTTGTTCTTGTCAGTCAGTAGGTCAATGTTAGCTCTGTTCAGTCATCAGCCAGTCAGCAGGTCAATGTTAGCTCTGTTCAGTCATCAGCCAGTCAGTAGGTCGATGTTAGCTCTGTTCAGTCATCAGCCAGTCAGTAGGTCGATGTTAGCTCTGTTCAGTCATCAGCCAGTCAGTAGGTCGATGTTAGCTCTGTTCAGTCATCAGCCAGTCAGTAGGTCGATGTTAGCTCTGTTCAGTCATCAGCCAGTCAGTAGGTCGATGTTGGCTCTGTTCAGTCATCAGCCAGTCAGCAGGTCGATGTTAGCTCTGTTCAGTCATCAGCCAGTCAGCAGGTCGATGTTAGCTCTGTTCAGTCATCAGCCAGTCAGCAGGTCGATGTTAGCTCTGTTCAGTCATCAGCCAGTCAGCAGGTCGATGTTAGCTCTGTTCAGTCATCAGCCAGTCAGCAGGTCGATGTTAGCTCTGTTCAGTCATCAGCCAGTCAGCAGGTCGATGTTAGCTCTGTTCAGTCATCAGCCAGTCAGCAGGTCGATGTTAGCTCTGTTCAGTCATCAGCCAGTCAGCAGGTCGATGTTAGCTCTGTTCAGTCATCAGCCAGTCAGCAGGTCGATGTTAGCTCTGTTCAGTCATCAGCCAGTCAGCAGGTCGATGTTAGCTCTGTTCAGTCATCAGCCAGTCAGCAGGTCGATGTTAGCTCTGTTCAGTCATCAGCCAGTCAGCAGGTCGATGTTAGCTCTGTTCAGTCATCAGCCAGTCAGCAGGTCGATGTTAGCTCTGTTCAGTCATCAGCCAGTCAGCAGGTCGATGTTAGCTCTGTTCAGTCATCAGCCAGTCAGCAGGTCGATGTTAGCTCTGTTCAGTCATCAGCCAGTCAGCAGGTCGATGTTAGCTCTGTTCAGTCATCAGCCAGTCAGCAGGTCGATGTTAGCTCTGTTCAGTCATCAGCCAGTCAGCAGGTCGATGTTAGCTCTGTTCAGTCATCAGCCAGTCACCAGGTCGATGTTAGCTCTGTTCAGTCATCAGCCAGTCACCAGGTCGATGTTAGCTCTGTTCAGTCATCAGCCAGTCAGCAGGTCGATGTTAGCTCTGTTCAGTCATCAGCCAGTCAGCAGGTCGATGTTAGCTCTGTTCAGTCATCAGCCAGTCAGCAGGTCAATGTTAGCTCTGTTCAGTCATCAGCCAGTCAGCAGGTCAATGTTAGCTCTGTTCAGTCATCAGCCAGTCAGCAGGTCAATGTTAGCTCTGTTCAGTCATCAGCCAGTCAGCAGGTCAATGTTAGCTCTGTTCAGTCATCAGCCAGTCAGCAGGTCAATGTTAGCTCTGTTCAGTCATCAGCCAGTCAGTAGGTCATTGTTAGCTCTGTTCAGTCATCAGCCAGTCAGTAGGTCAATGTTAGCTTTGTTCAATCTGCCAGTCAGACATCCAGTGTTATCTCTGTTCAGTCAGTCATTCACCCAGTGTTAGCTTTTTTTTTCAGTCAGTAAGAATGTTCGGAGTTAGTTACTAAGTCAGAATTGTTAATACAAGTGTGTATCTGGAGGGGGGTTGTTACTGTTATACGTGGTAACCAATTATGGTCCCTATTGTAGCACCATCACTAAATACCATACATTTATCTACTGTTATCTCCACTGTTCAGATATTAGCCTGTTTTCTGAATGTCCAAATCTTCATATCGATACAAGTTTGTTGTTGTGTCCACGTGACAGCCACGACGTCACGTGATTCTCCCAATCATGCACGTCATGGCAGTATTGCATCATCGCGTTCCCACGTCGACCACGGACTGTCTCCACGTGTCAGTGTCGCGGAAGGTGAGTCACTCTCTCACACGGCGGTGCTCATCACGGAAGCACGCCCATCGCTGTCGTCAACGGAACACTTGGCCGTCTTAGAACTCTCCTCCACAGCCATCTTGGAATGTGACGACACCGCGTACCCGCTGCTTCGGCTCTTGGTGGACATCTGGCGTTGAATGGATCGACTCTGTTGAACTGTGTTCACCTTCTGTCGTAAAGTAGCTAGCACCTAAACAAATAAACAAAATTATAGCTATCATAAAAAAAAAAGAAACATTACGTTTCCTACAATGCTTTTTTTTCTCGTTAAAATGGAGAATAAGTCTTCCAGAATTATTTCCGTTGGAAAAAAAAACCCCAGCTTTTGTGTAGTTTATTTGAGCAAATTCTCGTCTGCAATGTTTATACATTGAATTTGATTTTGGACCTTACTGTTGTCAGCCGTAAGAAGTATTTGTTGTTAACGTATAATTGGTTTCTTTCAAAGAATATCTCTGGAAAACAGCATTCCCTAACGATGTTTCTCACCGTAAGACTTAAGATTTTTGAGCAAAAAAAAATATTCCAAAAAAAAAAGAATTATTTATAATGCGTTCTAAAAGAATGAAAAACTTTTAAGATATTTTTTTTTTATTCACTAGATCCCCCCGGTTGAATGATTTTAAAACTATTAAAAATAATTCATTAAATCTAACTAATTGAACGTGAAAACAAATTTAAAACTCTGTTTATAGAAATAGCTTTCTATTGATACTCTTAAACTAATTCACAAACTTTGGAAGTTGTCAATTTTCTTTTATCAAATTATCAATGACTGATACAAAATAGAATATCGATCTTTCAGGAGTCTGTGGAATGTCTGGAGTCGGAATCTCTGGAGAGGACGCGATGCTACAACCGGTCAGAGTCTGTAGAAAGCACGCGATGGTAAGTCTGGTCTGAGTCTGTAGAAAGGAAGCGATGATACCAGGGCTGGGGAGCCGGTGTCGGAGGTGTCGGGTGATTTGCCGGTGTCGGTGTCGGCATTTGCACTTTGTCCGGAGTCGGTGTCGGTGTCGGCATTTGTAATTCGTCCGGAGTCGGTTCGGTGTAGGCGCAAAAAAACTTGTCCCAAAAAATACTAGAAGTTTAATTTAATAATCCAGAACAACGTCAGATAATTCTTAGCTAATCTTTAATTTAAAGTTTTATTAAGTTCTTCTTTTCTTTTTAAATAAATACTTGGTAAATCTGTTTATCAACAAATGTATTATTTTCCAAAGCAAGATTCTCTAAAGTACAACGGCTTGTCAACATTAACAGAAATGTGACTGAAAGTAGATAGAAAAGCTACTGGCTATGTTCGCTCTGTTATTCACTAAATCATTGTAAATCATAAGAAATGTTTAGTTTGCATCTCTCTATCAATATCCATGTCGGAGAAAGATTACACACAAACCTGTATAAGTCTTTTAGAACCTTAAAGAATGATCTGTTTCAAATGTTCCTACAATCAAAGTTAACTCACAACTACCACTCTCTACAGCTTAATTTCATCCAGAATGAAACATTACCAATCTACGTTACACTGACACTACATAAAAGCCCAGTCCGTATCTAGCTATTGAGGCGCCATGTGCGAGTTTTTTGCCCCCCCCCCTCACCGTTCAGAAAGATGTGCAACCTATTAAAATGCATAACACTTTCACTACATATTTCAGGTTTAATTCGGGTTTGAAATAGCGATTCCTTCCTCTATTAACTGTTAAGTATGTAGTGTCTTCATACATCTCTCTCTCTTCTCTAAAAATAGGTCTGGAACAACCATCTTTTATCATTGTCTGTAGCCCTTGCCGTGATTTTATTTCAGCACTCTGATTCTCTGAATGGCCACTTATAAACTTCCAAGCATCATTACTCTAGTGTTGTTGGATATGTCTGTACTTTGCAGTGACTTGCTGACTTAGGCAATCGTTAATAATAATCTTGACCAATATTTGAGCATAAGCCTACACATAAATGAGAACTTATTAAAAGTAGCGAATTGGCCGCTACTGGTTTACTATAAAAATAACATACGCATACTGTGGCATATCTTGAAGTAGACCATACACTGCAGTTACTCTTGGTGTCCATATCTAGTGTTTTTCGTGACCTTTCAATGTTACATGTACAACTGATAACTTTTTTTTTCAGATGTAAATTTATAACTACTGAAGAACCACAATAGGTTCTTAAATCTGATTGAAGGGCTGAACCAAGAGCAGATCACTGGAGTGTTTATAATATTTTATCCGAGCTAACATAAATGTAAATGTTATCAATGTAAATGAAAAAAGGGGAGTGCACTGCGGGTCAAAATATATGGGCCAGTAAATGACAATAACGAGTGGAGAAGTAGAATCAATTCAGAGCTGTACAATCTGTACGAAGAACCAAATATAACAGCAGAAATATAAATGAACAGATTGAGGTGGGTATGGCACATAGAAAGAATGGAAAACAACAGAGGTCCAAAAGCAATATATAAGGCAACACCCAATGAGAAAAGGCCTAAAGGCACACCAAGAAGCAGATGGTTGGAGGACGTGAAGAAAGACCTTAAAGCCATAGGAGTGAGAGAGTGGAGAAAGAAGATCATGGATCGGGAAAAGTGGAAAAGAGTAGTATGGTAGGCCAGGGCCCTAAATGGGCTGTAGAGCCAAAGGAAGAATAAATAGACGAGCATCTTTATATAGAGTATGAGATATATACAGGAAAAAAATACACAATTATCTCCCTTATCTTTTTGAGAGCCGCGGGGTGGCGGACTACAGGGTCAACCAGTCAGGTAGCGCGCTAGCCGCTGGCCTACATGGTAGTTCCCATATGCTGAAGAACACAGCCAGTTTGATTTCACTAGCCCTAACAGATTAAGTCTCAGCCCGCAGATAAACTGCGATAATTCTAAGAAAGAGATAGATAAGTCCAATATGCTCTCTAATCTTCATGTTTCATAGTGTTATCTATTTTTAGCTAAATAAAACAATAGTTATGTCTGTTGTTTTCTTAAGCTAACGTATGAGTAGCAAGTTAACTTTTTTTTTCATTGGAAAAATTATTTACCAGCTTGTTTAAAAAATATCATTAACCCATATTACAGTATGATAATCGTATAAATTCATCACAAAACCATCATTTTCTGATAGCTCTCTGGTCAAATCAACATTATAAAAAACATCTTTGTTAATAAAAAAAAAATGGTCTGTATTCATTAGTCCGACAACTTACCTCGCTGTTTAGGAAACAGTAAAATGTGGCAACCAACAGACCCTGTGAAATTAAACCCAAAAAAAATGTATATTGTGACCTTTATATTAGACATAAATGATAATCATAACAAAAAGATTTCTGTATTTCGAACAAAACTGGAACGAATTCTTGGCAATCCTCAGATAATTGTTAGAAAGTCTTATCATTCGATTTAACCAAAATTTAAGCTTTTTTTCAATGCATATAATTATTTCTGCAACAAAACCAAAATTTCGACAGTTTATATAATTCAACTTAAACCAGGTGCCTGTGGTTAATACTTGCTTGTAATGCCTGCACGATATTCCGTGTAATGATAAATATTCTCTTGTTCTTTGAGTTGACCTTTTCTGCAGCGTATGTCAAAATGAAGTGAACCCCCAACAGAGGGAGCAATACGATGATGGCTTTCACTGACTTCCTGGATTATTGATAAAAATCAAAATATTTTAACTCAATAAATAAATTAGACAATCTGATTGTAATAAGAAATCTTAAAGATAAATATTACACAATAAAAAAATGTGTCTTAAGCTTTGATTTTCAATAATCCATTTGACAAAATAAAACTGCTCGAGTTTCAGGGTAAAAGAATTTATCAGAATCAATTCGAATCAATTTATTACATATCGACTAATACAATATAGAAATGATATGAGTAAAAATAAAAATGTCGGTGCCAACGATCTACCTGTACTTCTGTATTCGAATGAATTACCTGTACTTCTGTATTCCAATGAAACACATATACTTCTATATTCCAATGAACCACCACTACTTCTGTATTCCAATGAAACACATATACTTCTATATTCCAATGAACCACCATTACTTCTGTATTCCAATGAAACACATATACTTCTATATTCCAATGAACCACCATTACTTCTGTATCCCAATGAACCACCATTACTTATGTATTCCAATGAACCACCTGTACTTCTGTACTCCAATGAACCACCTGTACTTCTGTATTTAAATGAACCTTTGCACTACTATAATCCAATAAGCCACCTGGACTAACATATTTAAATGAACTACCTGTACAATTGTATTTAAATGTACCACCCATTACTGTGCTCCAATTAACCATCTGTACATCTGCAATATTGTATGCCAATAAACGACCGATGCTACTGTATTCCCATAAAATACCTTTACTTCTGTGTTCTATGAATAACCTGGTCTACTGCATTTCAAATGACCACGTGTGCTACTGTATTTCAAATGTATACAAAATACCTTTACTGCTGTATTCCGAAGGTCCGCAGACGCCTTTCCCCTAATAGAATACGAGTCATTGTGTATTAAATTACTGTACCTCGTTTAAAACGGATTGGCATTCGGCAATTGTAGTGTGGTACAGGAAACCTTAATGTGGTACAGGCAATGGTAGTGTGGTATAGGCATGCATATTGTGGTACAGGCAACCTTAATGTGGTACATGCAACCGTATTGTGGTACAGGCAATGGTAGTGTGGTACAGGCAACCTTAATGTGGTTCAGACTATGGTAGTGTGGTACAGGCAAGCGTATTATGGTACACGCAATGGTAGTTTGGCACAGGCAAGCGTATTATGGTACAGGCAATGATAGTTTGGCACAGATAACCATAATGTGGTAAAGGAAATGGTAGTGAAGTGCATGCAATGGTAGTGTGGTAAAGGCATGCGTATTGTGGTACAGATAACTGGAATGTGGTACGGGCAATGGTGGTGTGGTACAGACAACTGGAATGTGCTACGGGCAATGGTGGTGTGGTACAGACAACTGGAATGTGGTACAGCCTATGGTAGTGTGATACATTTTGTCAAAATAGCTCATGACGAAAATGAGTGTACCTGAGCAGTATTTAAACTAGTATATTATACTTTTTTTTTTACTTTTACCACATACATGAATACACTTTAGCTTATTTTTTTTTTAAATATCGTCAAATGTTGTTGTTTTCTTTTTCAAGACCCAAGCCTCGTTAGTTGCCATAGCAACATAAATCTCGTTTCATTTTCCAACATTTTGATTAAGTAAGACACAGTTATGGTTTGTTTATAGTCTGAGTGACTTTTGAAAGGGAACGGCTGAAAACAACAACAACAACAAGTTAAAAGTTCTTCAGACTCTTGAAGGTTGGAAACATGACATGTTGGACAATTTTACAAAAACACAAGAATTGATTGAATACGTTCAAAATTGTCCTGGTGCACTTGAGAAATCTAGGACAGGCAGAAAACAACATTGTGTTACATAGTGTTATAATCTTTATTCTGGTTTGTTTCTCTACCAATTTTCGTAGAAGTAAGTTAAACCAACAGTGACTCACATGTAACTGTTTACTTAAATTACTCCGTAATTCATTACTTATTACTGCATTTCCGCTCAATGATAGTCACCGGGTGGGTCAGATGAGGACCAATTCAATTCAAACAACGAGGTTCCTCAGATAAGATTTTGATTGAACGAAATTTTTGTTTTGTGTTTATTATTTAGTCCCATTGGAAATGCAAGTGACTCATTATAGGAAATGTTAAATAATAAAATATTTGACTATTATAACGTATTTAAACTTCCTAAAGTGATATATATATATATATATATATATATATATATATATAAATATATATATATATATATATATATATATATATATATATACTAGTTGTACCCTGCAAAACCTTTGCATAGAGTTATATCCCCTTAGGCTTGATCGCTAGGTTATTTTTTTATTTCGGGCAGATCCGATTTTTTTCATAAATGCATTTTAAACTGGAATACTGTTGTATTAATTCTTTACTTTCGATATAACGCAGAGCCCAAATCGCTATTATTTTATTAGATACTAGACTTACTTCATCTGGTGACTCTCAATAACTACCGATGTCCGAAGTTTTCTGACCAGGACCCAAACAACAACTATCAATATGACAAAGTTCACCTGGTTTTTAATATAATAATATGGATGGTTATATATATATATATATATATATATATATATATATATATATATATATATATGACTGGTTAATTATATACATATATATCAATTTAATACAAAAGTACTAGGCCCAATGAAGTGGATTAATTAAACTATTCACCACTAATTGGTTTAGGTGTGTCTTTACGTTGATGGTAGACCGATAAGAATTAAGTGGTACACAGTCAAATTGTCAACAACATCACCATACTGTTAAACATGCAGCTGCTATGGTGGTACTTACCATCAGCACTGTAAAACATGAAACTACTATGCTGGTAATTACCATCAGCACTGTAAAACATGAAACTACTATGATGGTACTTAACATCAGCACTGTTAAACATGCAGCTACTATGATGGTACTTACCATCAGCACTGTTAAACATGCAGCTACTATGATGGTACTTACCATCAGCACTGTTAAACATGCAGCTACTATGATGGTACTTACCATCATGACTGTAAAACATGAAACTACTATGATGGTACTTACCATCAGCACTGTTAAACATGCAGCTACTATGATGGTACTTACCATCAGGACTGTAAAACATGAAACTACTATGATGGTACTTACCATCAGCACTGTTAAACATGCAGCTACTATGATGGTACTTACCATCAGGACTGTAAAACATGAAACTACTATGATGGTACTTACCATCAGCACTGTTAAACATGCAGCTACTATGATGGTACTTACCATCAGCACTGTTAAACATAAAACTACTATGATGGGTACTTACCATTAGCACTGTTAAACATGAAACTACTATGATGGTACTCACCACCAGGACTGTTAAACATGCAGCTACTATGATGGTACTTACCATCAGCACTGTTAAACATAAAACTACTATGATGGGTACTTACCATTAGCACTGTTAAACATGAAACTACTATGATGGTACTCACCACCAGGACTGTTAAACATGCAGCTACTATAAATGTGTGCACACTCCAAATCTCATGATCAGGCAGCCAGCAACTGTTCAGAGAAAAAAATGAACACGCCCTGTAGTTACTTGCCATTTAAGTTCAAGTCAAGTCTATTTTCTCCTTTGCACAATAATATTTTTAAAAGTTTGACTTAAACTCAATTTAATCTAAGGGTTTTTTTTTTTTAGATTCTTACATTACCAGATTTAATGTAAGATTTCTTTTTGATTTGGCCCACTAAATGTCACGCTTTAAAAAGAAATTATCAATATCAATTATACATATGTCTGCATACATGCAGATGCCTTCAAACTCCATGCAGTAGTATTGATAACAGAGGTTACCGTGAATAGAGTAATATTTATTACAAAACGAAGTGCATAGCATAACATGCAATATAGTCCAACATCAAATTCACCAAGTATAATAACTTCACAATCAACTTATAATCTACGTGTGACCACCCTCCGCTCTGTCTAAAAATCCACTATGGTCTGTGGCCATTAGTGGTCAATCTTTCTTTACGCTCTCCCACGCCCCGTTTCTTAAAACCTTCCCATCAGGCTTAGTGCAGTGGACCCACTTGTTGGATTGGCTAGTTAAAAAAAAACATTAAAAGGTTAGCGCCCTTTGCCACCTTCAATTGTGTCCGGTGATTTATCTGTTTGTCATGAATGTTAGTTGACTCTCTACCCATTCTCGGAACAAAGGCTAAGGTATCATATGTCAAGTCCCTAACCCGGTTCGCTAGAAATTGTAAAGACTCTACCTCCAAAGGTTTAGCCCTGAGTTATCGCCCACCCCCAAAGGTTTAGCCCTGAGTTAACGCCCACCCCCAAAGGTTTAGCCATGAGTTAACGCCCACCCCCAAAGGTTTAACCCTGAGTTATAGCCCACCCCCATAGGTTTAGCCCTGAGTTATCGCCCAACCCCAAAGGTTTAGCCCTGAGTTAACGCCCACCCCCAAAGGTTTAGCCCTGAGTTAACGCCCACCCCCAAAGGTTTAACCCTGAGTTATCGCCCACCCCCAAAGGTTTAGCCCTGAGTTATCGCCCAACCCCAAAGGTTTAGCCCTGAGTTACGCCCACCCCCAAAGGTTTAACCCTGAACTCTTGATTTAACGCCCACCCCCAAAGGTTTAACCCTGAGTTAACGCCCCCCCCCCAAAGATTTAGCCCTGAACTCTAGATTTACTTAATATATTATCCTGTCTTCCGGACCTATATTGTAACCAATGTGTAAAAACCTTGTCCTCCACATCTATAATTAGTTTAAAATATCCATTGATGATAAAATGTAGAGCTGCTGTTCGATTTAAAAAATTGATCGAAATTAACGCATGATTAAAAATTTTAATCGCAAATTAACGCACATTTTAATCGACACAATATAATACAATTGTTTGTATTCAAACTAATATGTCATAATATCAAAGCATAAAATTGGCATAATAAACAAGTCATTTTAATTTACGAATGAGGTTTAATGAATTATAACATATTTATTAAGCATTAGCATATATGTCTATTGAATTAGTTATTGAGACCAGTTTATGGACATGTATCAATCACGTCAATGATGCGAATTGTTTTCTTTTTATTTAACAACAATGTCTAACCTTTTTTTCGTACCATAGTTTCCGAACTAATGAAGTATGTCAACCCCTCTTCCCTCCCTCCCTGTCATATTTTGCTTCACTTCGCCCACACGTAAGTCTGTTTACCCTACCATCCATTTCCCATTCCAAAAAAAAAAAAATACACAAGTCATTTATATCTCAAATGTAACTTTTCTTTCATAAAATAATAGTGTAGCCAGAAAGTTGTCGCTCACTTATTATTAACGCGTTTTTTTTTCTTTATTCTCCCCCCCCCCTCCTTTCCCCACCAAGTCACATTTTTAACACACTCTCCTCTCTCCACTTAAAGATGTACCAAAAACATGTTGACACCGGTTCCATTGTTTCAAACTAGGAGCGCGCGTCAGAAATGACAAACACAGTCACCGAGTTGAAGGACAAATTTACTTTTGATCTTCTTTTGAAGAAATGTCTATAAATGTTACTCTTATATTTTTTCATTCATTTACTTTCATACTATAAACTATTTGTTCAATGTTTTAGTGAACAACAGAAAAGAAAATTTTATTTTTTATCTGTCTGTCAGATAAATTAATAAAAAAGTATCTTGGAAAATGACACTCTTTATGTTACCGTTTCAAACGTTCAAAGCAAAATTTTGATAGATCGGCTTTCATTTTTGATCTTCTGTTGTTCTTTCGTGTGTCAACATTAAAAATTCTTTCTTTCGTTTCATTTTGGTTATAGCAACAGTTGTATCAGAGTGTTTTCCGGTCTAACTCTAAGAGAAAAATCTATTGATGTTTTTATTGCTATATACAAAGCACAAACGAATATATGCCTTTCTTTCCATCATATCGACACCGCTAGTTTCAGGACGTTAATTAATATGAAATATTAAATTTAGCTCAGTATCACAATAATTCTGAAAAATACATACACTGTCTCGTGTACAGATGTTTGCATAGAATAGTCTAGACCAGTGCTTCTCAAACTTTTTGAAGTCACGGCCCCCTTGGAACGCCAATCAATATGTCGCGGCCCCCCTATTTTTTTTTTTTTTGGTTTAGATTGCTTAAATTTATAATTTTTCGAAATTCCACGGCTCCACACCGGACAGTCCACGGCCCCCTAGGGGGCCGCGGCCCACCACTTTGAGAAGCACTGGTCTAGACCAGTCATGCTAAAATACTGGCCCGCGGGCCAAATTCGGCCCTTTATGATAATTTTTTGCCCCCCCCCCAAATTAAAAAAATAACATCTCATTATATACATACATATATAAAAATTATATTTTTGGCCTTCCAAATGTTTTTGGCTGATAATAATGACCCACAGTAACAAAAAAAGGTTTAGTATCACTTGTCTAGACTATGTCTAGACATTGATTTCGAGTGTCATGATACTGTTAGTGCAGCTGATGTAAGACGATGTATTTTCAAATGCGATAAAAAAATTGGGCGCAAAAAAATGGTGATACAAAATTTCTAACATCTCGTTATTTTGACCTAATTATAACAGAGTTCACCAATCACTGTCGTTCTTTTACCTCCACCAATACACTACAGTACCTCCATCAATACACTACAGTACCTCCACCAGTACACTACAGTACCTCCACCAATACACTACAGTACCTCCACCAATACACTACAGTATATAATGTAAACTAGTGAATGAAACTCTTTTCTTTTTATATCGACCGGGAAGGGAGCAGGAGGTTCACTTGTCGAAGGGCTATATAATAAAACTTCTTCATTTTATATTACAATTGGGGCTTTTGTCGACATACCTAGGGGTGAGGGTGTGTGGAAATTATGACAGGGTGGGGGTGGTAGATCTACTTAATAAGTGAAAGGACTTTAACTTCAAATTGTTGCGTGAAATTCCGTTATTTATCGATTTGGTGAACTTTCAGCATTTTAGTCAAATTAACGCATTTAGGTGTTGCGTTAAAAATTTTAATCGCAAATTTTTTTTGACGCGTTAATCGCAAATTAACGCAGTTTAATCAGCAGCACTAATAAAATGTATTTTTTTGTTTTAATGCTATGGGTATTAGTAACTTTTTATTGATTATTAATTAAATTATCGCCAGGTGGTCATCGCATTGATCTAGTTCGATTATAGCCATGTGGAGTCAATGCATTGATTTAGTTCAATTATAGTCACGTGGAGTCAATGCATTGATTTAGTTCAATTATAGCCACGTGGAGTCAATGCATTGATTTAGTTCAATTATAGCCACGTGGAGTCAATGCATTGATTTAGTTCAATTATAGCCACGTGGAGTCAATGCATTGATTTAGTTCAATTATAGTCACGTGGAGTCAATGCATTGATTTAGTTCAATTATAGCCACGTGGAATCAATGCATTGATTTAGTTCAATTATAGCCACGTGGAGTCAATGCATTGATTTAGTTCAATTTTAGCCACGTGGAGTCAATGCATTGATTTAGTTCAATTATAGCCAGGTGGAGTCAATGCATTGATTTAGTTCAATTATAGCCAGGTGGAGTCAATGCATTGATTTAGTTCAATTATAGCCAGGTGGAGTCAATGCATTGATTTAGTTCAATTATAGCCACGTGGAGTCAATGCATTGATTTAGTTCAATTATAGCCACGTGGAGTCAATGCATTGATCTAGTTCAATTATAGCAACGTGGAGTCAATGTATTGATTTAGTTCAATTATAGCCACGTGGAGTCAATGCATTGATTTAGTTCAATTATAGCCACGTGGAGTCAATGCATTGATTTAGTTCAATTATAGCCACGTGGAGTCAATGCATTGATTTAGCTCAATTATAGCCACGTGGAGTCAATGCATTGATTTAGTTCAATTATAGCCACGTGGAGTCAATGCATTGATCTAGTTCAATTATAGCCACGTGGAGTCAATGCATTGATTTAGTTCAATTATAGCCATGTGGAGTCAATGCATTGATTTAGTTCAATTATAGCCACGTGGAGTCAATGCATTGATTTAGTTCAATTATAGCCACGTGGAGTCAATGCATTGATTTAGTTCAATTATAGCCACGTGGAGTCAATGCATTGATTTAGTTCAATTATAGCCACGTGGAGTCAATGCATTGATTTAGTTCAATTATAGCCACGTGGAGTCAATGCATTGATTTAGTTCAATTATAGCCACGTGGAGTCAATGCATTGATTTAGTTCAATTATAGCCATGTGGAGTCAATGCATTGATCTAGTTCAATTATAGCCAGGTGGAGTCAATGCATTGATTTAGTTCAGTTATAGCCAGGTGGAGTCAATGCATTGATTTAGTTCAATTATAGCCAGGTGGAGTCAATGCATTGCTTTAGTTCAGTTATAGCCAGGTGGAGTCAATGCATTGATTTAGTTCAATTATAGCCATGTGGAGTCAATGCATTGATCTAGTTTACTCTTCCAATCAGGCATGCAGAGTTATATTCCCTCACATGAACTCTTTAGGCAAATTTAATCATCTATTTGTTTAATTAGAAGTGAGTACTATAACGTGTATACTATTAATTAACTCCCCTATGAATGGGTTTAGGTGAAGATTTTTTGATGATTTAAAAGCCATATACATACCTTTAAACCAAAATAACAAAATATATCTTGTTTAAACAAAACTACATAAAATTCTAACTGCATACATTATTTCGGTACATTATATCACTTACCTGTTACTGGACTCTTCATACTTCATGAGAAGACTGACCCATATTACTATCACGATAAATGGACATCCTGGTCAAGTAAATCAATCAATAAATCAATTAATCAAGTGATGTTGAAACGGTGGACTTTGCATTTCACCCAGAGGGTTGTTATGGAACAATCATTACGAAATAAAAAAAAAAAATAATTTTCAAAACTTTTTTACGACATTGGACCAGTGTTGATTCAGTTAGCATTTTTCAGTTACAGTAAGAGTTACAGTTAGCCTTTCAAATATTTTTCAGTTACTATTACAGTTAGAGTAATTATTCATTTTTTTTACAGTTACTATTACAGTTAGCAATTTTTTCAGTTACTATATCAGTTATCACTAGTAAAGACGTATGCATCAAAACATATGAAAAATACCGGTATATGAACCAAATATTTTTATAAAACAACAGTGTTGGGTTATCTAATAAAATTTTTTGCTCACTTTCATAAAAGTACGCATGTCTAGATTTTTCGTCAGTCTGTTTCTCTTGCCAAACACGTGTTTTTCTCGTGCTGTAGTTTCAAATCTAATAACGTATGTCAACCCATGTTCACCCCTTCCCTGTCATATTTTGTAACACTTAGCCCACACGTAAGTCTTGTTTACCCTCCACTACCGTAATACCTCTCCCCCCCAACTTCCCATCCCAAAAAAAAATACTCACAGATGTTCACTAATTGTATCATTCTAGGTCATACATTAGAATTAAGAAATGTCAATCCTATTGTTTCCAGGTCATATCGCTGATGCAATTCATTTAGACGTTACAATTTCTGTGTACGGGTGTTTTTTTTTTTCCTTTTTTTAAAATCTTGTCTGATCTGGTTATAGAATTGGGTTATTTACCGATTTTTTTTTTATGCAACTCTGGTGTGAAAAAAAAACAACAATGCATCGGCAGCCAAAAAACGGCCGGTCCGATAGTTAACCCATAGTGCCAATATCGGTCCGACTATCGGTCGCTCCCTACTGAAATCGGCCGATCCTATATTGACCGATAGTGCCAATATCGGTACGATACCGATCCGATTATCGGTCGCTCCCTAATACATGTAATATTGTAGCGCATTTCTAGAATTTTATTTCATAGCGAATTTTTCAGTTAGTATTATTATTACTATTATTTTTTTCCTATTAGTATTACAGTTACGCTTAAACTGGTTTTTAATTACAGTTTCAGTTAGCAGTTAACTGAAATCATTTTTTTCAGTTATTAGAGCCATTTCAGTAACAGTTACAGTTAACTGAATCAACACTGCATTGGACGTTGATCTCTATGGAATTTATTGTACAAGTAACACCATGTACGTAAAGTTCCCTTAGCCTAATACGGCCATCGGGGCAGATGAAGTGTAAAATTTGTTTCTTTCTGTAACCACGGCATTTAAAGGAATTGTATGTTTACCACATAGCCCAGCTGGCTTTATTTCCCTGACATCCTAATTAAAGTGATTAAAGGTTATCAGAATAATAAAATAGCGTACTTGAGCTAATTGAACTAGAACAATTAAAGATTGATAGTACAAAGTAAGTATTATATTTTTAAAATCTGGTTCAGTGAACTTACCCCAACCCACCAGTGTATCACCCTGTTCAGTGAACTTACCCCAACCAACCAGTGAATCACTCTGTTCAGTGAACTTACCCCAACCAACCAGTGAATCACTCTGTTCAGTGAACTTACCCCAACCAACCAGTGTATCACCCTGTTCAGTGAACTTACCCCATCCCACTAGTGTATCACCCTGTTCAGTGAACTTACCCCAACCAACCAGTGAATCACTCTATTCAGTGAACTTACCCCAACCAACCAGTGTATCACCCTGTTCAGTGAACTTACCCCAACCAACCAGTGTATCACCCTGTTCAGTGAACTTACCCCAACAAACCAGTGAATCACTCTGTGCAGTGAACTTACCCCAACCAACCAGTGAATCACTCTGTGCAGTGAACTTACCCCAACCAACCAGTGTATCACCCTGTTCAGTGAACTTATCCCAACCAACCAGTGAATCACTCTGTGCAGTGAACTTACCCCATCCAACCAGAAGGAAGTGCCACAGTTGAATCAAGTGGGCCTCAAATGCATAAATGACGACACTAAACAGGTAGATTCCTTCTACAAACATCCAGAAGTAGACGGCCGTGTTAAAGTAGGTCATAATGACAACTAGAGTCCTGCACAAATGTAACTGAAAGTGAAGAAAAAGTCACCTACAGTCGAATCTTCAACTTCGTATTTCATCAGCACCTGGAGTTCGTTCAATTACCAAATCATTAAAACTCGTTGTTAAGTTTTTTACAATATCTCATATTAAAAGAGTTCATCCAAGCACTGTTGAAAATTGCTCACTACACACACACATTTAGAATAGATACATAAACAACATATACACATTTACAACATATATATAAACAACACATACACATAACAACACATACACGTATACAACATACACATAAACAGCACATACACATTTACAACATATTGTTTGTTCTAAATACAAAGCATCGACTACTGCCGACTTAACTTGCAGAAAAATTTCATTGTGTCCTCCCAATGTTTTGTCCTCCCAATGTTTTGGCCTCCCAATGTTTTGGCCTCCCAGTGTTTTGGCCTCCCAATGTTTTGGCCTCCCAATGTTTAACGAGTTTTTTCACGTTCGATTAATAGGCTTAAATCCTTATCTATGTTAATTGTGCAGCGTACGAGATGTTTACATCTTAGAACCTATAAAACCACTATAGGACTTTTATTTGTTTGTGCCCTTCTTTCATCTCCACCATAGTCGATAGTGCAATACCCATGGAGGCACTACGGGAGACATGGTGGGATCTATCATCATGACTCGAAAGAGTCCCTTGGTTCTCACCGGAGATCGAACCGGGGATCCTTGTGTTGACAGTCTAGTGCTTTACCGCACGACTATATGTTCCTCAAACTGAGCAGTAACGTTTGTCCGTTGACAACTGAAAGTCAGCATATTCCAAGATTTATAGTGAATTTAGGTGACAAATGTCTAATATGCGAATAAAAAGTTTGTATCAATTTTTTAGATGTATCAGTTGACCTCGGAATGATTCAACATGAGTACACAAAAAGATTTCAAATCATGACAAATAATTGACGCTAACAATCAGCACAACTTTATTCAAACACACAAACACACACACACACACAAACACACACACATATATATATATATATATATATATATATATATATTTGAATATAAAAATATAATATGAAGTATTTAACTTCGATTTTATCACTATGTATGACTTTACCGAAGAAATGACCAGGTCAGATTTTTCTTTAACTATCAGCCATTTGATATTTGATATAAGCATAGCCAGCATTAGATTACAGTGGATCAGATTCCTCAGACACCTCAGGCTTCTGGCAAACAAAGGACAAGTGAAGAGTGTGCCAGTGTAAAAGGTACATATATCAATGTTCTAATAACAGATCAGATAACTACATGTTTTGTTATTAGCAAATTGCAGAAGATCAATACTTTAAAAAAAAACACTAACTAATTAGAGTACATGGCAAAAAAATAATATCTAATACATATTATAAAATCTAAGACTTACTTGAAGTATATAAATATACCAATGGCCAAAATCAAAGCCAGGCTTGTTAAACTATAGCCAACTTTAAAAATAACAAGGGTTTCATTAAATGGCTGTGATGGCGGGAAAAAAGAAAAAGTACCATTAGGACATCATTCAGAATTACAGAGATACAAAAGCCTCCCCCTCCCTCCCGCGCCATCTTGAAATCGCATCTCAGAACGCAAGTTCTACACAACTATCTCACCGCTGCGACTACGCGTGTGACTTGCAGAACGAATGTTTCATGGAACAGATTATACGTCCAATGTGAAAAATAAAGTTTTGAAAAAAATATCTGATGTCTGAACAGATGTGTGTCAGATGAAGACATCATCATAATGATGTATCGCTGATCGTCTGCTTGTTGATGCATGTTGGTGTTAATTTGTATTTTCTATGTTGGTTGCATTTTTATGTGTGTGTGTGTATGTGTATACTCGAGGTCAAATATATCTTCTTGACAATGGTGTAGCTAGCTTAACTCGCACCCGGGGCAAAATACCTTTTTAGCGCCCCCCCCCCATTCGAAAATCATATAATAGTATATGTAAAATATACCACTTGGCGCCCCTTTGTGAGTAGCGCCGGGGCATGCTTCCCCCCCCCCCTCACTACGCCACTGCTTCTTGTCAAAGATAAACTTTTTCGCAAGTAGAACTGCCAATTTCTTATCCTTCCTAGATTCACACTAAAGGTTGTGTCAGCCGAAGTCTATTTCAGCTCGTCTGATTGCATTGGGGCAGATGTCGTTGTTTGTTTGTTTGTTTGTTTGTTTGTTTGTTTGTTTGTTATCATATTCTTTTCGCTGAGGTACAGAAAGTATTACATGAATGTACAGTTCAAATTTCCTTCTCACAACGAACAAGACACTGCAACAATAAATTGTGGAAACAAGGTAGTATATGAACAATATATTGTGGAAACGAGGTAGTATATGAACAATATATTGTGGAAACAAGGTAGTATATGGACAATATATTGTGGAAACAAGGTAGTATATGAACAATATATTGTGGAAACAAGGTAGTATATGAACAATATATTGTGGAAACAAGGTAGTATATGGACAATATATTGTGGAAACAAGGTAGTATATGAACAATATATTGTGAAGACAAGGTAATATATGGACAATATATTGTGGAAACAAGGTAGTATATGAACAATATATTGTGGAAACAAGGTAGTATATGAACAATATATTGTGGAGACAAGGTAGTATATGAACAATATATTGTGGAAACAAGGTAGTATATGGACAATATATTGTGGAGAGTGGTAGTATATGAACAATATATTGTGGAAACAAGGTAGTATATGGACAATATATTGTGGAAACAAGGTAGTATATGAACAATATATTGTGGAAACAAGGTAGTATATGAACAATATATTGTGGAAACAAGGTAGTATATGGACAATATATTGTGGAGAGTGGTAGTATATGAACAATATATTGTGGAAACAAGGTAGTATATGAACAATATATTGTGGAGAGTAGTAGTATATGAACAATATATTGTGGAGAGTGGTAGTATATGAACAATATATTGTGGAGAGTGGTAGTATATGAACAATATATTGTGGAGAGTGGTAGTATATGGACAATACATTGTGGAGAGTAGTAGTATTTGAACAATATATTGTGTAGAGTAGAAGTATATGAACAATATATTGTGGAGAGTGGTAGTATATGAACAATATATTGTGTAGAGTGGTAGTATATGGGCTTATGTTGTGTAGAGTGGTAGTATATGAACGTATGTTACATGGGGAAAGTAATTAGAATAAACAACGATTTATTTATTTAACTACTTTCATCAGCCGCTAAGTTTAACATATTGTGTTTCTTGTAAATGAAATTATGTTTTGATATTTAATCCCAAATACATCAGCCTGTGAGATTTTTATTGCTGTTGTTGTTGTTGTTTGTTTTAATTAAATCGATGTTTCACACAGCTATACACACAGTGACGATAAACTTAATTGTTCATATACATAGACAAACATGTTTACACTTGTGCACACATAAGCTATGTAGGCCTACGTCACAAATGTAAAAATAAATATTACGTACTCTGTGGGTATTTTTGTCGGGAAGTTTTTTTAAAAGACAAGGAATGTAGTTGGACTTTTCCCAAGTTCCGTTCTCAAGGCAACGTCTTGAAGCATTGACTATTTAACATAGAGAAAAATTATATATATATATATATATATATATATATATATATATATATATATATATATATATATATATAATTAGCTTTTATTTGTAAAAATTTCACGATTTTACACAAATATATATATACAATATTTTTTTTACTAAAAATATATTCGTGTATGCCCATTTAGAAAAATAGATTATTTATTCATGTATTGCTACTTATCAACTAATGTCACGACAAATTTAGTTCCGTTAATTGTAATCCCCCACGCTTGGGCTTGGCTTATAAACTTATAACTATAGTATAAGTAGTTATTATTAAGGCACTCACCACTTGCCATATTTTTATTAAGTATCACCACTTGCCATATTTTTATTAGGTAATTGTTAACGAATCTACACATTTTTTATATTAATGTGAAATAATGTTTTGACCAAATGAGTTTTATTACCTTTAATTACCTTTACAATTACATGTAATGCAGTTTATGGTAGATATTTTTTTTTCCTTTACTTGCTATTAATATTACATTGTAACATATGCATGATGATATGGAATATAATAATGATTAATGTGATTGTCTAAAATTACTTCCTTTTTATCATTATTATTAATACATATCTATTTTATCATTCTTTGTAAGGTTTCCATTGGCCTCTAGAAGAAGAAACAATTGCCTTCAATTAAACAAGAGAGATACATCAACTTAAAGTGTGTGTGTTGGTCACTTTGTACTGTTATTACACATCCATTTAGGTAAATACTGAACTATGGTTCCTTTTTTTTTTTACCTCTGATGTCTTTGAGAGATTGAGTGTTAAAATCATATCACATTTATATCTCTTAAAAATAATTTTCACATAACTCAGGGAAATGATGGTCTGACTAACTAGTTGGATGTCCAGAGCAGCATTTTTCTAAGTCTTTTGGTTTGGGAATGGCTAGAAACATATACTTTTTTTATTTACATTACATATTTAGGTCTAAAATGGATAGCTCAATACTGCTCGCATGCCAAACATGGAAGCAGAAAATTTTATAGGCATGACAAAAGATTTTAAAATCTATAAAACAATATATAATACATGATATTAAAACGTAAGGGATGGGCAAGTTTTTTTTCCACACTGTGATGCAGTTCGTGATGCTTGATATCAAAAGCCTTTATCACCCATGCTTGTTTATAAGTTAAAATATCCCTGTTGAAGCCAACCAGTCCATGGGCTTATAATGACCAATGATACATGTTTTAAATAAATGTTACTTATTGTCTAAAAAAAAAGACATGATTTCTTTATTATTGTTATATTGTTTTCCATTAAATCAATTAAAATAAATATTTTCACAGTTGTCAACATCCAGTTTTCATGTGGATAAGGAATATCAGCTCCATCAAACTTAGTAGCTGATCCATGTGAACTTAAAAGTATGAGGAGGATGAACCCATATTGAAGAGATAAAGTGCAGAGTTGATAAGTGATTTCATTCAACAAAGAAGCCCAAGAAGTCAAAGAAACATTTCAAATTTGTTAGTTATGCTCTAACATTTACCTATTTAAAAAATATATAGACTTGTAAATAAATACTGGCATCAGAACACTTATCCGATCAGTTATGTTTTATTTTGAATTTTCTGTTCTAGTGGCAATTGTTCAAATTTTATAGGCTTTTCAGATTAATTTAAGTAATTTGATACATTTTGTTAGCTATAAATCAGGATTCAAAAGTTTAAAATGTATGCTTGAAGAAATGTTATGTTCATCATACAATCAAAACATGACAAGTCACACCAGCTGTTATATTGGATTTTCAATGCAATTTAGTGAACTTATAATAATAATTTATGTCATTAATAAACCAACTAATGTGGATGCTTAACAATAAGCTTAATAAGATAGCTGGGTTTTTTTCATTTGGGTTATAACCATTGTGAAGTGATAGACTCATGAGGTCTTGGTTATCTGATTGGACAAATATTTCAAATTAACTTTAGGATATGGTAAAAGTTGCATAAGTGGAGGTGCATAGGCTAAATAATTTTTAGAAATGATTACTGTACATACTTTTTAATAATAATATTAGTCAAAAGTTTATTCTTAGATGCATCTATTTTTATTCAATTTATGTGAAGGTAGAAAAACTTGTATGTAATTAACATACCCTTTAGATAATGCTAAATCATAATATGTTTATAATGTCATCTAATTGAAATACAAAATGAAATTTCACTAAATGAAATACTGGTTCAATCTCAACTAAATAAAATCACCTTTTCACCACCGTGTACAACATCGCAAAATGCTTTAAGTATTTGTTTTTAAATTGTGGTAGTATCTATTCTAGTCATCAACATTAATTTTTAATTGTATTAGAAATTTAAGCCTATTTTATGATATTTCACAATTTGGTATAAAAAAACTATAATACTGGAATCATAGTAATTATTGTAAAATTGAATGGATATATTTTCATTTTATAAACATTTTAACTGTCTGAATGAGGAAAAAGTTACATGATCCAGTAATAATTTGTAATATTTAAGATAATCCAATTATGAACTATGTGCATAAATTAATAAACTAGATAATTCTACACTACAGTCTAATTGAGTGGTTCTCAAACTTTTACACTTCGCAACCCACTATGATAAATTGTTTTTGTTAACACTACCCACCTGCAAAACAATATACAATAAAGAAAGAAAAAAAAGCACTTTTAATTTGATATAGGTTATAATTTAATGAGACCCAATTAAAATTCGTCCGAAGCCCATCAGTGTGTCACAACCCACTTTTTGAAAACCACTGGTCATTCAACTTTAAGTTGCCTAACTTTATAATGTTTTTTTTTCCTTTTAAAGCAGCCTATTAAAAATGTTTGTATATTACTTGACTTAAATGGCTTTTGAAATTTTTTTCTCAAATGTTAATTAAAACAAGTTAAAAATTATTTTAGATGCAAACTTTGGTTATTGTGTTTTTCAATTATTAATTTTACAATAAATGAATTTCTTTAAAAAAAAAAGTTAATGTTTTTTTTTAAAAATTATTAAATCAACTAGAGGATAAAATGTAATAATAATCAGTATTTTATTAATCTAAATATATATATAAATATTAAATGAAACACATGAAGGTTGTCAATAGACATTATTCAGTAGATCACAAAAAACTGGTAATGCAGAGATTAAATCAAAGATGTAGAAATACTCCAATAAATTATTCATTAGATGAGTCCAATAGTCTGAGAATTCACAGAGGTTATTTTAACTGTAAGTAGTTGAAAAAAGTGTCCACATTTCTTATGACGAAGTTAATGATCCCTAAAATGTTTCCAGAAAGTGTATTTTCTACTTTTTCACTTAGTGGGATTGTTGCCTCCATTCAATGTTTTTGAAGAATCTATGAGAATGTCTTAAAATACTTTTTGAATTTCTTTGTCCAAAAAAATGAACTCAGCTATAAGCCAAACAATGACAAGACAAAAAGCAGAATGTCTCTTGAACTCCCTATCAGAATGACAATTGTAGCATTATAGAAGTACTTTTAATTTCTCTTGCTCCGTATTATTCTGTGGATTAAAATTTCTTATGCATTAAATTAAATAATATTAAATTTTTCAAATAAAATAGTCAAACCCAGGTTTACTAGTATTTTGCAAGATGTAGCGATTCAAGTAATAAATCTGTTTAACAACAACGTCATGTTACATTTCTGATAAACGGCGAAGAAAGTATCACTAGGTTATAGGGTCTAGGTACGTTAACGCACCACAAAAAAAAATTACAATGGGATAGCATTGAATTAATTGGCAAGATGTCCTATTTAATACATTTGAGCACTGCATATTGAATAAAAATATATAAAATAGTATTCAAATATGCTTAAGAATATTTTAGATGCAATCATTTTGGTTTCCATTAAATGTTATGGGGAAATCTTAAATAAATGTCTACTTTGGATTCTAAAATTTTTCTAGAACTAGAAAAATTTCATTGGAAAATGAAGGTTTGACTGTAATTATTTACATTATAATAATGTAAATAATAAACCTTAAATTATAATTAAATCTTTAATTTTAACTATTCTAATTGTCTAATAGTATCTGTACTCTATAGTCAGTGGCGCAACCAAATCATCAATACGTTATAAAGTTACTAAAAAGACTGTCAAACTGTCTTTTTTCAATATGTGAGCCCCCCCCCCCAGCATTGTGCCACTGTCAATAGTATGCATGTAAACTCAGCTTTCAAATATTAAAACCAAACAGAACTATGTTACTATTTAGTTTAGTCACTCTATTTAAATACTCCCTTCTTAACAAATAAAAATGATGTATCAACATTATTGCTTTTATCATATATAAGTATTTAATTTGGGACAGTTTTGATTACATTAAAAAAAATTTTTACTTGATCAATATCATTAAGAATAAAATCAATCGAACTATAAATTAAATAGTTCGTAGTTGATTTATAAACACTAGTTATAAACTTGATATATTGATCAATTAAATGTCATATACAGTACGAGTCATAGCAATAATGTTGGTACTATTAAAATACATAAAAAATACAGGACCACTCTATGTTTCAAGTTAAATACCATAAAAGTGATTTCATGCCACATCTGTTGATTATAGTAGCGCCCAAATTTTCTAGCTGGTATTTTTTTTTCAATTGAAATGGCTGCCTGCGTCTTGCCAACTCTAAGGAAAGAAATCTTTTTCGGAAAAAAATAAAGAACTGTACTCTTCTTTTTTTAAACTTCAAGCACCATTTTATAGCACTTCATCGGGCACAATATAATAGACGTAATCAATCTAGTCTTTATATCTATGGTCCCAATATTTAAAGACCAACCCTCAGAAAGTGAAACTAATTAGAAGCTTATTTAAAATTACATCTAAATTTGCTGCACGCACAAAACAATACTTGCTATTTTCTCATGGTTGTCCTTTTTTTTTTACAAAACAATCATGCCTATGAGAATAATGTAGCCTGTAGCCTGCAGCCTGTAGCCTGTAGCCTGCAGCCTGCAACTAAACCAGCCAAGGCCTTACATTATGCGCTTAGGTTAAAAAAAAATTTTTTTCAAGACAATGGACGAATTTTGCTTTACATGCTGTATCTGTGAACGTATGCTCAAAACACTGAATTTCAACCATCTCTCCAGCTCTTGTAGTGGGCCAACAGCTGATGTCAATAGTTCTATTGCAGTAAACTACCCCAGGCTCTGAGAGAAAAACCAAAAAAACAAAAAATTTCAAATACAAGTTTGAAGTAATAGTGAATTAGTTACCGTAGCTCAGCTGATTAGTTGTTGTTACCCTCCCCCCAAACTCCCTTATACAACGAAGCCTGTGCTCACAACCCTAATCAACCCCCAAGCTTGAAATTCGCTAAAAACATTGAATCATTCAAATTAGTGTATGCATATGTTTTAGAGAGTATTTCGCTGAGTGAGCTTGGTTCATGTGTGTGTATGTATATGTGCGTTTGTGTTTGTGTTTGTGTGTGTGTGTGTGTATGTGTGTGTCGAGTCCCTCTGGGGATGAGATGTTTATCTCCTGGTCCGATAAACCACTAATGGGACGGTTTTTATGGAGCTCTTCTTTCATCCAGATAGCCAACAGTGCAATGGTCATGGAGGCACCATGGGTACCTGAAATATCCAGTGGTCCTCACAAGAGATCGAGCCAGGTACCCTCAGGTAGACAGTCTAGCGCTAAACCACACGATTATCCGTCCCCCCCCCCCCCCGGGCTTGGTTCGTAATCCGAATCATTAATCGAGACTCAAGATAGAAAATGTTTAAAAAAAATTGTGATTTGAGAACCGAATAGCAGATGATCTGTGAAACCCAAGGTCGTTTGTCTATGCTTATGAATTACGTCAGAATGTGGGTCGCGACCCAATGAAAACTCGAATTACTATTTATAGAAATTATGGAGACTAAAACTAGCATGGTTGCCAATTAATAATATTTTTTTTTTATTTACGACATGACAAAAATATAAAATAATCAAATATTATGGACTTGGAATGTCCTCCAGCTCGATTAATCATCCGTTTCACAAAGGATATTATTTGTTTATTTAACTGCATTTATTGATACGACGCAAAAAAAAATGAATCTAGTATTCTAGTGATAGTCAACTTCAATTTATTTTTTAATCGACATTTTGTGTTGACGTCATTTGGTAAATATTTAATCGAAAAAGTATAACATGCTTGTATCTATAGATGTTTGTATCCACAGATGTTTGTATCCACAGATGTTTGTATATACAGATGTTTGTATCCACAGATGTTTGTATCCACAGATGTTTGAATACACAGACGTTTGTATCCACAGATGTTTGTATCCACAGATGTTTGTATCCACAGATGTTTGTATCCATAGATGTTTGTATCCACAGACGTTTGTATCCACAGACGTTTGTATCCACAGATGTTTGTATCCACAGATGTTTGTATCCACAGATGTTTTTATCCACAGACGTTTGTATCCACAGATGTTTGTATCCATAGATGTTTGTATCCACAGATGTTTGTATCCACAGATGTTTGTATCCACAGATGTTTGTATCCATAGATGTTTGTATCCACAGACGTTTGTATCCACAGATGTTTGTATCCATAGATGTTTGTATCCACAGATGCTTGAATCCGTTAATATGTGTATCCACAGACGTTTGTATTAAAAGTACAACAGATACAGTGGGGGAAATCTAGAAGTTCCTTTTGTGAAATTGAGGGGGTGAGTTCCAAAACCTGCTAAGTACAAAATTTTCAAATATATTCTGGGAGTGGTTAATAATTAATAGCGCTGATTTAAACGGTATTTAACAGTTTTTGGAATTAACCACTCCCAGAATATATGCCAATATAGGGAAATAAGCTAATGAGTATGATAACTCAATTTTTGAAAATTTTGTACTTAGCAGGTTTTGGAACTCACCCCTTCAATTATTGTGTGATGTGTTGTCATGACTGCGCTCTGTCAAAGTCAAAGGGAAGTAATCATCGATTCAGTGGTTTCTCTGCATGATAGTGCCCCTTCTTTCTTAAAAGCACCAGTTCTTTACATCTATAGATAGCACTTTCTGTTGTTGGCACTGTTCCCTCTAAGGTGTGGTATGAAGTGAGCAAAAAATTTTGTCTCTGAGCGACATTTTTGTTTGAGGCCAAAATTTGTGAGCGATTTAAGCGATGTCGTCCGTCTGAGTGAGCGATCGTACGTGTAGTATGAGCGACGCTCTGAATTCGTGTGAGCGATCGCTCACGCGCTCAGCTTAGAGGGAACATTGGTTGTTGGTTGCTGTTTTGTTGTTATTTTGTATAAATAAACTAAATATGAAAAACATTTCAAGGCGTACTGCACTTAATATTCCGCGATAGTTGTTATAATTTAGTTTGGCAGAATCTGTATTTTAATGTTCACTTGCAAAGAATTGATATCATTTCATGTTTGTTTGCGTCTAAAAAAAAACATAAAAGTAAAGTTCCCTTAGCCCTGGCGCGCCATCGGGGCAGATGAAGTGTAGAATTCACCTGTTTCTATAACCTCGGCATATGAAGGGATTGTGTGGTTAGCACAAGCCCAGCCGCCTTTACTTCCCCAACTTTACCCATATAACGCCGGGTGGACTTGTGGGATGACTTTGCTCCAAATTTAACCTGGAAAAATTCCTTGAGTCTCAACGAGGATCGAACTCAGAACTCTCAGGTCGACAGTCGAGTATCTACACCACTAGGCCACCCGTCCCACATGAATGGACTATATTTAAAAAAGAAAATTCATTTTTAATTGGTTTAAGAAAATTTAAATAAAGAAGGAACGTTTGGACAAGTGCTAGATTTATACTAAAGATACAAACAACTATCCTTGTGATATTTGGAATTACGTTTTGTGTTTGGCCTAACCTAAAAAAAACTGTAAATTACTTACCCAAAATTTCTGTGACGTTCAAGCAGGCCATGATAGACATAATCAGTTTACCTATCTGCTCTGGTGTCATTCCGAGTCCCCCTGTCATGCTGATCTCAGTTCTGATGTCATTACTTATGTCAGTACTGGCTGATGTCATCAATTCCTTTGAACGCAAAAACAAGTAAACACATATCAGTTTAAACGTAGAATATCAAACAGTCAGTCAGACTGTCGGTCGGTAAGTCATACAGGTCACTAAGTGCGTCCTTACGTCAGAGAGTAAGTCAGTTGTGACTCGGTCAATAATCTAGTCACTAAGTGTATCAGACAGTAAGTCAATCAGTCAGGCAGTGACTCAATTAATTTACCAGTCAGTAAGTAAATTAGCCAGTAAGTCAGTCCCTCAGGCGTTCATTTAGTAAGTTATTCATTCCACTAGTTAGTTAGTCAGCTCGGAATCAAATAAATTATCAGTGCTCAGTCAAATAAATGGAAAATTTGTGTACAGTGTCAATGAATTGTGACTTTCATCTTGTATATGCATCTCTACATTCAACTATCGACAGCTCACGTAGACCACAGTATAAGTCTCCAAGAGTATGACTGATTGGACCTTTAGCTTGAGCCATGCTTTCCATGCAGAGTCCAATAATGTCCCTGCACCGATGGGATTTCTTGATACTGTGTTGGTCATGAATGCAGTAGTAGTGGCCACAATGGCGGTGACCTCTCTACAGTCACGGTACCAGATGAACCGCGGTGGACATAGATAACATGCGCGTTGGGATTCAAACCCGTACCCAACACCGCCACGATCGAGCTCTGAACTTCACCACCAGCAAAGACTCCCCATATTTCCTCTCAGACAGATAGTTTCTATGATCGGTCGACTAAATATCGATGCGTAAATTGGTTGAAATGTTTAAAAAGTGACGTACTCGGTCTATTGTTTGAGACATAAATTAAATTATGAACGACACTAATAATTATTGAACGTGAAAGCCTCGGTAAAGATGAGATATTTGTCTCGGGATCCTTTGGACCACAGTGTTTGTAGAGACCCTTATGTCGTCCACAACATTGCTGAGTGTGCAATGGCTACCGAGGAGCCACGGTGGATACCTAATTATAGCTCTGTCCACGTATACCATAGACGTCTAAGCTTTAAAATATAAACAGTTTATTTCAGATAGACTCGGTCCAAGATGGCAGTTGGTGTTCATTCATCTATGAAACTTTAGTTGTAATATTAATGTAGAGTCTCAACGGTCTTTTTCCATGGCAGGTTGTAGCCGTCCCTCAGATGTCAACATTTCGGTAAATTTTACGGTGCAGCCCAGTACTTAATTTAACTTGACCTCCTGACCCCTGACCCATTCGACCATTGGGTGAATAAAGTTTGTTTATGTTTAAATTCAATCAAAAAGTTTTCAATGGTCGCTGTTACGTGTTATGTTGTTAGTGCTGTTTTTAAATCTTATTACATTTACAATTGTCTTAAAACTTGATAAAGCATTTCTTAACAAAGTCATTTTTTTTTAATTCATCAAAATAAAAAGAGGTCATTTTTAAAAATAATGTTCAGACCAAGTTTATCAACTAGATGAATAATACTGAGATAAAATTATGTAGGTAAAGATAAGGAAGAATAGATATTTATTCCTTTCTGACTATCTATTGTAGATCTATCAATCTTTCTATCGACCGATAGATTTACTTCAATTTCTAGCCTCGTTTCATAGAGAAAAATATAAATATTTCATAAACATTCTGTCAGATGAGATGCATTTAAAAATAGATTTCATCGTACACTGTTTTTAAGCAGCAATATTCAAATTTAAGTGTTTTTCTTTTTTTCTTTACTGCTTTTCTCTTATATCTTTGAATTGTAATCTATCCCGGATGTTAATGTAGATAATAATGAAAAATGTTCTAAATATTGTTTATCGTTATATGTGATGGAGTCAGTATTTAAAATGAACATCTAACCTCAATATAATTTATGGCTGATAAAACTAACAGACCATAGTCTGGCTCATCGAACCTCTCAGCCATGGTCTGTCATTGAGTTGGATTATAGTCGGGTGTACAGACTTATTATATTGATAGGTATGTTTTATAAACAAGCAATGTCAGCATGTGTGCTGAACGGTGCGACGCACCAATCAAATTTATGATTGAGTCAAAAGGAAAATTGGAGAAAAATAAGTTATAAACAAGATAAGATAAAAACAAATTTTTTTTTAAAACTAACCGTTTTCTAAAGTATTTTTTTTAATTATGTAATAAATCTGAAACATGTGGTTATTATTAATGCCCCGGCCTCCCCACTGAATGTAAACTAACCCTAAACAACTGGAGGTCCTAACCAGTTAGAGATCCTAAACAATAGGAGGTCCTAAACAACTGGAGGTCCTAACCAGTTGGAGATCCTAAACAATTGAAGGTCCTAAACAACTGGAGGTCCTAACCAGTTGGAGATCCTAAACAACTGGAGGTCCTTATCAGTTGGAGATCCTAAACAACTGGAGGTCCTTATCAGTTGGAGATCCTAAACAACTGGAGGTCCTTATCAGTTGGAGATCCTAAACAACTGGAGGTCCTTATCAGTTGGAGACCCTAAACAACTGGAGGTCCTAACCAGTTGGAGATCCTAAACAACTGGAGGTCCTAACCAGTTGGAGATCCTAAACAACTGGAGGTCCTAACCAGTTGGAGATCTTAAACAATCGGAGGTCCTAAACAACTGGAGGTCCTTATCAGTTGGAGATCCTAAACAACTGGAGGTCCTAACGAGTTGACGATCCTAAACAACTGGAGGTCCTAAACAACTGGAGGTCCTATCCAGTTGGAGATCCTAAACAATTGGAGGTTTTAAACAACTGGAGGTCCTAACCAGTTGGAGATCCTAAACAATTGGAGGTTCTAAACAACTGGAGGTCCTAACCAGTTGGAGATCCTAAACAACTGGAGGTCCTAACCAGTTGGAGATCCTAAACAACTGGAGGTCCTAACCAGTTGGAGATCCTAAACAACTGGAGGTCCTAACCAGTTGGAGATCTTAAACAATTGGAGGTCCTAAACAACTGGAGGTCCTTATCAGTTGGAGATCCTAAACAACTGGAGGTCCTAACCAGTTGGAGATCCTAAACAACTGGAGGTCCTAACCAGTTGGAGATCCTAAACAACTGAAGGTCCCTATCAGTTGGAGATCATAAACAACTGGAGGTCCTAACGAGTTGGAGATCCTAAACAACTGGAGGTCCTTATCAGTTGGAGATCCTAAACAACTGGAGGTCCTTATCAGTTGGAGATCCTAAACAACTGGAGGTCCTTATCAGTTGGAGATCCTAAACAACAGGAGGTCCTAACCAGTTGGAGATCCTAAACAACTGGAGGTCCTAACCAGTTGGAGATCCTAAACAACTGGAGGTCCTAACCAGTTGACGATCCTAAACAACTGGAGGTCCTTATCAGTTTGAGATCCTAAACAACTGGAGGTCCTTATCAGTTGGAGATCCTAAACAACTGGAGGTCCTAACGAGTTGACGATCCTAAACAACTGGAGGTCCTAAACAACTGGAGGTCCTATCCAGTTGGAGATCCTAAACAATTGGAGGTCCTAAACAACTGGAGGTCCTAACCAGTTGGAGATCCTAAACAATTGGAGGTTCTAAACAACTGGAGGTCCTAACCAGTTGGAGATCCTAAACAACTGGAGGTCCTTACCAGTTGGAGATCCTAAACAACTGGAGGTCCTAACCAGTTGGAGATCCTAAACAACTGGAGGTCCTAACCAGTTGGAGATCTTAAACAATTGGAGGTCCTAAACAACTGGAGGTCCTTATCAGTTGGAGATCCTAAACAACTGGAGGTCCTAACCAGTTGGAGATCCTAAACAACTGGAGGTCCTAACCAGTTGGAGATCCTAAACAACTGGAGGTCCCTATCAGTTGGAGATCCTAAACAACTGGAGGTCCTAACGAGTTGAAGATCCTAAACAACTGGAGGTCCTTATCAGTTGGAGATCCTAAACAACTGGAGGTCCTTATCAGTTGGAGATCCTAAACAACTGGAGGTCCTAACCAGTTGGAGATCCTAAACAACTGGAGGTCCTTACCAGTTGGAGATCCTAAACAACTGGAGGTCCTAACCAGTTGGAGATCCTAAACAACTGGAGGTCCTTACCAGTTGGAGATCCTAAACAACTGGAGGTCCTAACCAGTTGGAGATCCTAAACAACTGGAGGTCCTAACCAGTTGGAGATCCTAAACAACTGGAGGTCCTAACCAGTTGGAGATCCTAAACAACTGGAGGTCCTAACCAGTTGGAAATCCTAAACAACTGGAGGTCCTAACTAGTTGGAGATCCTAAACAACTGGAGGTCCTTATCAGTTGGAGATCCTAAACAACTGGAGGTCCTAACGAGTTGGAGATCCTAAACAACTGGAGGTCCTTATCAGTTGGAGATCCTAAACAACTGGAGGTCCTTATCAGTTGGAGATCCTAAACAACTGGAGGTCCTAACCAGTTGGAGATCCTAAACATCTGGAGGTCCTTACCAGTTGGAGATCCTAAACAACTGGAGGTCCTAACCAGTTGGAGATCCTAAACAACTGGAGGTCCTTACCAGTTGGAGATCCTAAACAACTGGAGGTCCTAACCAGTTGGAGATCCTAAACAACTGGAGGTCCTAACCAGTTGGAGATCCTAAACAACTGGAGGTCCTAACCAGTTGGAGATCCTAAACAACTGGAGGTCCTAAGCATGTGATTGATTAGCTAATATTAGTAAAAAGAAATATATTTTCATTTTATATATCAAATATCTTTAATTAATAATATTTACAATGACATACTCAAATTTCACGTCTTTTATAATCAATGATAACACTGAACAGGATGGTATAAAGTTACAATATATACTATAAAACTGATTGATGCAAAGTGATATTATATACTATAAGACTGAACATATTGATACAAAGTAACATTACATACTATGTAACTGAACAGAATTATACAAAGTAAATAAAAGACAAACCAAATACAGGATTAATGACAGATCAGTTTACAACAAAAAGATAATATGGCAAACCATATGTAACTATAATCGTACATTTATCACATGAATAATATAATGGACTCAAGAGTATTTAGACTGTAGAAATCTGTTGAAATATACTTTATTATAACAATATACATTATAAATTAGAAATACATTGAATAAATTAGGCAATATACAAATATCACATCAAAATACTGTGGAATATCAAATTTATGGAAATAATTTCACCCTCTCAATTAAGAAAAACATTACTTATCGCTCTTCAGTCAGCTGATAATTTTACCTTCAATGGTCAGCTGATAAATTAACTTTTAATGGTCAGCTGATTATTTACCTTCAATGGTCAGCTGATAATTTTACCTTCAATGGTCAGCTGATCAATTAACTTTTAATGGTCAGCTGATAATTTACCTGCAATGGTCAGCTGATAATTTACCTTCAATGGTCAGCTCATAATTTCACCTTCAACGGTCAACTGATAATTTCACCTTCAATGGTCAGTTGATAAATACTTTCTAATTAACACACGTTTTTTATCTTTCACAACATAAATAAAGATGAGAACATTGTGGGGAAAAAAAACTTAGTCAAAGTGAATCTTTCAAAGAAACATTAAAGATATAAACACAAACGAGACTGTCAAAGAAATCGGAAATGTGGATACAGAAAGAATCTGTTTCAATCACACTAACATAAAGACATAATGTGGATACAGAAAGAAACTGTTTCAATCACTCTGACATAAAGCATAATGTGGATACAGAAAGAAACTGTTTCAATCACACTAACATAAAGACATAATTATTTAAATGAATGTATACATTTGACACAACTAAATTTCCACTTGAAATGTTTCACTTTTAAGCTGTAGATATTTGTATTGCTATCCACACACATATTTTGACTATATCTGATTGTCTATTGACAGTGTAGGATGTCCACATTAGCATATCGATGCATGTTCTGTTGATGTGTCCACTTCAACAGTCAACACTTCATGCGATTCACCCAACTTATGTTGTAAGTACACCCAACCCCAACCCCATCGCTCGTATCGGCCCCCAGGGTGGGTCGTTTGTTTGTCCGTGAGCCCCGACAAGGTATATGGTCACTCTCACACGGCGCTGTCCATCATGGAGACGCATGTGTCTCGGTCATCGATGGAGCCCTTGGACACCACTGACGTCTTGGGGCTTTTGTCTATCATGTTGTACGAGGTCGACGACACTGCGTGCACGCTGGTGCGGCTCTTGGTGTAGCGTTGGATGGATCGACTCTGTTGAAACGTTTTCAGTTTCTGTCGTAACGTAGCCTTCACCTGAATAGAAGAAGATATACAAAACGGTTGGATTTATTTATTTTCATTTTTTTAATAGCAATGATAATAATGTCATTGTCTAATGTAGAGGAGCATCATATTTTGTTTAAACTATATAGCTTAGTGACTGTAGTACCACTAATATTTCAGACTAGATGAAAAGCCTGCTGAAGCTGGCTGTGCTGCGTGCGATATAATAAGAAATCCTTGTTGTGTTTAGATTTCCAGTTTTGGAATTCCCCAGACTATTTTTAGCCGAATAAGAGTTAACTCCCCTTTCCCACATAAATAAAACACTCCACCTCTCATCTCTTCCCCCGCTTGTAGTTTTTTTTTTTTGGAATTCCCCAGACTATTTTTAGCCAAGGAAGTTATACACACGGTCGAACGTACGGTCGGTCTACCGCCTAGGTTAGACGTTCATGTATTAGATTATGATTGGGGGTGGGGGTGGATTAACGGGCCTAGTACCAAACAAAGTGGGCTGTTTCTGGCGGGTTTTGGATGTAATATTTTAGTTACACTGTCAACGTCTAACAGACATGGTCAATAAAAACTTCAGCATTATTTCCCTTTTCTTAAATATTTAATTTACGTACTTAAAGCGCAACGGGAAAGTTTGTGCAAAAATGTGTTCGGCAACAAAGGTTATGTTCATAATCCACTTAAATATATTTTAAATAGGGGGGAACAAAAAGAATATTTAATCTGACACCTTACGTCCCACCACCCCCCCCTCCACACACACATCCACATCTCCTTAATGGACGTTAGAGAAAGTGGACATTAATATAGTGTAATGTAACATTTGTTACATTGCACCTTCATATAGTGGAAGTAACTTATGCAACAAGATAAAGTATGTACTTGAGCAACATAAATTTGAATGATTAGAGCCAATAAGTAACTTTGAAAAAAAAAATCAATAACGCATTTATGTCTTTGATCAGTCCTGGTGATAGTAGACATGTGAAATTTTCTTGGACACTGTACTTAACCACAGAATGTCTAAAAACATAACTGTACTTAACCACAGAATGTCTAAAAACATAACTGTACTTAACCACAGAATGTCTAAAAACATAACTGTACTTGACCACAGAATGTCTAAAGACATAACTGTACTTAACCACAGAATGTCTAAAGACATAACTGTACTTAACCACAGAATGTCTAAAGACATAACTGTACTTAACCACAGAATGTCTAAAGACATAACTGTACTTGACCACAGAATGTCTAAAGACATATGTTTAGGTGCACCTGATCATCATTTACCCCTGGTCCAGTGCAGTGCCGAACCTAGGGATTTGAGTGCCCGAGGGGGTGGGCTTGGCCTCTTTGGGAGCCCCTGCATGTTGACATTTGACACCATGGCATGTTCTAATGTACTTAATATTTAATGTAAAAAAAATTGGGGCCCGGGGGGTCTTTAAAATTTGGAACCCCCTCCCCCCACCATAGGTACGCCTCTGGTACAGTGTCAGCGCATTTTCACGATAAAAACTAATGAGCAGTAATTGGGTAATTTTATTTACAACAACATGTGTAAATATTATTGTGTCTCAACTTACCTCGCTGTTTAGGAAACAATAAAATGTAGCTACCAGCAGTCCCTGTGAAATGGAAATATATTTATTTATTTATTTATTTACATTCCTTTACTAAACTAGCGAACTGATTGTTCAAAAATATTTTTAAACGTTCAGAGGTTGAGATATTATTTTAATTATCAAAATTAAATGTTATTAACTTCACATGTCTACAGAAACTAGTACTTCATCATCATTTCATTTTAAATAGAAACATCAGTCTAAATATACACAGCTTTATAGAATTTGAGTAAGCATAGAAGATTGGCCTAAATACGAAGCATAGAAGATAGGCCTAAATACGAAGCATTGAAGACTGGCCTAAATACGAAGCATTGAAGACTGGCCTAAATACGAAGCACTGAAGACTGGTCTAAAGATAAGATGATGAATAGAAAACGGTCTATGTTTATAGACTTGTCTAAAAATAAAGCAAAGAGGAATGGCCTAAAGATGAAACATAGAAGATTAGATCTAGGCAGAAGTGACAAGAATCGTGAACAGAACTAAAGAAGACTGACCAGAACCTAATCTGCTAGCGAAACACAGTACTCTCCTAAATGTGGGAATATGGAAAGACACTTCCGAAATTTGACTGAATAATGTAAATAGTTCTAAAAGCGTCCTCCTACACAACTCAGTGAAACCAAAATTTGAATGTTAAGCAATGCATTTGCAATAGTGTGACAAATGCTAATATACCTACACTATCGTGTGTCCAATGCTAATATACCTACACTATCGTGTGTCCAATGCTAATATACCTACAATATCGTGTGTCCAATGCTAATATACCTACACTATCGTGTGACAAATGCAAATATACCTACACTATCGTGTGTCCAATGCTAATAACTTCTTTAAATCCCTGCACATTATAAAATAGACAATTGAAACATTCAAATAAAACTAAGTGTAAACCACAGATACACTAAGTTGTAGACTCACCTGAAATGCCTGCACAAAGTTACGTATGATGAAAGATGGTTTCTTTGGATTTGAGTTGAAACTTTCTACAAGGTATGTCAAAATGAAGTGGAGACCCAGCAAGGGAAGTAACACGACGATAGCTTTTACTGCTTTCCTAAATTATTAATACGTCAATTTTTTTTAGAAAACATTCTAATTTGAACTGTATTTGATCAAAAATATTTTACATGTAAACATTTATAATTAGGTTCCCTAAACGGATTCGGAAAGTTGTATTTATTTATTTTTAATATAAACACAACTCTTAATAAAAAAAAACAACAATTCGTTTGTTTCATACTCAAAGTCCAGTTTCCTCCACAGGGACTTTACTTTTCATGGCTAGAAACGGTGTGTATCTGTTTAGCATTCATGTATCAATCGACATAATCAGATTGGAGTAATTTGTATGGGTTGGGTTGTATGTCGGCCACAATGGCGTCGTAACAGTAGCGAACAAAATGGAGGGTGTGTCATCAGAATTAGCCACTCTTGTTGTGATATAAATGTTATCAACTGATGCACAGATAAATCAACAAATGTAATACGAGTTCCAATTTTTTTTTTAATTCTCTTTTGGTATAATAAAAAAAATGTCTAAACCTATCTATCCCTCGCTAATCTACAGAGCAGCCAATAGGATTAATCGAACGCAATTTGTAATCATACTATATAAATATAACACTCCTTAAAAAAAACATACTGTTATTAAAAGCATTTAAAAGTTGTGTTTTAATTTTTGTTATCTTATGGATGAAAAATTAAATAATAGAAGCATGATGATTAAAATAAGCGTGGGATACAATTAAAAGATTTCTTGTATGTTATGGCAAGACAAAATCATATCAATAAAATATACGGGACATGTGTTTCACCAAACTATATTCGTTAATAAATTACTTGATTAGAAATATTTTGCACTTACGTCACCTGCTGGCTCTCAATGGCGGCCGATGTCCGAAGTTTTCTGACCAGGACCCAAATGACAATGACCACTATGATGGCGTTGATCTAGTCAAAAAATATATGTATAGGTAAATTCAGTGCCGGCCTTAGACATTTTTGTGATATAGGCAAGGACAAAAATGCCGCCCTTTTTAGTTTCATTTTTCTAAGAAAACTCTATAAATGCTATTTATTATAATACATTTTTTAAAAATTTGGCAACTTTATAAAAGTTAAAGAGTTTTAAGTATACGTAGTGTATTTTAGGAAGTTTTTTTTTTTTTTTTTTGCTAAGTTAAAAAAAAGTACTGAAAAAAACAAAACAAAATGAAATGTCATGTTTATTAAGCATTAAAAAGTTTGAAGAGAATTCAAGAAAAATATTCTTTTCTAGGTTTTGCAGAGTCAAACTCTTCAATTGCTTCAGTCAGATCCAAATCTTCTGTAATCGTTTTCTTTATAGATATTGGAGCTAAACCAACCAAACGATGCTGAGAAATGGTATAACGAAGATATGCTTTTATGAGTTTGAGCTTCGAAAAGCTTATCTCTGCACTCGCCACTGTTATCGGAAGTGTAAGCGAAATTCGCAATGTCACGTACACATTCGGAAAAAGAGCAACCACGCCCATTCCACATAGATAAGTTAATTGAAGGTCCATGCAATCTTTGAAAACCTCTCTTTTATCACATTTCTCCAGTTTTTTAATGTCATACAAAATCCAAATAATTCGCTATGAGATGTTAACTGCATAAATCGATCATTACCTGATTGAATTGCGGTATCCAATATCTGGTTGAAAAAAATTACTCTGAAATTCATTTCTGGCTCGAGAATTGGATCATGTGAAACTTCAGAGTCAAATTGTCTCTTTCTTAGTCAAGATCTTATTTGTATTTCCGTAGGTAAATTGCACTCAATACCAAATTCTTCAGCCAATGATTTAACTATTGTAATTGCTTTGGTAAAACCTTCATCTGTTCTATAATTCTGGAGCATTGTTTTAGTTGTGTTCAATTGTTGAATAGATTTTTTTTAAATCAAGATCTTTTTCTTGAAATGTTTTGCTAGTTATATTGATCTCAAATAAAACATCATACCAAATCACAAATGAACAAATAAACTTGAAATCGAGCATTTTTTGTGCTATTCCCTTAGCTTCTGCACGGGACTGGGTTCCACGTAGTCCAGAAAGGGAAATGTATCCAGCAATTGAAACGAGTGCATCGTAAATTTCAACTGTTTGGTATCGAATTACCTTCACGGCATTAACTCGACTTTCCCAACGTGTTGCGTATAATTTGTTAACAGTTAAACCTGCTGCCTCTTTGTTTTTGGACTTATTCTAACAATACATTCCAGCAGTACCGTAGCCAGGATTTTTTTTTTTGGGGGGGGGGGGGGCTGTTCCAAGTTTTTAAAGGCAAATATTTGTCAATTTTTTATGAGTTACTATCAGCAATACGGCCTTGCATTCCAGCGATGTGTTGATGCAGAAAAAAAGTTGTATATATTTTGAATTACCTCAAAAAACCTTACTGCTTCCAAACAACTGTTTACGGCATCATTCACCACCAAATTCAACGAATGCGCATTGCATGGGACATAAAAGGCTCTTCAATTTAGCTCTTTAACTATTGCTTGGACACCATTGTGTATTCCCCGCATGTTCGCTCCGTTATCGTAGCATTGTCCCCTCTTATCATTTAGAAAAATGCCTAAATCTGACAGCTCTTTAAATAAAATTTCCTACATACTTGCATCTGTAGATTTTTCAAGTTCTGCGAATCCAATAAAGTTTTCATTGATAGAAACTTCTGAATGTTTGTCATTTGTCGATTCATTTGCTGTAACAGATCTAACAATCATTGTCATCTGTTCTTTGTGACTGGCGTCTGGTGTGCAATCGAGAACTATAGCGTAATATTTTGTATTTTTAGATCATTTATCACTTTCTGTTTTACCTTCTTACTCAACAGTTGAATGATCTCATTCTGAATATTTTTTCCCAAATAATGGTCATGAATTTCATCTGATTTTATACGTCTTATATGTTCTTTCATTACCGGATCAAAGTCAGCAATAACTTCAACAAATTTCAAAAGTTTCCATTATGAGATGTATGTAACCTCTCAGGGGTAAATTTTGAACTCCATGTACTCTGACCAAAGATATTATTCTTTCTAATACGATTTATAAGGCGCTGATTCACGTTATCAATAGTTTTATTATTTTTTATCCTCATTTTTAGTTCTTTCCACTCATGATAACTGGTTAAATAATCTGGAGATTTTTCATGATGCTGCAATATACTTGACGATTTTTTCCAGTCACAACTGCCATGTGTTGCTAAGGCAGATTTACTCCTGTTACATATTCTGCAGCAAAAACAAAATACCTTTCTACTGACGTAGAATAAATCAACCATTTCCTTTTTAAAGTTTCTCCGTTAGCCAGTTTGCGCGTATAGTGGTAATTAGGAAAAGTGTCTCCACTTTCATCTTTTGGAAACAAGACTCAAACTTGATCTGCTTTGGATCATGCTGAATAAGAAAACAACGATCTGGTCATTTAGCAGGATCCTCCATTATATCTGATCATTTAGCAGGATCCTCCATTATATCTGGTCATTTAGCACGATCCTCCATTATATCTGAATCAAATTCATTTATTTTATTTTTAAGTTTTATATTTTTGATTTTATTTTATTTTGCTGGAATTTGCCGCTCCTTGAAATAATGCCGCTCTAGGCGGCTGCCTATATCGCCTATATCTAAAGCCGGCTCTGAGGTAAATATATATATATATATATATATTGAGAGAGACAGAGAGAGACAGACAGACCGGCATGTAGACAGACACACAGACAGATAAACAGATAGGAAGACCGACAGACAGACAAGGCAGTTAAGACAGAAAGATAGACAGACAGATAGAGACATGCGGACAGATAGAAAAACAGCTGGACTGGCAGATGAAGAGACGGATGGACGGATGGATGAATGAATGGATGGATGGATGGATGGATGGAAAGATGAGCTGATGAGTTTAAAACAAAGATAGCGTTTAGACTAGTCAACTGAACAGGTCAATTTTAAAATACAAACATTTGTTAATAAAATGTTTCTAATAAAGTTACGCGCGCGTGTGTGTGTGTATGTGAGGGGGGGGGGTCATTTGTGTGATAAACCTGAAAATTGTACTCACCACCAACACAGTTAAACATGAGCCAACTATTAATGTGTGAGCTGACAAACTGGCATCTCTCGGCAACCAACAACTATAAACGAGAGAAATGAAGGGGACACAATTCAACTCTGATTATATCTATTATCTCCCTAAGCAATCAGAAAATGCAATACTAGTACATGTATACTTATTTCATCTCTGTATACTTTTGTGCACTTAATTACACAATGTAACTATGTGCACATAATTACACAATATATCTCTGTGCACCTAACTACAAAATATATCTATACACGTAATTACACAATATAACTATGTAGACGAAAATCACTTACCTGTCAACTCCCTCTCCAAGCTTTATGAGAAGACTGGCCCATATTATGACCACCACTAATGGACATCCTGGTCAAGTGAATAAATAAATATCTCACTAAACTGATATAAAGTGATTTCTAAATTTGGGTTAGCATTTGACAGCACCCATTGTCTGAAAAGATTAATACGAACAAATCGTCGCTTGAGAATGTCACTGAATATATATTAGAAAGAAAGGCATAGCTATTTAAAAAGTCCTCAACAATTAACTTTAAAAAAAGTCGTTATTACTGTTTTGGTTCACAACTTACATATGTCATACAGAAAGCACTACACTGTTTAAAAAATGTCATATAATAGTTACTTTTATAAATGCCGCCAATTGTGTTATTTTCCGTTTTAATAGTGTAGCACGTAAATATTGATATATAATAGCACAATATTGATATATAACAGAACAGTAACACAAATACAGCAGGTTTAGATAAGCATTATATATATTGGCTTTAGTGTATCACTTAAAAATTGATATATATAAGCAGTTGAATTAAAAACCAAAGAATTTACCTCAATCAACCAGATAACTTGCCCATTCAAACAGACAGTTTTATTGCCCTAACCAGCCAAGCAATATATTTGCCAAATACAGACAGGAAGTTTATTCGCCCCATCCAGCCAAGCAATATATTTGCCAAATACAGACAGGAAGTTTATTTGCCCCATCCAGCCAAGCAATATATTTGCCAAATACAGACAGGAAGTTTATTTGCCCCATCCAGCCAAGCAATATATTTGCCAAATACAGACAGGAAGTCTATTTGCCCCATCCAGCCAAGCAATATATTTGCTAAATACAGCCAGGCAGTTTATTTGTCCCATCCATCCAGGTAATTTTGCTATATTCATCCAACCAACCGCTGACTTATCCCAGCCAACCAGACAGTGACTTACCCCACCCAACCAGACAATGACTTACACCAGCCAACCAGACAATGGCTTACACCAGCCAACCAGACAATGACTTACCCCAGCCAACCAGACAATGACTTACCCCAGCCAACCAGACAATGACTTACACCACCCAACCATACAATGACTTACCCCAGCCAACCAGACAATGACTTACCCCACCCAACCAGACAATGACTTACCCCACCCAACCAGAAGGAAGTGCCACAGTCGAATCTTGTGGGCCTCATATGCATAAATGACGACACTAAACAGGTAGATTCCTTCTACAAACATCCAGAAGTAGACGGTCGTGTTAAAGTAGGTCACAACGGAAGCAAGGGTCCTGCACAACACGCCCTGGATGAAATAATCACACGATAGAATGTATGTCATGTTTGACTAGCCATAGTGACCACAAGATAAAATGTATATCATGTTTGACTAGCCATAATGGGTTATTATATTTATTTTTGACCTTACCGAAGACGAGTGCGTGAACTGAGTGATTGTTTCTTTGAGTACCAGCCATTTGATGTTGGATATAAACATGGCCAGCATGAGATTACAGTGGATCAGATTTCTCAGACACCTCAGGCTCCTGGAAACAAAAAAATAAAAGAAGTGTCATTATTTAAAGTAGACTGCCATGGTCGCTGCCAGAAATTCTGCCAGAAATTCTGAGACCCGTACAACTTCTGGCCACTGGCTCAACACCAGCCCCAAAACTAAAAAAAAATAGTTATTGTATCGACGATTAACCCGTTAACATCATCTAAGATTGGGGGTTCATTCCTATGAGGTTTTTTGATTCCCCTTCATCGCTGATTTTTTTTCTAACCGTTTTCTTAACACGCAACTTCTGTTTATTTATTTGTTTATTTATTTATTTGGGACAAATTTCTTTATCGATTTATGAGGCACTTTTTAGTGATAAATTTTTGTGAAATGTTACAAGCATGTTCTTGCCCCATGACAATGCATGATTCAATAATTAACTTTGCAATTAATTGTTTTTTATTTATTTAATTTTTAACAAATATGAGTACTAGATAGATAGATAGATAGATAGATAGATAGATAGATAGATAGATAGATAGATAGATAGATAGATAGATAGATAGATAGATAGATAGATAGATAGATAGATAGATAGATAGATAGATAGATAGATAGATAGATAGATAGATAGATAGATAGATAGATAGATAGATAGATAGATAGATAGATAGATAGATAGATAGATAGATAGATAGATAGATAGATAGATAGATAGATAGATAGATAGATAGATAGATAGATAGATAGATAGATAGATAGATAGATAGATAGATAGATAGATAGATAGATAGATAGATAGATAGATAGATAGATAGATAGATAGATAGATAGATAGATAGATAGATAGATAGATAGATAGATAGATAGATAGATAGATAGATAGATAGATAGATAGATAGATAGATAGATAGATAGATAGATAGATAGATAGATAGATATCCTGGTCAACAATATCGCAGTAAAAATATGAATCAACAAAATAAAAAAAAATGTCTACTTACTTAAAATACAGAAATATGGCAATAGCCATGATCAAAGTCAAGTTTGTTAAACTATAGCCAACTGTATATATAGCAAGATTCGTATCATAATTCTGTAATTGAGAAAAGCCTATTATAAAGTGAAATCATAAATATATATATATACAACACACGTAAACATAAACACATACAGTGGGGATTTATTGATAAATCTAGATCCGCTACACGGCCTGGTGGTGAGTGGTTTGTAAATTTAACATGGTTAGCTTTAAATAAAAAGTTTAACATAGTTAGTTTAATTTAGTAAGTTTAATATTTAAGTTCAACATAGTACTTTTAACATTAAGTCTCTATATTACATGTAAATTACGTTTCCATTATATCAACATCATGTCTTTATCATGTTTATGTATATACATTATGTCTAATTTAAGTTTACATTATGTCTAATTTATGTTTACATTATGTCTAATTTATGTTTACTTAATGCTTTGGCAAATGAAAGTTACTTACGGAGTTCATGGTATGCGGTTTGGAAAGACATGTTAAGAAATTAGATTTTTCCCATGTTCCGTTTTCTAAACATCTTTTCGTGACATTCACTGGGCAATAAAACAAATGGCATCAATAGATAATTAATTTTAACTATCTTCATTCAATCAAACCAACTAAATTCTAAAGAAACGATTGCCTACAATCAAACCAACTAAAGTCAAAAGAAATGATTGCCTACAATCAAACCAACTAAAGTCTAAAGAAATGATTGCCTACAAGCAAGCCAACAAAAGTCTAAAGAAATGGTTGCCTACAATCAAACCAACTAAAGTCTGAAGAAATGGTTGCCTACAATCAGACCAACTAAAGTCTAAAGAAATGGTTGCCTACAATCAGACAAACTAAATTCTAAAGAAATGGTTGCCTACAATCAAACCAACTAAAGTCTAAAGAAATGGTTGCCTACAATCAGACCAACTAAAGTCTAAAGAAATGGTTGCCTACAATCAGACCAACTAAATTCTAAAGAAATGGTTGCCTACAATCAAACCAACTAAAGTCTAAAGAAATGACTGCCTACAATCAAACCAACTAAAGTCTAAAGAAATGGTTGCCTACAATCAGACCAACTAAAGTCTAAAGAAATGGTTGCCTACAATCAGACCAACTAAAGTCTAAAGAAATGATTGCCTACAATCAAACCAACTAAAGTCTAAAGAAATGGTTGCCTACAATCAAGCCAACTAAGTCTAAAGAAATGGTTGCCTACAATCAAACCAACTAAAGTCTAAAGAAATGGTTGCCTACAATCAGACCAACTAAAGTCTAAAGAAATGGTTGCCTGCAATCAGACCAACTAAAGAAATGGTTGCCTACAATCAGACCAACTAAAGTCTAAAGAAATGATTGCCTACAATCAGACCAACTAAAGTCTAAAGAAATGATTGCCTACAATCAAAACAACGAAATTCTAAAGAAATGGTTGCCTACAATCAGACAAACTAAAGTCTAAAGAAATGGTTGCCTACAATCAGACCAACTAAAGTCTGAAGAAATGGTTGCCTACAATCAGACCAACTAAAGTCTAAAGAAATGGTTGCCTACAAGCAAGCCAACAAAAGTCTAAAGAAATGGTTGCCTACAATCAAACCAACTAAAGTCTAAAGAAATGGTTGCCTACAATCAGACCAACTAAAGTCTAAAGAAATGGTTGCCTACAATCAGACCAACTAAAGTCTAAAGAAATGGTTGCCTACAATCAGACCAACTAAATTCTAAAGAACTGGTTGCCCACAATCAGACCAACTAAAGTCTAAAGAAATGGTTGCCTACAATCAATGATGAGACCGTGTAAAAAGTGTACTTACATCTTGTATCAGTGAACATACTTTCGAAGCACTGCATCTCAACCATTTCACCTGCTCTGGTAGGGGGCCAGCAACTGAAATCCCTGGTTCGGTTGCAGTACAATACACCTGGCTCTGGGTCAAAACAAAAAAACCAATACATCCCACTCAACAGTGCTAGACACACGTTAAAATTTACACACAATGCGCATTGTCAATTTCAATAGGTTTTTTTTTCCGAAAGCCGCCATATTTGTGTCTATTCTACTGTGCACCAATATCTTGGTGCTATACTAAAAGGAAGGGGGAAAAATAAATGGCGTCTATTCTTGAAGTCACTAGTATAGGACTTGCGCTTTCTGTATGATAAATGTTCTGTGGTGCGAGATATATGTTTTGCATGGTGCGAGATATATGTTCTGTGGTGCGAGATATATGTTCTGTGGTGAGATATATGTTCTGTGGTGCGAGATATATTCTGTGGTGCGAGATATATGTTCTGTGGTGCGAGATATATGTTCTGTGGTGCGAGATATATGTTCTGTGGTGCGAGATATATGTTCTGTGGTGCGAGATATATGTTTTGTGGTGCGAGATATATGTTTTGTGGTGCGAGATATATGTTCTGTGGTGCGAGATATATGTTCTGTGGTGCGAGATATATGTTCTGTGGTGCGAGATATATGTTATGTGGTGTGAGATATATGTTCTGTGGTGCGAGATATATATTCTGTGGTGCGAGATATATGTTCTGTGGTGTGAGATATATGTTCTTTGGTGTGAGATATATGTTCTGTGATGCGAGATATATGTTTTGTGGTGCGAGATATATGTTCTGTGGTGCAAGATATAAGTTTTGTGGCGCGAGATATATGTTTTGTGGTGCGAGATATATGTTCTGTGTTGCGAGATATATGTTCTTTAGTGCGAGATATATGTTTTTTAGTGCGAGATATATGTTCTTTGGTGCGAGAAATATGTTCTGTGGTGCGAGATATATGTTCTGTTGTGTGAGATATATGTTCTGTGGTGCGAGATATATGTCTTGTGGTGCGAGATATATGTTCTGTGATGCGAGATATATGTTTTGTGGCGCGAGATATATGTTTTTTGGTGCGAGATATATGTTCTGTGATGCGAGATATATGTTCTTTGGTACGAGATATATGTGTCGAGGAGTTAAGGTTGATTTAAATATCCATTAATTGATTTAGTTTGTGCATATGTGTTAATCACACTTTTTAAGTAACTCTAGGATTGTGAAGGTTTAAAAGGTTATCTTGATGTTATGGGTCTGGCTGCAGTTGCAGTCAGACTGATCTTGGAGGCGTTACTGTGGTAGCGTGTCTCTTATTCCTCACACACAAACACTACTCAAATCAATGCACAATTCAATGTTGCTGATTCATTGGTACATTTATTTACGAAGACATTAACATAGCAAACATGTTGAATCATAAAGGCACATCTTCAAAAGATCAAAAAATATATATATGAGTTGCCATATGAAAGCGAATATATTGACTTCTTCTAGAGTTAAATAATAATACGTCTTGTATGTTCAAGAACTAGAAAGCAACTGCCGTTATCACCAAGGCTTGTTTCTACGCAAAATCTTAAATGACGTCAAACTAGAAAAAACTACGTCACATAACAATTTAAAAATTAATACTCTCTAGAGTTACTTAAAAAGTGTGATTAACACATATGCACAAACTAAATCAATTAATGGATATTTTAATCAACCTTAACTCCTCGACACCTCTGGTGATAACGGCAGTTGCTTTCTAGTTCTTGAACATACAAGACGTATTATTATTTAACTCTAGAAGAAGTTAATATATTCGCTTTCATATAGCAACTCATATATATTATTTGATCTTTTGAAGATGTGCCTTTATGATTCAACATGTTTGCTATGTTAATGTCTTCGTAAATAAATGTACCAATGAATCAGCAACATTGAGTTCAGCATTGATTTGAGTAGTGTTTGTGTGTGTGGAATAAGAGACACGCTACCACAGTAACGCCTCCAAGATCAGTCTGACTGCAACTGCAGTCAGACCCCAACATTAACATTACATCAAGATAACCTTTTAAACCTTCACAATATGTTTTGTGGTGCGAGATATATGTTTTGTGGTGCGAGATATATGTTCTGTGTTGCGAGATATATGTTCTTTGGTGCGAGGTATATGTTTTGTGGTGCGAGATATATGTTTTGTGGTGCAAGATATATGTTCTGTGGTGCGAGATATATGTTTTGTGGTGCGAGATATATCTTTTGTGGTGCGAGATATATGTTCTGTGTTGCGAGATATATGTTCTTTGGTCCGAGATATATGTTTTGTGGTGCGAGATATATGTTCTGTGATGCGAGATATATGTTCAGTGGTGCGAGATATATGTTCTTTGGTGCGAGATATATGTTTTGTGGTGCGAGATATATGTTCTGTGGTGAGAGATATATGTTCTGTGGTGCGAGATATATATTCTGTGGTGTGAGATATATGTTCTGTGGTGCGAGATATATGTTTTGTGGTGCGAGATATATGTTTTGTGGTGCGAGATATATGTTCTGTGATGCGAGATATATGTTTTGTGGCGCGAGATATATGTTTTGTGGTGCGAGATATATGTTCTGTGGTGCGAGATATATGTCTTTTGGTGAGAGATATATGTTTTTTGGTGCGAGATATATGTTCTGTGATGCGAGATATATGTTCTGTGGTGCGAGATATATGTTCTTTGGTGTGAGATATATGTTCTGTGGTGTGAGATATATGTTTTTTGGTGCGAGATATATGTTCTGTGGTGCGAGATATATGTTTTGTGGTGCAAGATATATGTTTTGTGGTGCAAGATGTATGTTCTGTGTTGCGAGATATATGTTCTTTAGTCCGAGATATATGTTTTGTGGTGCGAGATATATGTTCTGTGATGCGAGATATATGTTTTGTGGTGCGAGATATATGTTCTGTGGTGCGAGATATATGTTCTTTGGTGCGAGATATATGTTTTGTGGTGCGAGATATATGTTCTGTGGTGCGAGATATATGTTCTGGGGTGCGGGATACATGTTTTGTGGTGCGAGATATATGTTTTATGGTGCGAGATATATGTTTTTATGGTGCGAGATATATGTTCTGTGGTGCGAGATATTTGTTGTGTGGTGCGAGATATATGTTCTTTGGTGCGAGATATATGTTCTGTGGTGCGAGATATATGTTCTTTGGTGCGAGATATATGTTTTGTGGTGCGAGATTTATGTTTTGTGGTGCGAGATATTTGTTCTGTGTTGCGAGATATATGTTCTTTGGTCCGAGATATATGTTTTGTGGTGCGAGATATATGTTCTGTGGTGCGAGATATATGTTCTGTGGTGCGAGATATATGTTCTTTGGTGCGAGATATATGTTTTGTGGTGCGAGATATATGTTCTGTGGTGCGAGATGTTTGTTCTTTGGTGTGAGATATATGTTCTGTGGTGCGAGATATATGTTCTGTGGTGCGAGATATATGTTCTGTGGTGCGAGATATATGTTCTGTGTTGCCAGATATATATTCTGTGGTGCGAGATATATGTTCTTTGGTGCGAGATATATGTTTTGTGGTGCGAGTTATATGTTCTGTGGTGCGAGATATATGTTCTGTGGTGCGAGATATATGTTCTGTGGTGTGAGATATATGTTCTGTGGTGCGAGATATATGTTTTGTGGTGCGAGATATATGTTCTGTGATGCAAGATATATGTTTTGTGGCGCGAGATATATGTTTTGTGGCATGCAGAATATATGGTTTGTGGTGCGAGATATATGTTCTGTGTTGCGAGATATATGTTTTGTGGTGCAAGATATATGTTTTATGGTGCGAAATATATGTTTTTTAGGGTGCGAGATATATGTTCTGTGGTGCGAGATATATGTTCTGTGGTGTGAGATGTATGTTCTGTGGTGTGAGATATATGTTCTGTGGTGCGAGATATATGTTCTGTGGTGCGAGATATAGTTTTGTGGTGCGAGATATATGTTCTGTGGTGCGAGATATATGTTCTTTGATGCGAGATATATGTTCTTTGGTGCGAGATATATGTTTTGTGGTGCGAGATATATGTTTTGTGGTGCGAGATATATGTTTTGTGGTGCGAGATATATGTTTTGTGGTGCAAGATATATGTTTTATGGTGCGAGATATATGTTTTTAGGGTGCGAGATATATGTTCTGTCGTGCGAGATATATGTTCTGTGGTGTGAGATGTATGTTCTGTGGTGTGAGATATATGTTCTGTGGTGCGAGATATATGTTCTGTGGTGCGAGATATTGTTTTGTGGTGCGAGATATATGTTCTTTGATGCGAGATATATGTTCTGTGATGCGAGATATATGTTCTGTGGTGCGAGATATATGTTCTGTAGTGCGAGATGTATGTTCTGTGGTGCGAGATGTATGTTCTTTGGTGTGAGATATATATGTTCTGTGGTGCGAGATATATGTTCTGTGGTGCGAGATATATGTTCTGTGGTGCGAGATATATATTCTGTGGTGCGAGATATATGTTCTTTGGTGCGAGATATATGTTCTTTGGTGCGAGATATATGTTCTGTGGTGCGAGATGTATGTTCTTTGGTGGAGATATATGTTCTGTGGTGCGAGATATATAATTTGTGGCGCAGGATATATGTTCTGTGATGCGAGATATATGTTCTGTGGTGCGAGATATATGTTTTGTGGTACGAGTTATATGTTCTGTGGTGCGAGATATATGTTCTGTGGTGCGAGATATATGTTCTGTGGTGCGAGATATATGTTCTGTGGTGTGAAATATATGTTCTGTGGTGCGAGATATATGTTTTGTGGTGCGAGATATATGTTCTGTGATGCGAGATTTTTGTTTTGTGGCGCAAGATATATGTTTTGTGGAGCGAGATATATGTTCTGTGTTGCGAGATATATATTCTGTGGTGCGAGATATCTGTTCTTTGGTGCGAGATATATGTTCTTTGGTGCGAGATATATGTTCTGTGGTGCGAGATGTATGTTCTTTGGTGGGAGATATATGTTCTGTGGTGCGAGATATATAATTTGTGGCGCGAGATATATGTTCTGTGATGCGAGATATATGTTCTGTGGTGCGAGATATATGTTTTGTGGTACGAGTTATATGTTCTGTGGTGCGAGATATATGTTCTGTGGTGCGAGATATATGTTCTGTGGTGCGAGATATATGTTCTGTGGTGTGAAATATATGTTCTGTGGTGCGAGATATATGTTTTGTGGTGCGAGATATATGTTCTGTGATGCGAGATTTTTGTTTTGTGGCGCAAGATATATGTTTTGTGGAGCGAGATATATGTTCTGTGTTGCGAGATATATATTCTGTGGTGCGAGATATCTGTTCTTTGGTGCGAGATATATGTTCTTTGGTGCGAGATATATGTTCTGTGGTGCGAGATGTATGTTCTTTGGTGGGAGATATATATGTTCTGTGGTGCGAGATATATGTTTGTGGTGCGAGATATATGTTCTGTGGTGCGAGATATATGTTTTGTGGCGCGAGATATATGTTTTGTGGTGCGAGATATATGTTCTGTGTTGAGAGATATATGTTCTTTGGTGCGAGATATATGTTTTTTGGTGCGAGATATATGTTCTGTGATGCGAGATATATGTTCTGTGGTGCGAGATATATGTTTTGTGGTGCGAGTTATATGTTCTGTGGTGCGAGATATGTTCTTTGGTGCGAGATATATGTTCTGTGGTGTGAGATATATGTTCTGTGGTGCGAGATATATGTTTTGTGGTGCGAGATATATGTTCTGTGATGCGAGATATATGTTTTGTGGCGCGAGATATATGTTTTGTGGAGCGAGATATATGTTCTGTGTTGCGAGATATATATGTTTTGTGGCGCGAGATATATGGTTTGTGGTGCGAGATATATGTTCTGTGTTGCGAGATATATGTTTTGTGGTGCAAGATATATGTTTTATGGTGCGAAATATATGTTTTTAGGGTGCGAGATATATGTTCTGTGGTGTGAGATGTATGTTCTGTGGTGTGAGATATATGTTCTGTGGTGCGAGATATATGTTCTGTGGTGCGAGATATAGTTTTGTGGTGCGAGATATATGTTTTGTGGTGCGAGATATATGTTCTTTGATGCGAGATATATGTTCTTTGGTGCGAGATATATGTTTTGTGGTGCGAGATATATGTTTTGTGGTGCGAGATATATGTTTTGTGGTGCGAGATATATGTTTTGTGGTGCGAGATATATGTTTTATGGTGCGAGATATATGTTTTTAGGGTGCGAGATATATGTTCTGTGGTGCGAGATATATGTTCTGTGGTGCGAGATATATGTTCTGTGGTGCGAGATATATGTTCTGTGGTGTGAAATATATGTTCTGTGGTGCGAGATATATGTTTTGTGGTGCGAGATATATGTTCTGTGATGCGAGATATATGTTTTGTGGCGCGAGATATATGTTTTGTGGAGCGAGATATATGTTCTGTGTTGCGAGATATATATTCTGTGGTGCGAGATATCTGTTCTTTGGTGCGAGATATATGTTCTTTGGTGCGAGATATATGTTCTGTGGTGCGAGATGTATGTTCTTTGGTGGGAGATATATGTTCTGTGGTGCGAGATATATGTTTTGTGGTGCGAGATATATGTTCTGTGGTGCGAGATATATGTTTTGTGGCGCGAGATATATGTTTTGTGGTGCGAGATATATGTTCTGTGTTGAGAGATATATGTTCTTTGGTGCGAGATATATGTTTTTTGGTGCGAGATATATGTTCTGTGATGCGAGATATATGTTCTGTGGTGCGAGATATATGTTTTGTGGTGCGAGATATATGTTCTGTGGTGCGAGATATATGTTCTGTGGTGTGAGATATATGTTCTGTGGTGCGAGATATATGTTTTGTGGTGCGAGATATATGTTCTGTGATGCGAGATATATGTTTTGTGGAGCGAGATATATGTTTTGTGGAGCGAGATATATGTTTTGTGGCGCGAGATATATGGTTTGTGGTGCGAGATTTATGTTCTGTGTTGCGAGATATATGTTTTGTGGTGCAAGATATATGTTTTATGGTGCGAAATATATGTTTTTAGGGTGCGAGATATATGTTCTGTGGTGTGAGATGTATGTTCTGTGGTGTGAGATATATGTTCTGTGGTGCGAGATATATGTTCTGTGGTGCGAGATATAGTTTTGTGGTGCGAGATATATGTTTTGTGATGCGAGATATATGTTCTTTGATGCGAGATATATGTTCTTTGGTGCGAGATATATGTTTTGTGGTGCGAGATATATGTTTTGTGGTGCGAGATATATGTTTTGTGGTGCGAGATATATGTTTTGTGGTGCGAGATATATGTTTTATGGTGCGAGATATATGTTTTTAGGGTGCGAGATATATGTTCTGTGGTGCGAGATATATGTTCTGTGGTGCGAGATATATGTTCTGTGGTGCGAGATATTGTTTTGTGGTGCGAGATATATGTTCTTTGATGCGAGATATATGTTCTGTGATGCGAGATATATGTTCTGTGGTGCGAGATATATGTTCTGTAGTGCGAGATATATGTTCTGTGGTGCTAGATGTATGTTCTTTGGTGTGAGATATATGTTCTGTGGTGCGAGATATATGTTCTGTGGTGCGAGATATATGTTCTGTGGTGCGAGATGTTTGTTCTTTGGTGTGAGATATATGTTCTGTGGTGCGAGATATAAGTTTTGTGGTGCGAGATATATGTTCTGTGGTGCGAGATATATGTTCTGTGGTGCGAGATATATGTTCTGTGTTGCGAGATATATATTCTGTGGTGCGAGATATATGTTCTTTGGTGCGAGATATATGTTCTTTGGTGCGAGATATATGTTCTGTGGTGCGAGATATATAATTTGTGGCGCGAGATATATGTTCTGTGATGCGAGATATATGTTCTGTGGTGCGAGATATATGTTTTGTGGTACGAGTTATATGTTCTGTGGTGCGAGATATATGTTCTGTGGTGCGAGATATATGTTCTGTGGTGCGAGATATATGTTCTGTGGTGTGAAATATATGTTCTGTGGTGCGAGATATATGTTTTGTGGTGCGAGATATATGTTCTGTGATGCGAGATTTTTGTTTTGTGGCGCAAGATATATGTTTTGTGGAGCGAGATATATGTTCTGTGGTGCGAGATATATATTCTGTGGTGCGAGATATATGTTCTTTGGTGCGAGATATATGTTCTTTGGTGCGAGATATATGTTCTGTGGTGCGAGATGTATGTTCTTTGGTGGGAGATATATGTTCTGTGGTGCGAGATATATAATTTGTGGCGCGAGATATATGTTCTGTGATGCGAGATATATGTTCTGTGGTGCGAGATATATGTTTTGTGGTACGAGTTATATGTTCTGTGGTGCGAGATATATGTTCTGTGGTGCGAGATATATGTTCTGTGGTGCGAGATATATGTTCTGTGGTGTGAAATATATGTTCTGTGGTGCGAGATATATGTTTTGTGGTGCGAGATATATGTTCTGTGATGCGAGATTTTTGTTTTGTGGCGCAAGATATATGTTTTGTGGAGCGAGATATATGTTCTGTGTTGCGAGATATATATTCTGTGGTGCGAGATATCTGTTCTTTGGTGCGAGATATATGTTCTTTGGTGCGAGATATATGTTCTGTGGTGCGAGATGTATGTTCTTTGGTGGGAGATATATGTTCTGTGGTGCGAGATATATGTTTTGTGGTGCGAGATATATGTTCTGTGGTGCGAGATATATGTTTTGTGGCGCGAGATATATGTTTTGTGGTGCGAGATATATGTTCTGTGTTGAGAGATATATGTTCTTTGGTGCGAGATATATGTTTTTTGGTGCGAGATATATGTTCTGTGATGCGAGATATATGTTCTGTGGTGCGAGATATATGTTTTGTGGTGCGAGTTATATGTTCTGTGGTGCGAGATATATGTTCTTTGGTGCGAGATATATGTTCTGTGGTGTGAGATATATGTTCTGTGGTGCGAGATATATGTTTTGTGGTGCGAGATATATGTTCTGTGATGCGAGATATATGTTTTGTGGCGCGAGATATATGTTTTGTGGAGCGAGATATATGTTCTGTGTTGCGAGATATATGTTTTGTGGCGCGAGATATATGGTTTGTGGTGCGAGATATATGTTCTGTGTTGCGAGATATATGTTTTGTGGTGCAAGATATATGTTTTATGGTGCGAAATATATGTTTTTAGGGTGCGAGATATATGTTCTGTGGTGTGAGATGTATGTTCTGTGGTGTGAGATATATGTTCTGTGGTGCGAGATATATGTTCTGTGGTGCGAGATATAGTTTTGTGGTGCGAGATATATGTTTTGTGGTGCGAGATATATGTTCTTTGATGCGAGATATATGTTCTTTGGTGCGAGATATATGTTTTGTGGTGCGAGATATATGTTTTGTGGTGCGAGATATATGTTTTGTGGTGCGAGATATATGTTTTGTGGTGCGAGATATATGTTTTATGGTGCGAGATATGTTTTTAGGGTGCGAGATATATGTTCTGTGGTGCGAGATATATGTTCTGTGGTGCGAGATATATGTTCTGTGGTGCGAGATATATGTTCTGTGGTGTGAAATATATGTTCTGTGGTGCGAGATATATGTTTTGTGGTGCGAGATATATGTTCTGTGATGCGAGATATATGTTTTGTGGCGCGAGATATATGTTTTGTGGAGCGAGATATATGTTCTGTGTTGCGAGATATATATTCTGTGGTGCGAGATATCTGTTCTTTGGTGCGAGATATATGTTCTTTGGTGCGAGATATATGTTCTGTGGTGCGAGATGTATGTTCTTTGGTGGGAGATATATGTTCTGTGGTGCGAGATATATGTTTTGTGGTGCGAGATATATGTTCTGTGGTGCGAGATATATGTTTTGTGGCGCGAGATATATGTTTTGTGGTGCGAGATATATGTTCTGTGTTGAGAGATATATGTTCTTTGGTGCGAGATATATGTTTTTTGGTGCGAGATATATGTTCTGTGATGCGAGATATATGTTCTGTGGTGCGAGATATATGTTTTGTGGTGCGAGATATATGTTCTGTGGTGCGAGATATATGTTCTGTGGTGTGAGATATATGTTCTGTGGTGCGAGATATATGTTTTGTGGTGCGAGATATATGTTCTGTGATGCGAGATATATGTTTTGTGGAGCGAGATATGTTTTGTGGAGCGAGATATATGTTTTGTGGCGCGAGATATATGGTTTGTGGTGCGAGATTTATGTTCTGTGTTGCGAGATATATGTTTTGTGGTGCAAGATATATGTTTTATGGTGCGAAATATATGTTTTTAGGGTGCGAGATATATGTTCTGTGGTGTGAGATGTATGTTCTGTGGTGTGAGATATATGTTCTGTGGTGCGAGATATATGTTCTGTGGTGCGAGATATAGTTTTGTGGTGCGAGATATATGTTTTGTGATGCGAGATATATGTTCTTTGATGCGAGATATATGTTCTTTGGTGCGAGATATATGTTTTGTGGTGCGAGATATATGTTTTGTGGTGCGAGATATATGTTTTGTGGTGCGAGATATATGTTTTGTGGTGCAAGATATATGTTTTATGGTGCGAGATATATGTTTTTAGGGTGCGAGATATATGTTCTGTGGTGCGAGATATATGTTCTGTGGTGCGAGATATATGTTCTGTGGTGCGAGATATTGTTTTGTGGTGCGAGATATATGTTTTGTGGTGCGAGATATATGTTCTTTGATGCGAGATATATGTTCTGTGATGCGAGATATATGTTCTGTGGTGCGAGATATATGTTCTGTAGTGCGAGATATATGTTCTGTGGTGCTAGATGTATGTTCTTTGGTGTGAGATATATGTTCTGTGGTGCGAGATATATGTTCTGTGGTGCGAGATATATGTTCTGTGGTGCGAGATGTTTGTTCTTTGGTGTGAGATATATGTTCTGTGGTGCGAGATATAAGTTGTGTGGTGCGAGATATATGTTCTGTGGTGCGAGATATATGTTCTGTGGTGCGAGATATATGTTCTGTGTTGCGAGATATATATTCTGTGGTGCGAGATATATGTTCTTTGGTGCGAGATATATGTTCTTTGGTGCGAGATATATGTTCTGTGGTGCGAGATATATAATTTGTGGCGCGAGATATATGTTCTGTGATGCGAGATATATGTTCTGTGGTGCGAGATATATGTTTTGTGGTACGAGTTATATGTTCTGTGGTGCGAGATATATGTTCTGTGGTGCGAGATATATGTTCTGTGGTGCGAGATATATGTTCTGTGGTGTGAAATATATGTTCTGTGGTGCGAGATATATGTTTTGTGGTGCGAGATATATGTTCTGTGATGCGAGATTTTTGTTTTGTGGCGCAAGATATATGTTTTGTGGAGCGAGATATATGTTCTGTGTTGCGAGATATATATTCTGTGGTGCGAGATATCTGTTCTTTGGTGCGAGATATATGTTCTTTGGTGCGAGATATATGTTCTGTGGTGCGAGATGTATGTTCTTTGGTGGGAGATATATGTTCTGTGGTGCGAGATATATGTTTTGTGGTGCGAGATATATGTTCTGTGGTGCGAGATATATGTTTTGTGGCGCGAGATATATGTTTTGTGGTGCGAGATATATGTTCTGTGTTGAGAGATATATGTTCTTTGGTGCGAGATATATGTTTTTTGGTGCGAGATATATGTTCTGTGATGCGAGATATATGTTCTGTGGTGCGAGATATATGTTTTGTGGTGCGAGTTATATGTTCTGTGGTGCGAGATATATGTTCTTTGGTGCGAGATATATGTTCTGTGGTGTGAGATATATGTTCTGTGGTGCGAGATATATGTTTTGTGGTGCGAGATATATGTTCTGTGATGCGAGATATATGTTTTGTGGCGCGAGATATATGTTTTGTGGAGCGAGATATATGTTCTGTGTTGCGAGATATATGTTTTGTGGCGCGAGATATATGGTTTGTGGTGCGAGATATATGTTCTGTGTTGCGAGATATATGTTTTGTGGTGCAAGATATATGTTTTATGGTGCGAAATATATGTTTTTAGGGTGCGAGATATATGTTCTGTGGTGTGAGATGTATGTTCTGTGGTGTGAGATATATGTTCTGTGGTGCGAGATATATGTTCTGTGGTGCGAGATATAGTTTTGTGGTGCGAGATATATGTTTTGTGGTGCGAGATATATGTTCTTTGTTGCGAGATATATGTTCTTTGGTGCGAGATATATGTTTTGTGGTGCGAGATATATGTTTTGTGGTGCGAGATATATGTTTTGTGGTGCGAGATATATGTTTTGTGGTGCGAGATATATGTTTTATGGTGCGAGATATATGTTTTTAGGGTGCGAGATATATGTTCTGTGGTGCGAGATATATGTTCTGTGGTGCGAGATATATGTTCTGTGGTGCGAGATATATGTTCTGTGGTGTGAAATATATGTTCTGTGGTGCGAGATATATGTTTTGTGGTGCGAGATATATGTTCTGTGATGCGAGATATATGTTTTGTGGCGCGAGATATATGTTTTGTGGAGCGAGATATATGTTCTGTGTTGCGAGATATATATTCTGTGGTGCGAGATATCTGTTCTTTGGTGCGAGATATATGTTCTTTGGTGCGAGATATATGTTCTGTGGTGCGAGATGTATGTTCTTTGGTGGGAGATATATGTTCTGTGGTGCGAGATATATGTTTTGTGGTGCGAGATATATGTTCTGTGGTGCGAGATATATGTTTTGTGGCGCGAGATATATGTTTTGTGGTGCGAGATATATGTTCTGTGTTGAGAGATATATGTTCTTTGGTGCGAGATATATGTTTTTTGGTGCGAGATATATGTTCTGTGATGCGAGATATATGTTCTGTGGTGCGAGATATATGTTTTGTGGTGCGAGATATATGTTCTGTGGTGCGAGATATATGTTCTGTGGTGAGAGATATATGTTCTGTGGTGCGAGATATATGTTTTGTGGTGCGAGATATATGTTCTGTGATGCGAGATATATGTTTTGTGGAGCGAGATATATGTTTTGTGGAGCGAGATATATGTTTTGTGGCGCGAGATATATGGTTTGTGGTGCGAGATTTATGTTCTGTGTTGCGAGATATATGTTTTGTGGTGCAAGATATATGTTTTATGGTGCGAAATATATGTTTTTAGGGTGCGAGATATATGTTCTGTGGTGTGAGATATATGTTCTGTGGTGCGAGATATATGTTCTGTGGTGCGAGATATAGTTTTGTGGTGCGAGATATATGTTTTGTGATGCGAGATATATGTTCTTTGATGCGAGATATATGTTCTTTGGTGCGAGATATATGTTTTGTGGTGCGAGATATATGTTTTGTGGTGCGAGATATATGTTTTGTGGTGCGAGATATATGTTTTGTGGTGCAAGATATATGTTTTATGGTGCGAGATATATGTTTTTAGGGTGCGAGATATATGTTCTGTGGTGCGAGATATATGTTCTGTGGTGCGAGATATATGTTCTGTGGTGCGAGATATTGTTTTGTGGTGCGAGATATATGTTTTGTGGTGCGAGATATATGTTCTTTGATGCGAGATATATGTTCTGTGATGCGAGATATATGTTCTGTGGTGCGAGATATATGTTCTGTAGTGCGAGATATATGTTCTGTGGTGCTAGATGTATGTTCTTTGGTGTGAGATATATGTTCTGTGGTGCGAGATATATGTTCTGTGGTGCGAGATATATGTTCTGTGGTGCGAGATGTTTGTTCTTTGGTGTGAGATATATGTTCTGTGGTGCGAGATATAAGTTTTGTGGTGCGAGATATATGTTCTGTGGTGCGAGATATATGTTCTGTGGTGCGAGATATATGTTCTGTGTTGCGAGATATATATTCTGTGGTGCGAGATATATGTTCTTTGGTGCGAGATATATGTTCTTTGGTGCGAGATATATGTTCTGTGGTGCGAGATATATGTTCTTTGATGCGAGATATATGTTCTGTGGTGCGAGATGTATGTTCTTTGGTGGGAGATATATGTTCTGTGGTGCGAGATATATGTTTTGTGGCGCGAGATATATGTTTTGTGGTGCGAGATATATGTTCTGTGTTGCGAGATATATGTTCTTTGGTGCGAGATATATGTTTTTTGGTGCGAGTTATATGTTCTGTGATGCGAGATATATGTTCTGTGGTGCGAGATATATGTTTTGTGGTGCGAGTTATATGTTCTGTGGTGCGAGATATAAGTTCTGTGGTGCGAGATATATGTTCTGTGGTGCGAGATATATGTTCTGTGGTGTGAGATATATGTTCTGTGGTGCGAGATATATGTTTTGTGGTGCGAGATATATGTTCTGTGATGCGAGATATATGTTTTGTGGCGCGAGATATATGTTTTGTGGAGCGAGATATATGTTCTGTGTTGCGAGATATATGTTTTGTGGCGCGAGATATATGTTTTGTGGAGCGAGATATATGTTCTGTGTTGCGAGATATATGTTTTGTGGTGCAAGATATATGTTTTATGGTGCGAGATATATGTTTTTAGGGTGCGAGATATATGTTCTGTGGTGCGAGATATATGTTCTGTGGTGTGAGATGTATGTTCTGTGGTGTGAGATATATGTTCTGTGGTGCGAGATATATGTTCTGTGGTGCGAGATGTTTGTTCTTTGGTGTGAGATATATGTTCTGTGGTGCGAGATATATGTTCTGTGGTGCGAGATATATGTTCTGTGGTGCGAGATATATGTTCTGTGGTGCGAGATATATATTCTGTGGTGCGAGATATATGTTCTTTGGTGCGAGATATATGTTCTTTGGTGCGAGATATATGTTCTTTGGTGCAAGATATATGTTCTGTGGTGCGAGATGTATGTTCTTTGGTGGGAGATATATGTTCTGTGGTGCGAGATATATGTTTTGTGGTGCGAGATATATGTTCTGTGGTGCGAGATATATGTTTTGTGGCGCGAGATATATGTTTTGTGGTGCGAGATATATGTTCTGTGTTGAGAGATATATGTTCTTTGGTGCGAGATATATGTTTTTTGGTGCGAGATATATGTTCTGTGATGCGAGATATATGTTCTGTGGTGCGAGATATATGTTTTGTGGTGCGAGTTATATGTTCTGTGGTGCGAGATATATGTTCTGTGGTGCGAGATATATGTTCTGTGGTGTGAGATATATGTTCTGTGGTGCGAGATATATGTTTTGTGGTGCGAGATATATGTTCTGTGATGCAAGATATATGTTTTGTGGCGCGAGATATATGTTTTGTGGCGCGAGATATATGGTTTGTGGTGCGAGATATATGTTCTGTGTTGCGAGATATATGTTTTGTGGTGCAAGATATATGTTTTATGGTGCGAAATATATGTTTTTAGGGTGCGAGATATATGTTCTGTGGTGCGAGATATATGTTCTGTGGTGTGAGATGTATGTTCTGTGGTGTGAGATATATGTTCTGTGGTGCGAGATATATGTTCTGTGGTGCGAGATATAGTTTTGTGGTGCGAGATATATGTTCTGTGGTGCGAGATATATGTTCTTTGGTGCGAGATATATGTTTTGTGGTGCGAGATATATGTTTTGTGGTGCGAGATATATGTTTTGTGGTGCGAGATATATGTTTTGTGGTGCAAGATATATGTTTTATGGTGCGAGATATATGTTTTTAGGGTGCGAGATATATGTTCTGTCGTGCGAGATATATGTTCTGTGGTGTGAGATGTATGTTCTGTGGTGTGAGATATATGTTCTGTGGTGCGAGATATATGTTCTGTGGTGCGAGATATTGTTTTGTGGTGCGAGATATATGTTCTTTGATGCGAGATATATGTTCTGTGATGCGAGATATATGTTCTGTGGTGCGAGATATATGTTCTGTAGTGCGAGATGTATGTTCTGTGGTGCGAGATGTATGTTCTTTGGTGTGAGATATATGTTCTGTGGTGCGAGATATATGTTCTGTGGTGCGAGATATATGTTCTGTGGTGCGAGATATATATTCTGTGGTGCGAGATATATGTTCTTTGGTGCGAGATATATCTTCTTTGGTGCGAGATATATGTTCTGTGGTGCGAGATGTATGTTCTTTGGTGGGAGATATATGTTCTGTGGTGCGAGATATATAATTTGTGGCGCGAGATATATGTTCTGTGATGCGAGATATATGTTCTGTGGTGCGAGATATATGTTTTGTGGTACGAGTTATATGTTCTGTGGTGCGAGATATATGTTCTGTGGTGCGAGATATATGTTCTGTGGTGCGAGATATATGTTCTGTGGTGTGAAATATATGTTCTGTGGTGCGAGATATATGTTTTGTGGTGCGAGATATATGTTCTTTGGTGGGAGATATATGTTCTGTGGTGCGAGATATATGTTTTGTGGTGCGAGATATATGTTCTGTGGTGCGAGATATATGTTTTGTGGCGCGAGATATATGTTTTGTGGTGCGAGATATATGTTCTGTGTTGAGAGATATATGTTCTTTGGTGCGAGATATATGTTTTTTGGTGCGAGATATATGTTCTGTGATGCGAGATATATGTTTTGTGGTGCGAGATATATGTTCTGTGGTGCGAGATATATGTTTTGTGGCGCGAGATATATGTTTTGTGGTGCGAGATATATGTTCTGTGTTGAGAGATATATGTTCTTTGGTGCGAGATATATGTTTTTTGGTGCGAGATATATGTTCTGTGATGCGAGATATATGTTCTGTGGTGCGAGATATATGTTTTGTGGTGCGAGTTATATGTTCTGTGGTGCGAGATATATGTTCTTTGGTGCGAGATATATGTTCTGTGGTGTGAGATATATGTTCTGTGGTGCGAGATATATGTTTTGTGGTGCGAGATATATGTTCTGTGATGCGAGATATATGTTTTGTGGCGCGAGATATATGTTTTGTGGAGCGAGATATATGTTCTGTGTTGCGAGATATATGTTTTGTGGCGCGAGATATATGGTTTGTGGTGCGAGATATATGTTCTGTGTTGCGAGATATATGTTTTGTGGTGCAAGATATATGTTTTATGGTGCGAAATATATGTTTTTAGGGACCGAGATATATGTTCTGTGGTGTGAGATGTATGTTCTGTGGTGTGAGATATATGTTCTGTGGTGCGAGATATATGTTCTGTGGTGCGAGATATAGTTTTGTGGTGCGAGATATATGTTTTGTGGTGCGAGATATATGTTCTTTGATGCGAGATATATGTTCTTTGGTGCGAGATATATGTTTTGTGGTGCGAGATATATGTTTTGTGGTGCGAGATATATGTTTTGTGGTGCGAGATATATGTTTTGTGGTGCGAGATATATGTTTTATGGTGCGAGATATATGTTTTTAGGGTGCGAGATATATGTTCTGTGGTGCGAGATATATGTTCTGTGGTGCGAGATATATGTTCTGTGGTGCGAGATATATGTTCTGTGGTGTGAAATATATGTTCTGTGGTGCGAGATATGTTTTGTGGTGCGAGATATATGTTCTGTGATGCGAGATATATGTTTTGTGGCGCGAGATATATGTTTTGTGGAGCGAGATATATGTTCTGTGTTGCGAGATATATATTCTGTGGTGCGAGATATCTGTTCTTTGGTGCGAGATATATGTTCTTTGGTGCGAGATATATGTTCTGTGGTGCGAGATGTATGTTCTTTGGTGGGAGATATATGTTCTGTGGTGCGAGATATATGTTTTGTGGTGCGAGATATATGTTCTGTGGTGCGAGATATATGTTTTGTGGCGCGAGATATATGTTTTGTGGTGCGAGATATATGTTCTGTGTTGAGAGATATATGTTCTTTGGTGCGAGATATATGTTTTTTGGTGCGAGATATATGTTCTGTGATGCGAGATATATGTTCTGTGGTGCGAGATATATGTTTTGTGGTGCGAGATATATGTTCTGTGGTGCGAGATATATGTTCTGTGGTGCGAGATATATGTTCTGTGGTGTGAGATATATGTTCTGTGGTGCGAGATATATGTTTTGTGGTGCGAGATATATGTTCTGTGATGCGAGATATATGTTTTGTGGAGCGAGATATATGTTTTGTGGAGCGAGATATATGTTTTGTGGCGCGAGATATATGGTTTGTGGTGCAAGATTTATGTTCTGTGTTGCGAGATATATGTTTTGTGGTGCAAGATATATGTTTTATGGTGCGAAATATATGTTTTTAGGGTGCGAGATATATGTTCTGTGGTGTGAGATGTATGTTCTGTGGTGTGAGATATATGTTCTGTGGTGCGAGATATATGTTCTGTGGTGCGAGATATAGTTTTGTGGTGCGAGATATATGTTTTGTGATGCGAGATATATGTTCTTTGATGCGAGATATATGTTCTTTGGTGCGAGATATATGTTTTGTGGTGCGAGATATATGTTCTGTGGTGCGAGATATATGTTTTGTGGTGCGAGATATATGTTCTGTGATGCGAGATATATGTTTTGTGGCGCGAGATATATGTTTTGTGGAGCGAGATATATGTTCTGTGTTGCGAGATATATGTTTTGTGGCGCGAGATATATGTTTTGTGGAGCGAGATATATGTTCTGTGTTGCGAGATATATGTTTTGTGGTGCAAGATATATGTTTTATGGTGCGAGATATATGTTTTTAGGGTGCGAGATATATGTTCTGTGGTGCGAGATATATGTTCTGTGGTGTGAGATGTATGTTCTGTGGTGTGAGATATATGTTCTGTGGTGCGAGATATATGTTCTGTGGTGCGAGATATTGTTTTGTGGTGCGAGATATATGTTTTGTGGTGCGAGATATATGTTCTTTGATGCGAGATATATGTTCTTTGGTGCGAGATATATGTTTTGTGGTGCGAGATATATGTTTTGTGGTGCGAGATATATGTTCTGTGGTGCGAGATATATGTTTTGTGGTGCGAGATATATGTTTTGTGGTGCGAGATATATGTTTTTAGGGTGCGAGATATATGTTCTGTGATGCGAGATATATGTTCTGTGGTGTGAGATGTATGTTCTGTGGTGTGAGATATATGTTCTGTGGTGCGAGATATATGTTCTGTGGTGCAAGATATTGTTTTGTGGTGCGAGATATATGTTTTGTGGTGCGAGATATATGTTCTGTGGTGCGAGATATATGTTCTGTGGTGTGAGATGCATGTTCTGTTGTGTGAGATATATGTTCTGTGGTGCGAGATATATGTTCTGTGGTGCGAGATATTGTTTTGTGGTGCGAGATATATGTTCTTTGGTGCGAGATATAAGTTTTGTGGTGCGAGATATATGTTCTTTGGTGCGAGATATATGTTCTTTGGTGCGAGATATATGTTTTGTGGTGCAACATATATGTTTTATGGTGCGAGATATATGTTTTTAGGGTGCGAGATATATGTTCTGTGGTGCGAGATATTTGTTGTGTGGTGCGAGATATATGTTCTTTGGTGCGAGATATATGTTCTGTGGTGCGAGATATATGTTCTTTGGTGCGAGATATATGTTTTGTGGTGCGAGATTTATGTTTTGTGGTGCGAGATATTTGTTCTGTGTTGCGAGATATATGCACTTTGGTCCGAGATATATATTTTGTGGTGCGAGATATATGTTCTGTGATGCGAGATATATGTTCTGTGGTGCGAGATATATGTTCTTTGGTGCGAGATATATGTTTTGTGGTGCGATATATATATTCTGTGGTGCGAGATATATGTTCTGTGGTGCGAGATATATGTTCTGTGGTGCGAGATATATGTTCTGTGGTGCGAGATATATGTTCTGTGGTGCGAGATATATGTTCTGTGTTGCGAGATATATATTCTGTGATGCGACACATATGTTCTTTGGTGCGAGATATATGTTCTGTGGTGCGAGATATATGTTCTTTGGTGCGAGATATATGTTCTGTGGTGCGAAATGTATGTTCTTTGGTGGGAGATGTATGTTCTGTGGTGCGAGATATATGTTTTGTGGTGCGAGATATATGTTCTGTGGTGCGAGATATATGTTTTGTGGCGCGAGATATATGTTTTGTGGCTCGAGATATATGTTCTGTGTTGCGAGATATATGTTCTTTGGTGCGAGATAAATGTTCTGTGGTGCGAGATATATGTTTTTTGGTGCGAGATATATGTTCTGTGATGCGAGATAAATGTTCTGTGGTGCGAGATATATGTTTTGTGGTGCGAGTTATATGTTCTGTGGTGCGAGATATATGTTCTGTGATGCGAGATATATGTTCTATGGTGTGAGATATATGTTCTGTGGTGCGAGATATATGTTTTGTGGTGCGAGATATATGTTCTGTGATGCGAGATATATGTTTTGTGGCGCGAGATATATGTTTTGTGGAGCGAGATATATGTTCTGTGTTGCGAGATATATGTTTTGTGGCGCGAGATATATGGTTTGTGGTGCGATATATATGTTCTGTGTTGCGAGATATATGTTTTGTGGTGCAAGATATATGTTTTATGGTGCGAAATATATGTTTTTAGGGTGCGAGATATATGTTCTGTGGTGCGAGATATATGTTCTGTGGTGTGAGATGTATGTTCTGTGGTGTGAGATATATGTTCTGTGGTGCGAGATATATGTTCTGTGGTGCGAGATATAGTTTTGTGGTGCGAGATATATGTTTTGTGGTGCGAGATATATGTTCTTTGATGCGAGATATATGTTCTTTGGTGCGAGATATATGTTTTGTGGTGCGAGATATATGTTTTGTGGTGCGAGATATATGTTTTGTGGTGCGAGATATATGTTTTGTGGTGCGAGATATATGTTTTGTGGTGCAAGATATATGTTTTATGGTGCGAGATATATGTTTTTAGGGTGCGAGATATATGTTCTGTGGTGCAAGATATATGTTCTGTGGTGTGAGATGTATGTTCTGAGGTGTGAGATATATGTTCTGTGGTGCGAGATATATGTTCTGTGGTGCGAGATATTGTTTTGTGGTGCAAGATATATGTTTTATGGTGCGAGATATATGTTTTTAGGGTGCGAGATATATGTTCTGTCGTGCGAGATATATGTTCTGTGGTGTGAGATGTATGTTCTGTGGTGTGAGATATATGTTCTGTGGTGCGAGATATATGTTCTGTGGTGCGAGATATTGTTTTGTGGTGCGAGATATATGTTCTTTGATGCGAGATATATGTTCTGTGATGCGAGATATATGTTCTGTGGTGCGAGATATATGTTCTGTAGTGCGAGATGTATGTTCTGTGGTGCGAGATGTATGTTCTTTGGTGTGAGATATATGTTCTGTGGTGCGAGATATATGTTCTGTGGTGCGAGATATATGTTCTGTGGTGCGAGATATATATTCTGTGGTGCGAGATATATGTTCTTTGGTGCGAGATATATGTTCTTTGGTGCGAGATATATGTTCTGTGGTGCGAGATGTATGTTCTTTGGTGGGAGATATATGTTCTGTGGTGCGAGATATATAATTTGTGGCGCGAGATATATGTTCTGTGATGCGAGATATATGTTCTGTGGTGCGAGATATATGTTTTGTGGTACGAGTTATATGTTCTGTGGTGCGAGATATATGTTCTGTGGTGCGAGATATATGTTCTGTGGTGCGAGATATATGTTCTGTGGTGTGAAATATATGTTCTGTGGTGCGAGATATATGTTTTGTGGTGCGAGATATATGTTCTGTGATGCGAGATATATGTTTTGTGGCGCAAGATATATGTTTTGTGGAGCGAGATATATGTTCTGTGTTGCGAGATATATATTCTGTGGTGCGAGATATCTGTTCTTTGGTGCAAGATATATGTTCTTTGGTGCGAGATATATGTTCTGTGGTGCGAGATGTATGTTCTTTGGTGGGAGATATATGTTCTGTGGTGCGAGATATATGTTTTGTGGTGCGAGATATATGTTCTGTGGTGCGAGATATATGTTTTGTGGCGCGAGATATATGTTTTGTGGTGCGAGATATATGTTCTGTGTTGAGAGATATATGTTCTTTGGTGCGAGATATATGTTTTTTGGTGCGAGATATATGTTCTGTGATGCGAGATATATGTTCTGGTGCGAGATATATGTTTTGTGGTGCGAGTTATATGTTCTGTGGTGCGAGATATATGTTCTTTGGTGCGAGATATATGTTCTGTGGTGTGAGATATATGTTCTGTGGTGCGAGATATATGTTTTGTGGTGCGAGATATATGTTCTGTGATGCGAGATATATGTTTTGTGGCGCGAGATATGTTTTTTGTGGAGCGAGATATATGTTCTGTGTTGCGAGATATATGTTTTGTGGCGCGAGATATATGGTTTGTGGTGCGAGATATATGTTCTGTGTTGCGAGATATATGTTTTGTGGTGCAAGATATATGTTTTATGGTGCGAAATATATGTTTTTAGGGTGCGAGATATATGTTCTGTGGTGTGAGATGTATGTTCTGTGGTGTGAGATATATGTTCTGTGGTGCGAGATATATGTTCTGTGGTGCGAGATATAGTTTTGTGGTGCGAGATATATGTTTTGTGGTGCGAGATATATGTTCTTTGGTGCGAGATATATGTTCTTTGGTGCGAGATATATGTTTTGTGGTGCGAGATATATGTTTTGTGGTGCGAGATATATGTTTTGTGGTGCGAGATATATGTTTTGTGGTGCGAGATATATGTTTTATGGTGCGAGATATATGTTTTTAGGGTGCGAGATATATGTTCTGTGGTGCGAGATATATGTTCTGTGGTGCGAGATATATGTTCTGTGGTGCGAGATATATGTTCTGTGGTGTGAAATATATGTTCTGTGGTGCGAGATATATGTTTTGTGGTGCGAGATATATGTTCTGTGATGCGAGATATATGTTTTGTGGCGCGAGATATATGTTTTGTGGAGCGAGATATATGTTCTGTGTTGCGAGATATATATTCTGTGGTGCGAGATATCTGTTCTTTGGTGCGAGATATATGTTCTTTGGTGCGAGATATATGTTCTGTGGTGCGAGATGTATGTTCTTTGGTGGGAGATATATGTTCTGTGGTGCGAGATATATGTTTTGTGGTGCGAGATATATGTTCTGTGGTGCGAGATATATGTTTTGTGGCGCGAGATATATGTTTTTGTGGTGCGAGATATATGTTCTGTGTTGAGAGATATGTTCTTTGGTGCGAGATATATGTTTTTTGGGTGCGAGATATATGTTCTGTGATGAGATATATGTTCTGTGGTGCGAGATATATGTTTTGTGGTGCGAGATATATGTTCTGTGGTGCGAGATATGTTCTGTGGTGTGAGATATATGTTCTGTGGTGCGAGATATATGTTTTGTGGTGCGAGATATATGTTCTGTGATGCGAGATATATGTTTTGTGGAGCGAGATATATGTTTTGTGGAGCGAGATATATGTTTTGTGGCGCGAGATATATGGTTTGTGGTGCGAGATTTATGTTCTGTGTTGCGAGATATATGTTTTGTGGTGCAAGATATATGTTTTATGGTGCGAAATATATGTTTTTAGGGTGCGAGATATATGTTCTGTGTGTGTGAGATGTATGTTCTGTGGTGTGAGATATATGTTCTGTGGTGCGAGATATATGTTCTGTGGTGCGAGATATAGTTTTGTGGTGCGAGATATATGTTTTGTGATGCGAGATATATGTTCTTTGATGCGAGATATATGTTCTTTGGTGCGAGATATATGTTTTGTGGTGCGAGATATATGTTTTGTGGTGCGAGATATATGTTTTGTGGTGCGAGATATATGTTTTGTGGTGCAAGATATATGTTTTATGGTGCGAGATATATGTTTTTAGGGTGCGAGATATATGTTCTGTGGTGCGAGATATATGTTCTGTGGTGCGAGATATATGTTCTGTGGTGCGAGATATTGTTTTGTGGTGCGAGATATATGTTTTGTGGTGCGAGATATATGTTCTTTGATGCGAGATATATGTTCTGTGATGCGAGATATATGTTCTGTGGTGCGAGATATATGTTCTGTAGTGCGAGATATATGTTCTGTGGTGCTAGATGTATGTTCTTTGGTGTGAGATATATGTTCTTTGGTGTAAGATATGTTCTGTGGTGCGAGATATATGTTCTGTGGTGCGAGATATATGTTATGTGGTGCGAGATGTTTGTTCTTTGGTGTGAGATATATGTTCTGTGGTGCGAGATATAAGTTTTGTGGTGCGAGATATATGTTCTGTGGTGCGAGATATATGTTCTGTGGTGCGAGATATATGTTCTGTGTTGCGAGATATATATTCTGTGGTGCGAGATATATGTTCTTTGGTGCGAGATATATGTTTTGTGGAGCGAGATATATGTTCTGTGTTGCGAGATATATGTTTTGTGGCGCGAGATATATGTTTTGTGGAGCGAGATATATGTTCTGTGTTGCGAGATATATGTTTTGTGGTGCAAGATATATGTTTTTAGGGTGCGAGATATATGTTCTGTGGTGCGAGATATATGTTCTGTGGTGTGAGATGTATGTTCTGTGGTGTGAGATATATGTTCTGTGGTGCGAGATATATGTTCTGTGGTGCGAGATATTGTTTTGTGGTGCGAGATATATGTTTTGTGGTGCGAGATATATGTTCTTTGATGCGAGATATATGTTCTTTGGGTGCGAGATATATGTTTTGTGGTGCGAGATATATGTTCTGTGGTGTGAGATGTATGTTCTGTGGTGCGAGATATATGTTTTGTGGTGCGAGATTTATGTTTTGTGGTGCAGAGATATTTGTTCTGTGTTGCGAGATATATGTTCTTTTGGTCCGAGATATATGTTCTGTGGTGCGAGATATATGTTCTGTGGTGCGAGATATATGTTCTGTGGTGCGAGATATATGTTCTTTGGTGCGAGATATATGTTTTGTGGTGCGAGATATATGTTCTGTGGTGCGAGATGTTTGTTCTTTGGTGTGAGATATATGTTCTGTGGTGCGAGATATATGTTCTGTGGTGCGAGATATATGTTCTGTGGTGCGAGATATATGTTCTGTGGTGCCAGATATATATTCTGTGGTGCGAGATATATGTTCTTTGGTGCGAGATATATGTTCTTTGGTGCAAGATATATTTTCTGGTGGTGCGAGATGTATGTTCTTTGGTGGGAGATATATGTTCTGTGGTGCGAGATATATGTTTTGTGGTGCGAGATATATGTTCTGTGGTGCGAGATATATGTTTTGTGGCGCGAGATATATGTTTTGTGGTGCGAGATATATGTTCTGTGTTGAGAGATATATGTTCTTGGTGCGAGATATATGTTTTTTGGTGCGAGATATATGTTCTGTGATGCGAGATATATGTTCTGTGGTGCGAGATATATGTTTTGTGGTGCGAGTTATATGTTCTGTGGTGCGAGATATATGTTCTGTGGTGCGAGATATATGTTCTGTGGTGTGAGATATATGTTCTGTGGTGCGAGATATATGTTTTGTGGTGCGAGATATATGTTCTGTGATGCAAGATATATGTTCTGTGGCGCGAGATATATGTTTTGTGGCGCGAGATATATGGTTTGTGGTGCGAGATATGTTCTGTGTTGCGAGATATATGTTTTGTGGTGCAAGATATATGTTTTATGGTGCGAAATATATGTTTTTAGGGTGCGAGATATATGTTCTGTGGTGCGAGATATATGTTCTGTGGTGAGATGTATGTTCTGTGGTGTGAGATATATGTTCTGTGGTGCGAGATATATGTTCTTGGTGGTGCGAGATATAGTTTTGTGGTGCGAGATATATGTTCTGGTGGTGCGAGATATATGTTCTTTGATGCAGAGATATATGTTCTTTTTGGTGCGAGATATATGTTTTGTGGTGTGCGAGATATATGTTTTGTGGTGCGAGATATATGTTTTGTGGTGCGAGATATATGTTTTGTGGTGCAAGATATATGTTTTATGGTGCGAGATATATGTTTTTTAGGTGCGAGATATATGTTCTGTCGTGCGAGATATATGTTCTGTGGTGTGAGATGTATGTTCTGTGGTGTGATATATGTTCTGTGGTGCGAGATATATGTTCTGTGGTGCGAGATATTGTTTTGTGGTGCGAGATATATGTTCTTTGATGCGAGATATATGTTCTGTGTGATGCGAGATATATGTTCTGTGGTGCGAGATATATGTTCTGTAGTGCGAGATGTATGTTCTGTGGTGCGAGATGTATGTTCTTTGGTGTGAGATATATGTTCTGTGGTGCGAGATATATGTTCTGTGGTGCGAGATATATGTTCTGTGGTGCGAGATATATATTCTGTGGTGCGAGATATATGTTCTTTGGTGCGAGATATATGTTCTTTGGTGCGAGATATATGTTCTGTGGTGCGAGATGTATGTTCTTTGGTGGGAGATATATGTTCTGTGGTGCGAGATATATAATTTGTGGCGCGAGATATATGTTCTGTGATGCGAGATATATGTTCTGTGGTGCGAGATATATGTTTTGTGGTTCGAGTTATATGTTCTGTGGTGCGAGATATATGTTCTGTGGTGCGAGATATATGTTCTGTGGTGCGAGATATATGTTCTGTGGTGTGAAATATATGTTCTGTGGTGCGAGATATATGTTTTGTGGTGCGAGATATATGTTCTGTGATGCGAGATATATGTTTTGTGGCGCAAGATATATGTTTTGTGGAGCGAGATATATGTTCTGTGTTGCGAGATATATATTCTAAAGTGCGAGATATCTGTTCTTTGGTGCGAGATATATGTTCTTTGGTGCGAGATATATGTTCTGTGGTGCGAGATGTATGTTCTTTGGTGGGAGATATATGTTCTGTGGTGCGAGATATATGTTTTGTGGTGCGAGATATATGTTCTGTGGTGCGAGATATATGTTTTGTGGCGAGATATATGTTTGTGGTGGTGCGAGATATATGTTCTGTGTTGAGAGATATATGTTCTTTGGTGCGAGATATATGTTTTTTGGTGCGAGATATATGTTCTGTGATGCGAGATATATGTTCTGTGGTGCGAGATATATGTTTTGTGGTGCGAGTTATATGTTCTGTGGTGCGAGATATATGTTCTTTGGTGCGAGATATATGTTCTGTGGTGTGAGATATATGTTCTGTGGTGCGAGATATATGTTTTGTGGTGCGAGATATATGTTCTGTGATGCGAGATATATGTTTTGTGGCGCGAGATATATGTTTTGTGGAGCGAGATATATGTTCTGTGTTGCGAGATATATGTTTTGTGGCGCGAGATATATGGTTTGTGGTGCGAGATATATGTTCTGGTGTTGCGAGATATATGTTTTGTGGTGCAAGATATATGTTTTATGGTGCGAAATATATGTTTTTAGGGACCGAGATATATGTTCTGTGGTGTGAGATGTATGTTCTGTGGTGTGAGATATATGTTCTGTGGTGCGAGATATATGTTCTGTGGTGCGAGATATAGTTTTGTGGTGCGAGATATATGTTTTGTGGTGCGAGATATATGTTCTTTGATGCGAGATATATGTTCTTTGGTGCGAGATATATGTTTTGTGGTGCGAGATATATGTTTTGTGGTGCGAGATATATGTTTTGTAGGTGCGAGATATATGTTTTGTGGTGAGAGTATATGTTTTATGGTGCGAGATATATGTTCTTAGGGTGCGAGTATATATGTTCTGTGGTACAAGATATATGTTCTGTGGTGCGAGATGGATATGTTCTGTGGAGCGAGTATATGTTCTGTGGTGTGAAATATATGTTCTGTGGTGCGAGATATATGTTTTGTGGTGCGAGATATATGTTCTGTGATGCGAGATATATGTTTTGTGGCGCGAGATATATGTTTTGTGGAGCGAGTATATGTTCTGTATGGCGAGATATATATTCTTGTGGTGCGAGATATCTGTTCTTTGGTGCGAGATATATGTTCTTTGGTGCGAGATATATGTTCTGTAGTGCGAGATGTAAGTGTTCTTTTAGGTGGGAGATATATGTTCTGTGGTGTGAGATATATAAGTTTTGTGGTGCGAGATATATGTTCTGTGGTGCGAGATATATGTTTTGTGGCGCGAGATATATGTTTTGTGGTGCGAGATATATGTTCTGTGTTGAGAGATATATGTTCTTTGGTGCGAGTGTTGTTTTTGGTGCGAGATATATGGTCTGTGATGCGAGATATATGTTCTGTGGTGCGAGATATATGTTTTGTGGTGCGGAGATATATGTTCTGTGGTGCGAGATATATGTTCTGTGGTGCGAGATATATGTTCTGTGGTGTGAGATATATGTTCTGTGGTGCGAGATATATGTTTTGTGGTGCGAGATATATGTTCTGTGATGCGAGATATATGTTTTGTGGAGCGAGATATATGTTTTGTGGAGCGAGATATATGTTTTGTGGCGCGAGATATATGGTTTGTGGTGCGAGATTTATGTTCTGTGTTGCGAGATATATGTTTTGTGGTGCAAGATATATGTTTTATGGTGCGAAATATATGTTTTTAGGGTGCGAGATATATGTTCTGTGGTGTGAGATGTATAGTTCTGTGGTGTGAGATATATGTTCTGTGGTGCGGATATGTTCTGTGGTGCGAGATATAGTTTTGTGGTGCGAGGGATATGTTTTGTGATGCGAGATATATGTTCTTTGATGCGAGATATATGTTCTTTGGTGCGAGATAGTATGTTTTGTGGTGCGAGATATATGTTCTGTGGTGCGAGATATATGTTTTGTAATGCGAGATATATGTTCTGTGATGCGAGATATATGTTTTGTGGCGCGAGATATATGTTTTGTGGAGCGAGATATATGTTCTGTGTTGCGAGATATATGTTTTGTGGCGCGAGATATATGTTTTGTGGAGCGAGATATATGTTCTGTGTTGCGAGATATATGTTTTGTGGTGCAAGATATATGTTTTATGGTGCGAGATATATGTTTTTAGGGTGCGAGATATATGTTCTGTGGTGCGAGATATATGTTCTGTGGTGCGGAGATGTATGTTCTGTGGTGTGAGATATATGTTCTGTGGTGCGAGATATATGTTCTGTGGTGCGAGATATTGTTTTGTGGTGCGAGATATATGTTTTGTGGTGCGAGATATATGTTCTTTGATGCGAGATATATGTTCTTTGGTGCGAGATATATGTTTTGTGGTGCGAGATATATGTTTTGTGGTGCGAGATATATGTTCTGTGGTGCGAGATATATGCTTTGTGGTGCGAGATATATGTTTTGTGGTGCGAGATATATGTTATTTGAGAAGGGTGCGAGATATATGTTCTGTGATGCGAGATATATGTTCTGTGGTGTGAGATGTATGTTCTGTGGTGTGAGATATATGTTCTGTGGTGCGAGATATATGTTCTGTGGTGCAAGATATTGTTTTGTGGTGCGAGATATATGTTTTGTGGTGCGAGATATATGTTCTGTGGTGCGAGATATATGTTCTGTGGTGTGAGATGCATGTTCTGCTGTGTGAGATATATGTTCTGTGGTGCGAGATATATGTTCTGTGGTGCGAGATATTGTTTTGTGGTGCGAGATATATGTTTTGTGGGTGCGAGATATATGTTCTTTGGATGCGAGATATATGTTCTGTGGTGCGAGATATATGTTCTTTGGTGCGAGATATATGTTCTTTGGTGCGAGATATATGTTCTGTGGTGCGAGATATATGTTCTGTGGTGCGAGATGTATGTTCTTTGGTGTAAGATATATATTCTGTGGTGCGAGATATATGTTCTTTGGTGCGAGATATATGTTTTGTGGTGCAAGATATATGTTTTGTGGTGCGAGATATATGTTCTTTGGTGCGAGATATAAGTTTTGTGGTGTGAGATATATGTTCTTTGGGTGCGAGATATATGTTCTTTGGTGCGAGATATATGTTTTGTGGTGCAACATATATGTTTTATGGTGCGAGATATATGTTTTTAGGGTGCGAGATATATGTTCTGTGGTGCGAGATATTTGTTGTGTGGTGCGAGATATATGTTCTTTGGTGCGAGATATATGTTCTGTGGTGCGAGATATATGTTCTTTGGTGCGAGATATATGTTTTGTGGTGCGAGATTTATGTTTTGTGGTGCGAGATATTTGTTCTGTGTTGCGAGATATATGCACTTTGGTCCGAGATATATATTTTGTGGTGCGAGATATATGTTCTGTGATGCGAGATATATGTTCTGTGGTGCGAGATATATGTTCTTTGGTGCGAGATATATGTTTTGTGGTAGGATATATATATTCTGTGGTGCGAGATATATGTTCTGTGGTGCGAGATATATGTTCTGTGGTGCGAGATATATGTTCTGTGGTGCGAGATATATGTTCTGTGGTGCGAGATATATGTTCTGTGTTGCGAGATATATATTCTGTGGTGCGACACATATGTTCTTTGGTGCGAGATATATGTTCTGTGGTGCGAGATATATGTTCTTTGGTGCGAGATATATGTTCTGTGGTGCGAAATGTATGTTCTTTGCGGGAGATGCATGTTCTGGTGGTGCGAGATATATGTTTTGTGGTGCGAGATATATGTTCTGTGGTGCGAGATATATGTTTTGTGGCGCGAGATATATGTTTTGTGGCTCGAGATATATGTTCTGTGTTGCGAGATATGTTCTTTGGTGCGAGATGTATGTTTTTTGGTGCGAGATATATGTTCTGTGATGCGAGATAAATGTTCTGTGGTGCGAGATATATGTTTTGTGGTGCGAGTTATATGTTCTGTGGTGCGAGATATATGTTCTGTGAGAGATATATGTTCTATGGTGAGATATATGTTCTGTGGTGCGAGATATATGTTTTGTGGTGCGAGATATATGTTCTGTGGTGCGAGATATATGTTTTGTGGCGCGAGATATATGTTTTGTGGAGCGAGATATATGTTCTGTGTTGCGAGATATATGTTTTGTGGCGCGAGATATATGGTTTGTGGTGCGATATATATGTTCTGTGTTGCGAGATATATGTTTTGTGGTGCAAGATATATGTTTTATGGTGCGAAATATATGTTTTTAGGGTGCGAGATATATGTTCTGTGGTGCGAGATATATGTTCTGTGGTGTGAGATGTATGTTCTGTGGTGTGAGATATATGTTCTGTGGTGCGAGATATATGTTCTGTGGTGCGAGATATAGTTTTGTGGTGCGAGATATATGTTTTGTGGTGCGAGATATATGTTCTTTGATGCGAGATATATGTTCTTTGGTGCGAGATATATGTTTTGTGGTGCGAGATATATGTTTTGTGGTGCGAGATATATGTTTTGTGGTGCGAGATATATGTTTTGTGGTGCGAGATATATGTTTTGTGGTGCAAGATATATGTTTTTAGGGTGCGAGATATATGTTCTGTGGTGCAAGATATATGTTCTGTGGTGCGAGATATATGTTCTGTGGTGCGAGATATAGTTTTGTGGTGCGAGATATATGTTTTGTGATGCGAGATATATGTTCTTTGATGCGAGATATATGTTCTTTGGTGCGAGATATATGTTTTGTGGTGCGAGATATATGTTCTGTGGTGCGAGATATATGTTTTGTAATGCGAGATATATGTTCTGTGATGCGAGATATATGTTTTGTGGCGCGAGATATATGTTTTGTGGAGCGAGATATATGTTCTGTGTTGCGAGATATATGTTTTGTGGCGCGAGATATATGTTTTGTGGAGCGGAGATATATGTTCTGTGTTGCGAGATATATGTTTTGTGGTGCAAGATATATGTTTTATGGTGCGAGATATATGTTTTTAGGGTGCGAGATATATGTTCTGTGGTGCGAGATATATGTTCTGTGGTGTGAGATGTATGTTCTGTGGTGTGAGATATATGTTCTGTGGTGCGAGATATATGTTCTGTGGTGCGAGATATTGTTTTGTGGTGCGAGATATATGTTTTAAGGTACAGATATATGTTCTTTGATGCGAGATATATGTTCTTTGGTGCGAGATATGTTTTTGTGGTGCGAGATATATGTTTTGTGGTGCGAGATATATGTTCTGTGGTGCGAGATATATGTTTTGTGGTGCGAGATATATGTTTTGTGGTGCGAGATATATGTTTTTAGGGTGCGAGATATATGTTCTGTGATGCGAGATATATGTTCTGTGGTGTGAGATGTATGTTCTGTGGTGTGAGATATATGTTCTGTGGTGCGAGATATATGTTCTGTGGTGCAAGATATTGTTTTGTGGTGCGAGATATATGTTTTGTGGTGCGAGATATATGTTCTGTGGTGCGAGATATATGTTCTGTGGTGTGAGATGCATGTTCTGTTGTGTGAGATATATGTTCTGTGGTGCGAGATATATGTTCTGTGGTGCGAGATATTGTTTTGTGGTGCGAGATATATGTTTTGTGGTGCGAGATATATGTTCTTTGATGCGAGATATATGTTCTGTGGTGCGAGATATATGTTCTTTGGTGCGAGATATATGTTCTTTGGTGCGAGATATATGTTCTGTGGTGCGAGATATATGTTCTGTGGTGCGAGATGTATGTTCTTTGGTGTAAGATATATATTCTGTGGTGCGAGATATATGTTCTTTGGTGCGAGATATATGTTTTGTGGTGCAAGATATATGTTTTGTGGTGCGAGATATATGTTCTTTGGTGCGAGATATAAGTTTTGTGGTGCGAGATATATGTTCTTTGGTGCGAGATATATGTTCTTTGGTGCGAGATATATGTTTTGTGGTGCAACATATATGTTTTATGGTGCGAGATATATGTTTTTAGGGTGCGAGATATATGTTCTGTGGTGCGAGATATTTGTTGTGTGGTGCGAGATATATGTTCTTTGGTGCGAGATATATGTTCTGTGGTGCGAGATATATGTTCTTTGGTGCGAGATATATGTTTTGTGGTGCGAGATTTATGTTTTGTGGTGCGAGATATTTGTTCTGTGTTGCGAGATATATGCACTTTGGTCCGAGATATATATTTTGTGGTGCGAGATATATGTTCTGTGATGCGAGATATATGTTCTGTGGTGCGAGATATATGTTCTTTGGTGCGAGATATATGTTTTGTGGTGCGATATATATATTCTGTGGTGCGAGATATATGTTCTGTGGTGCGAGATATATGTTCTGTGGTGCGAGATATATGTTCTGTGGTGCGAGATATATGTTCTGTGGTGCGAGATATATGTTCTGTGTTGCGAGATATATATTCTGTGGTGCGACACATATGTTCTTTGGTGCGAGATATATGTTCTGTGGTGCGAGATATATGTTCTTTGGTGCGAGATATATGTTCTGTGGTGCGAAATGTATGTTCTTTGGTGGGAGATGTATGTTCTGTGGTGCGAGATATATGTTTTGTGGTGCGAGATATATGTTCTGTGGTGCGAGATATATGTTTTGTGGCGCGAGATATATGTTTTGTGGCTCGAGATATATGTTCTGTGTTGCGAGATATATGTTCTTTGGTGCGAGATGTATGTTTTTTGGTGCGAGATATATGTTCTGTGATGCGAGATAAATGTTCTGTGGTGCGAGATATATGTTTTGTGGTGCGAGTTATATGTTCTGTGGTGCGAGATATATGTTCTGTGATGCGAGATATATGTTCTATGGTGTGAGATATATGTTCTGTGGTGCGAGATATATGTTTTGTGGTGCGAGATATATGTTCTGTGGTGCGAGATATATGTTTTGTGGCGCGAGATATATGTTTTGTGGAGCGAGATATATGTTCTGTGTTGCGAGATATATGTTTTGTGGCGCGAGATATATGGTTTGTGGTGCGATATATATGTTCTGTGTTGCGAGATATATGTTTTGTGGTGCAAGATATATGTTTTATGGTGCGAAATATATGTTTTTAGGGTGCGAGATATATGTTCTGTGGTGCGAGATATATGTTCTGTGGTGTGAGATGTATGTTCTGTGGTGTGAGATATATGTTCTGTGGTGCGAGATATATGTTCTGTGGTGCGAGATATAGTTTTGTGGTGCGAGATATATGTTTTGTGGTGCGAGATATATGTTCTTTGATGCGAGATATATGTTCTTTGGTGCGAGATATATGTTTTGTGGTGCGAGATATATGTTTTGTGGTGCGAGATATATGTTTTGTGGTGCGAGATATATGTTTTGTGGTGCGAGATATATGTTTTGTGGTGCAAGATATATGTTTTATGGTGCGAGATATATGTTTTTAGGGTGCGAGATATATGTTCTGTGGTGCAAGATATATGTTCTGTGGTGTGAGATGTATGTTCTGAGGTGTGAGATATATGTTCTGTGGTGCGAGATATATGTTCTGTGGTGCGAGATATTGTTTTGTGGTAAAGGGGAGATATATGTTTTGTGGTGCGAGATATATGTACTTTGATGCGAGATATATGTTCTGTGGTGCGAGAAATATGTTAGTTCTGTGGTGCGAGATATATGTTCTGTGGTGCAAGATATATGTTCTGTGGTGCGAGATATTTGTTGTGTGGTGCGAGATATATGTTCTTTGGTGCGAGATATATGTTCTGTGGTGCGAGATATATGTTCTGTGGTGCGAGATATATGTTTTGTGGTGCAAGATATATGTTTTATGGTGCGAGATATATGTTTTTAGGGTGCGAGATATATGTTCTGTGGTGCGAGATATATGTTCTGTGGTGTGAGATGTATGTTCTGTGGTGTGAGATATATGTTCTGTGGTGCGAGATATATGTACTGTGGTGCGAGATATTGTTTTGTGGTGCGAGATATATGTTTTGTGGTGCGAGATATATGTTCTTTGATGCGAGATATATGTTTTGTGGTGCGAGATATATGTTCTGTGGTGCGAGATATATGTTCTTTGGTGCGAGACATATGTTTTGTGGTGCGAGATATATGTTTTCTGGTGCGAGATATATGTTCCTTGGTGCGAGATATAAGTTTTGTGGTGCGAGATATATGTTCTGTGGTGCGAGATATAGTTTTGTGGTGCGAGATATATGTTTTGTGGTGCGAGATATATGTTCTTTGATGCGAGATATATGTTCTTTGGTGCGAGATATATGTTTTGTGGTGCGAGATATATGTTTTGTGGTGCGAGATATATGTTCTGTGGTGCGAGATATATGTTTTGTGGTGCGAGATATATGTTTTGTGGTGCAAGATATATGTTTTATGGTGCGAGATATATGTTTTTAGGGTGCGAGATATATGTTCTGTGGTGCGAGATATATGTTCTGTGGTGTGAGATGTATGTTCTGTGGTGTGAGATATATGTTCTGTGGTGCGAGATATATGTTCTGTGGTGCGAGATATTGTTTTGTGGTGCGAGATATATGTTTTGTGGTGCGAGATATATGTTCTTTGTTGCGAGATATATGTTCTGTGGTGCGAGATATATGTTCTGTGGTGCGAGATATATGTTCTGTAGTGCGAGATGTATGTTCTGTGGTGCGAGATGTATGTTCTTTGGTGTGAGATATATGTTCTGTGGTGCGAGATATATGTTCTGTGGTGCGAGATATATGTTCTGTGGTGCGAGATATATGTTCTGTGGTGCGAGATGTTTGTTCTTTGGTGTGAGATATATGTTCTGTGGTGCGAGATATATGTTTTGTGGTGCGAGATATATGTTCTGTGGTGCGAGATATATGTTCTGTGTTGCGAGATATATATTATGTGGTGCGAGATATATGTTCTTTGGTGCGAGATATATGTTCTGTGGTGCGAGATATATGTTCTTTGGTGCGAGATATATGTTCTGTGTTGCGAGATATATGTTTTGTGGCGCGAGATATATGTTTTGTGGTGCGAGATATATGTTCCGTGTTGCGAGATATATGTTTTGTGGTGCAAGATATATGTTCTTTGATGCGAGATATATGTTCTGTGGTGCGAGATATATGTTCTGTGGTGCGAGATATATGTTCTGTGGTGCAAGATATATGTTCTGTGGTGCGAGATATTTGTTGTGTGGTGCGAGATATATGTTCTTTGGTGCGAGATATATGTTCTGTGGTGCGAGATATATGTTCTTTGGTGCGAGATATATGTTTTGTGGTGCGAGATATATGTTTTGTGGTGCGAGATATATGTTCTGTGGTGCGAGATATATGTTTTGTGGTGCGAGATATATGTTTTGTGGTGCAAGATATATGTTTTATGGTGCGAGATATATGTTTTTAGGGTGCGAGATATATGTTCTGTGGTGCGAGATATATGTTCTGTGGTGTGAGATGTATGTTCTGTGGTGTGAGATATATGTTCTGTGGTGCGAGATATATGTTCTGTGGTGCGAGATATTTGTTTTGTGGTGCGAGATATATGTTTTGTGGTGCGAGATATATGTTCTTTGATGCGAGATATATGTTCTGTGGTGCGAGATATATGTTATGTGGTGCGAGATATATGTTCTGTAGTGCGAGATGTATGTTCTGTGGTGCGAGATGTATGTTCTTTGGTGTGAGATATATGTTCTGTGGTGCGAGATATATGTTCTGTGGTGCGAGATATATGTTCTGTGGTGCGAGATATATGTTCTGTAGGTGCGAGATGTTTGTTCTTTTGGTGTGAGATATATGTTCTATGGTGAGAGATATATGTTTGTGGTGCGAGATATATGTTCTGTGGTGCGAGATATATGTTCTATGTTGCGAGATATAGTATTATGTGGTGCGAGATATAGTGTTCTTTGGTGCGAGATATATGTTCTGTGGTGCGAGATATATGTTCTTTGGTGCGAGATATATGTTTTGTGGTGCGAGATGTATGTTCTTTGGTGGGAGATATATAAGGCTTCCGTGGTGCGAGATACATATGTTTTGTGGTTGTACGAGATATGTTTTTGTGGTGCGAGATATATGTTCTGTGTTGCGAGATATATATGTTCTTTGGTGCGAGATATATGTTTTTTGGTGCGAGATATATGTTCTGTGATGCGAGATATATGTTCTGTGGTGCGAGATATATGTTTTGTGGTGCGAGTTATATGTTCTGTGGTGCGAGATATATGTTCTGTGGTGCGAGATATATGTTCTGTGGTGCGAGATATATGTTCTTTGATGCGAGATATATGTTCTGTGGTGCGAGATATATGTTCTGTGGTGCGAGATATATGTTCTGTGGTGCGAGATATATGTTCTGTGGTGCGAGATATTTGTTGTGTGTGTGCGAGATATATGTTCTTTGGGTGCGAGATATATGTTCTGTGGTGCGAGATATATGTTCTGTGGTGCGAGATATATGTTTTGTGGTGCAAGATATATGTTTTATGGTGCGAGATATATGTTTTTAGGGTGCGAGATATATGTTCTGTGGTGCAAGATATATGTTCTGTGGTGTGAGATGTATGTTCTGTGGTGTGAGATATATGTTCTGTGGGAAAAAGTGAGATATATGTTCCGTGGTGCGAGATATTGTTTTTGTGGGTGCGAGATATATGTTTTGTGGTGCGAGATATATGTTCTTTGATGCGAGATATATGTTCTGTGGTGCGAGATATATGTTCTGTGGTGCGAGATATATGTTCTTTTTGGTGCGAGACATATGTTTTGTGGTGCGAGATACATGTTTTCTGGTGCGAGATATATGCTCCTTGGTGCGAGATATAAGTTTTGTGGTGTGAGATATATGTTCTTTGGTAAGAGATATATGTTCTTTTGTGCGAGATATATGTTTTGTGGTGCAACATATATGTTTTATGGTGCGAGAGATATATCTTTTTAGGGTGCGAGATATATGTTCTGTGGTGCGAGATATTTGTTGTGTAGTGCGAGATATATGTTCTTTTTGGTGCGAGATATATGTTTTTGTGGTGCGAGATTTATGTTTTGTGGTGCGAGATATATGTTCTGTGGTGCGAGATATATGTTCTGTGTTGCGAGAGATATATTATGTGGTGCGAGATATATGTTCTTTGGTGCGAGATATATGTTCTGTGGTGCGAGATGTATGTTCTTTGGTGGGAGATATATGTTCTGTGGTGCGAGATATATGTTTTGTGCCGCGAGATATGTTTTGTGGTGCGAGATATATGTTCTGTGTTGCGAGATATATGTTCTTTGGTGCGAGATATATGTTTTTTGGTGCGAGATATATGTTCTGTGATGCGAGATATATGTTCTGTGATGCGAGATATATGTTCTGTGGTGTGAGATGTATGTTCTGTGGTGTGAGATATATGTTCTGTGGTGCGAGATATATGTTCTGTGGTGCGAGATATTGTTTTGTGGTGCGAGATATATGTTTTGTGGTGCGAGATATATGTTCTTTGATGCGAGATATATGTTCTGTGGTGCGAGATATATGTTCTTTGGTGCGAGATATATGTTCTTTGGTGCGAGATATATGTTCTGTGGTGCGAGATATATGTTCTGTGGTGCGAGATGTATGTTCTTTGGTGTAAGATATATATTCTGTGGTGCGAGATATATGTTCTTTGGTGCGAGATATATGTTTTGTGGTGCAAGATATATGTTTTGTGGTGCGAGATATATGTTCTTTGGTGCGAGATATAAGTTTTGTGGTGCGAGATATATGTTCTTTGGTGCGAGATATATGTTCTTTGGTGCGAGATATATGTTTTGTGGTGCAACATATATGTTTTATGGTGCGAGATATATGTTTTTAGGGTGCGAGATATATGTTCTGTGGTGCGAGATATTTGTTGTGTGGTGCGAGATATATGTTCTTTGGTGCGAGATATATGTTCTGTGGTGCGAGATATATGTTCTTTGGTGCGAGATATATGTTTTGTGGTGCGAGATTTATGTTTTGTGGTGCGAGATATTTGTTCTGTGTTGCGAGATATATGCACTTTGGTCCGAGATATATATTTTGTGGTGCGAGATATATGTTCTGTGATGCGAGATATATGTTCTGTGGTGCGAGATATATGTTCTTTGGTGCGAGATATATGTTTTGTGGTGCGATATATATATTCTGTGGTGCGAGATATATGTTCTGTGGTGCGAGATATATGTTCTGTGGTGCGAGATATATGTTCTGTGGTGCGAGATATATGTTCTGTGGTGCGAGATATATGTTCTGTGTTGCGAGATATATATTCTGTGGTGCGACACATATGTTCTTTGGTGCGAGATATATGTTCTGTGGTGCGAGATATATGTTCTTTGGTGCGAGATATATGTTCTGTGGTGCGAAATGTATAAGTTCTTTGGTGGGAGATGTATGTTCTGTGGTGCGAGATATATGTTTTGTGGTGCGAGATATATGTTCTGTGGTGCGAGATATATGTTTTGTGGCGCGAGATATATGTTTTGTGGCTCGAGATATATGTTCTAATGTTGCGAGATATATGTTCTTTGGTGCGAGATGTATGTTTTTTGGTGCGAGATATATGTTCTGTGATGCGAGATAAATGTTCTGTGGTGCGAGATATATGTTTTGTGGTGCGAGTTATATGTTCTGTGGTGCGAGATATATGTTCTGTGATGCGAGATATATGTTCTATGGTGTGAGATATATGTTCTGTGGTGCGAGATATATGTTTTGTGGTGCGAGATATATGTTCTGTGGTGCGAGATATATGTTTTGTGGCGCGAGATATATGTTTTTGTGGAGCGAGATATATGTTCTGTGTTGCGAGATATATGTTTTGTGGCGCGAGATATATGGTTTGTGGTGCGATATATATGTTCTGTGTTGCGAGATATATGTTTTGTGGTGCAAGATATATGTTTTATGGTGCGAAATATATGTTTTAGGGTGCGAGATATATGTTCTGTGGTGCGAGATATATGTTCTGTGGTGTGAGATGTATGTTCTGTGGTGTGAGATATATGTTCTGTGGTGCGAGATATATGTTCTGTGGTGCGAGATATAGTTTTGTGGTGCGAGATATATGTTTTGTGGTGCGAGATATATGTTCTTTGATGCGAGATATATGTTCTTTGGTGCGAGATATATGTTTTGTGGTGCGAGATATATGTTTTGTGGTGCGAGATATATGTTTTGTGGTGCGAGATATATGTTTTGTGGTGCGAGATATATGTTTTGTGGTGCAAGATATATGTTTTATGGTGCGAGATATATGTTTTTAGGGTGCGAGATATATGTTCTGTGGTGCAAGATATATGTTCTGTGGTGTGAGATGTATGTTCTGAGGTGTGAGATATATGTTCTGTGGTGCGAGATATATGTTCTGTGGTGCGAGATATTGTTTTGTGGTGCGAGATATATGTTTTGTGGTGCGAGATATATGTACTTTGATGCGAGATATATGTTCTGTGGTGCGAGAAATATGTTCTGTGGTGCGAGATATATGTTCTGTGGTGCAAGATATATGTTCTGTGGTGCGAGATATTTGTTGTGTGGTGCGAGATATATGTTCTTTGGTGCGAGATATATGTTCTGTGGTGCGAGATATATGTTCTGTGGTGCGAGATATATGTTTTGTGGTGCAATATATATGTTTTATGGTGCGAGATATATGTTTTTAGGGTGCGAGATATATGTTCTGTGGTGCGAGATATATGTTCTGTGGTGTGAGATGTATGTTCTGTGGTGTGAGATATATGTTCTGTGGTGCGAGATATATGTACTGTGGTGCGAGATATTGTTTTGTGGTGCGAGATATATGTTTTGTGGTGCGAGATATATGTTCTTTGATGCGAGATATATGTTTTGTGGTGCGAGATATATGTTCTGTGGTGCGAGATATGTTCTTTGGTGCGAGACATATGTTTTGTGGTGCGAGATATATGTTTTCTGGTGCGAGATATATGTTCCTTGGTGCGAGATATAAGTTTTGTGGTGCGAGATATATGTTCTGTGGTGCGAGATATAGTTTTGTGGTGCGAGGTATATGTTTTGTGGTGCGAGATATATGTTCTTTGATGCGAGATATATGTTCTTTGGTGCGAGATATATGTTTTGTGGTGCGAGATATATGTTTTGTGGTGCGAGATATATGTTCTGTGGTGCGAGATATATGTTTTGTGGTGCGAGATATATGTTTTGTGGTGCAAGATATATGTTTTATGGTGCGAGATATATGTTTTTAGGGTGCGAGATATATGTTCTGTGGTGCGAGATATATGTTCTGTGGTGTGAGATGTATGTTCTGTGGTGTGAGATATATGTTCTGTGGTGCGAGATATATGTTCTGTGGTGCGAGATATTGTTTTGTGGTGCGAGATATATGTTTTGTGGTGCGAGATATATGTTCTTTGATGCGAGATATATGTTCTGTGGTGCGAGATATATGTTCTGTGGTGCGAGATATATGTTCTGTAGTGCGAGATGTATGTTCTGTGGTGCGAGATGTATGTTCTTTGGTGTGAGATATATGTTCTGTGGTGCGAGATATATGTTCTGTGGTGCGAGATATATGTTCTGTGGTGCGAGATATATGTTCTGTGGTGCGAGATGTTTGTTCTTTGGTGTGAGATATATGTTCTGTGGTGCGAGATATATGTTTTGTGGTGCGAGATATATGTTCTGTGGTGCGAGATATATGTTCTGTGTTGCGAGATATATATTATGTGGTGCGAGATATATGTTCTTTGGTGCGAGATATATGTTCTGTGGTGCGAGATATATGTTCTTTGGTGCGAGATATATGTTCTGTGTTGCGAGATATATGTTTTGTGGCGCGAGATATATGTTTTGTGGTGCGAGATATATGTTCCGTGTTGCGAGATATATGTTTTGTGGTGCAAGATATATGTTCTTTGATGCGAGATATATGTTCTGTGGTGCGAGATATATGTTCTGTGGTGCGAGATATATGTTCTGTGGTGCAAGATATATGTTCTGTGGTGCGAGATATTTGTTGTGTGGTGCGAGATATATGTTCTTTGGTGCGAGATATATGTTCTGTGGTGCGAGATATATGTTCTTTGGTGCGAGATATATGTTTTGTGGTGCGAGATATATGTTTTGTGGTGCGAGATATATGTTCTGTGGTGCGAGATATATGTTTTGTGGTGCGAGATATATGTTTTGTGGTGCAAGATATATGTTTTATGGTGCGAGATATATGTTTTTAGGGTGCGAGATATATGTTCTGTGGTGCGAGATATATGTTCTGTGGTGTGAGATGTATGTTCTGTGGTGTGAGATATATGTTCTGTGGTGCGAGATATATGTTCTGTGGTGCGAGATATTGTTTTGTGGTGCGAGATATATGTTTTGTGGTGCGAGATATATGTTCTTTGATGCGAGATATATGTTCTGTGGTGCGAGATATATGTTATGTGGTGCGAGATATATGTTCTGTAGTGCGAGATGTATGTTCTGTGGTGCGAGATGTATGTTCTTTGGTGTGAGATATATGTTCTGTGGTGCGAGATATATGTTCTGTGGTGCGAGATATATGTTCTGTGGTGCGAGATATATGTTCTGTGGTGCGAGATGTTTGTTCTTTGGTGTGAGATATATGTTCTGTGGTGCGAGATATATGTTTTGTGGTGCGAGATATATGTTCTGTGGTGCGAGATATATGTTCTGTGTTGCGAGATATATATTATGTGGTGCGAGATATATGTTCTTTGGTGCGAGATATATGTTCTGTGGTGCGAGATATATGTTCTTTGGTGCGAGATATATGTTTTGTGGTGCGAGATGTATGTTCTTTGGTGGGAGATATATGTTCTGTGGTGCGAGATATATGTTTTGTGGCGCGAGATATGTTTTGTGGTGCGAGATATATGTTCTGTGTTGCGAGATATATGTTCTTTGGTGCGAGATATATGTTTTTTGGTGCGAGATATATGTTCTGTGATGCGAGATATATGTTCTGTGGTGCGAGATATATGTTTTGTGGTGCGAGTTATATGTTCTGTGGTGCGAGATATATGTTCTGTGGTGCGAGATATATGTTCTGTGGTGCGAGATATATGTTCTTTGATGCGAGATATATGTTCTGTGGTGCGAGATATATGTTCTGTGGTGCGAGATATATGTTCTGTGGTGCGAGATATATGTTCTGTGGTGCGAGATATTTGTTGTGTGGTGCGAGATATATGTTCTTTGGTGCGAGATATATGTTCTGTGGTGCGAGATATATGTTCTGTGGTGCGAGATATATGTTTTGTGGTGCAAGATATATGTTTTATGGTGCGAGATATATGTTTTTAGGGTGCGAGATATATGTTCTGTGGTGCAAGATATATGTTCTGTGGTGTGAGATGTATGTTCTGTGGTGTGAGATATATGTTCTGTGGTGCGAGATATATGTTCCGTGGTGCGAGATATTGTTTTGTGGTGCGAGATATATGTTTTGTGGTGCGAGATATATGTTCTTTGATGCGAGATATATGTTCTGTGGTGCGAGATATATGTTCTGTGGTGCGAGATATATGTTCTTTGGTGCGAGACATATGTTTTGTGGTGCGAGATACATGTTTTCTGGTGCGAGATATATGTTCCTTGGTGCGAGATATAAGTTTTGTGGTGCGAGATATATGTTCTTTGGTGCGAGATATATGTTCTTTTGTGCGAGATATATGTTTTGTGGTGCAACATATATGTTTTATGGTGCGAGATATATCTTTTAGGGTGCGAGATATATGTTCTGTGGTGCGAGATATTTGTTGTGTGGTGCGAGATATATGTTCTTTGGTGCGAGATATATGTTTTGTGGTGCGAGATTTATGTTTTGTGGTGCGAGATATATGTTCTGTGGTGCGAGATATATGTTCTGTGTTGCGAGAGATATATTATGTGGTGCGAGATATATGTTCTTTGGTGCGAGATATATGTTCTGTGGTGCGAGATGTATGTTCTTTGGTGGGAGATATATGTTCTGTGGTGCGAGATATATGTTTTGTGCCGCGAGATATGTTTTGTGGTGCGAGATATATGTTCTGTGTTGCGAGATATATGTTCTTTGGTGCGAGATATATGTTTTTTGGTGCGAGATATATGTTCTGTGATGCGAGATATATGTTCTGTGGTGCGAGATATATGTTTTGTGGTGCGAGTTATATGTTCTGTGGTGCGAGATATATGTTCTGTGGTGCGAGATATATGTTCTGTGGTGCGAGATATATGTTCTGTGGTGTGAGATATTTGTTCTGTGGTGCGAGATATATGTTTTGTGGTGCGAGATATATGTTCTGTGATGCGAGATATATGTTTTGTGGCGCGAGATATATGTTTTGTGGAGCGAGATATATGTTCTGTGTTGCGAGATATATGTTTTGTTGCGCGAGATATATGTTTTGTGGTGCGAGATATATGTTCTGTGTTGCGAGATATATGTTTTGTGGTGCAAGATATATGTTTTATGGTGCGAGATATATGTTTTTAGGGTGCGAGATATATGTTCTGTGGTGCGAGATATATGTTCTGTGGTGTGAGATGTATGTTCTGTGGTGTGAGATATATGTTCTGTGGTGCGAGATATATGTTCTGTGGTGCGAGATATTGTTTTGTGGTGCGAGATATATGTTTTGTGGTGCGAGATATATGTTCTTTGATGCGAGATATATGTTCTTTGGTGCGAGATATATGTTTTGTGGTGCGAGATATATGTTTTGTGGTGCGAGATATATGTTCTGTGGTGCGAGATATATGTTTTGTGGTGCGAGATATATGTTTTGTGGTGCAAGATATATGTTTTATGGTGCGAGATATATGTTTTTAGGGTGCGAGATATATGTTCTGTGGTGCGAGATATATGTTCTGTGGTGTGAGATGTATGTTCTGTGGTGTGAGATATATGTTCTGTGGTGCGAGATATATGTTCTGTGGTGCGAGATATTGTTTTGTGGTGCGAGATGTATGTTTTGTGGTGCGAGATATATGTTCTTTGATGCGAGATATATGTTCTGTGGTGCGAGATATATGTTCTGTGGTGCGAGATATATGTTCTGTGGTGCGAGATATATGTTCTGTGGTGCGAGATATTTGTTGTGTGGTGCGAGATATATGTTCTTTGGTGCAAGATATATGTTCTGTGGTGCGAGATATATGTTTTGTGGTGCGAGATATATGTTTTGTGGTGCAAGATATATGTTTTATGGTGCGAGATATATGGTTTTAGGGTGCGAGATATATGTTCTGTGGTGCGAGATATATGTTCTGTGGTGTGAGATGTATGTTCTGTGGTGTGAGATATTTTTTTGTGGTGCGAGATATATGTTTTGTGGTGCGAGATATATGTTCTTTGATGCGAGATATATGTTCTTTGATGCGAGATATATGTTCTGTGGTGCGAGATATATGTTCTGTGGTGCGAGATATATGTTCTTTGGTGCGAGACATATGTTTTGTGGTGCAAGATATATGTTTTATGCTGCGAGATATATGTTATTAGGGTGCGAGATATATGTTCTGTGGTGCGAGATATATGTTCTGTGGTGTGAGATGTATGTTCTGTGGTGTGAGATATATGTTCTGTGGTGCGAGATATATGTTCTGTGGTGCGAGATATTGTTTTGTGGTGCGAGATATATGTTTTGTGGTGCGAGATATATGTTCTTTGATGCGAGATATATGTTCTGTGGTGCGAGATATATGTTCTGTGGTGCGAGATATATGTTCTGTGGTGCGAGATATATGTTCTGTGGTGCGAGATATTTGTTGTGTGGTGCGAGATATATGTTCTTTGGTGCGAGATATATGTTCTGTGGTGCGAGATATATGTTCTGTGGTGCGAGATATATGTTTTGTGGTGCAAGATATATGTTTTATGGTGCGAGATATATGTTTTTAGGGTGCGAGATATATGTTCTGTGGTGCAAGATATATGTTCTGTGGTGTGAGATGTATGTTCTGTGGTGTGAGATATATGTTCTGTGGTGCGAGATATATGTTCCGTGGTGCGAGATATTGTTTTGTGGTGCGAGATATATGTTTTGTGGTGCGAGATATATGTTCTTTGATGCGAGATATATGTTCTGTGGTGCGAGATATATGTTCTGTGGTGCGAGATATATGTTCTTTGGTGCGAGATATATGTTCTTTGGTGCGAGACATATGTTTTGTGGTGCGAGATACATGTTTTCTGGTGCGAGATATATGTTCCTTGGTGCGAGATATAAGTTTTGTGGTGCGAGATATATGTTCTTTGGTGCGAGATATATGTTCTTTGGTGCGAGATATATGTTTTGTGGTGCAACATATATGTTTTATGGTGCGAGATATATCTTTTAGGGTGCGAGATATATGTTCTGTGGTGCGAGATATTTGTTGTGTGGTGCGAGATATATGTTCTTTGGTGCGAGATATATGTTTTGTGGTGCGAGATTTATGTTTTGTGGTGCGAGATATATGTTCTGTGGTGCGAGATATATGTTCTGTGTTGCGAGAGATATATTATGTGGTGCGAGATATATGTTCTTTGGTGCGAGATATATGTTCTGTGGTGCGAGATATATGTTCTTTGGTGCGAGATATATGTTCTGTGGTGCGAGATGTATGTTCTTTGGTGGGAGATATATGTTCTGTGGTGCGAGATATATGTTTTGTGCCGCGAGATATGTTTTGTGGTGCGAGATATATGTTCTGTGTTGCGAGATATATGTTCTTTGGTGCGAGATATATGTTTTTTGGTGCGAGATATATGTTCTGTGATGCGAGATATATGTTCTGTGGTGCGAGATATATGTTTTGTGGTGCGAGTTATATGTTCTGTGGTGCGAGATATATGTTCTGTGGTGCGAGATATGTGTTCTGTGGTGCGAGATATATGTTCTGTGGTGTGAGATATATGTTCTGTGGTGCGAGATATATGTTTTGTGGTGCGAGATATATGTTCTATGATGCGAGATATATGTTTTGTGGCGCGAGATATATGTTTTGTGGAGCGAGATATATGTTCTGTGTTGCGAGATATATGTTTTGTTGCGCGAGATATATGTTTTGTGGTGCGAGATATATGTTCTGTGTTGCGAGATATATGTTTTGTGGTGCAAGATATATGTTTTATGGTGCGAGATATATGTTTTTAGGGTGCGAGATATATGTTCTGTGGTGCGAGATATATGTTCTGTGGTGTGAGATGTATGTTCTGTGGTGTGAGATATATGTTCTGTGGTGCGAGATATATGTTCTGTGGTGCGAGATATTGTTTTGTGGTGCGAGATATATGTTTTGTGGTGCGAGATATATGTTCTTTGGTGCGAGATATATGTTTTGTGGTGCGAGATATATGTTTTGTGGTGCGAGATATATGTTCTGTGGTGCGAGATATATGTTTTGTGGTGCGAGATATATGTTTTGTGGTGCAAGATATATGTTTTATGGTGCGAGATATATGTTTTTAGGGTGCGAGATATATGTTCTGTGGTGCGAGATATATGTTCTGTGGTGTGAGATGTATGTTCTGTTGTGCGAGATATTGTTTTGTGGTGCGAGATATATGTTTTGTGGTGCGAGATATATGTTCTTTGATGCGAGATATATGTTCTGTGGTGCGAGATATATGTTCTGTGGTGCGAGATATATGTTCTGTGGTGCGAGATATATGTTCTGTGGTGCGAGATATTTGTTGTGTGGTGCGAGATATATGTTCTTTGGTGCGAGATATATGTTCTGTGGTGCGAGATATATGTTTTGTGGTGCGAGATATATGTTTTGTGGTGCAAGATATATGTTTTATGGTGCGAGATATATGTTTTTAGGGTGCGAGATATATGTTCTGTGGTGCGAGATATATGTTCTGTGGTGTGAGATGTATGTTCTGTGGTGTGAGATATATGTTCTGTGGTGCGAGATATATGTTCTGTGGTGCGAGATATTGTTTTGTGGTGCGAGATATATGTTTTGTGGTGCGAGATATATGTTCTTTGATGCGAGATATATGTTCTGTGGTGCGAGATATATGTTCTGTGGTGCGAGATATATGTTCTTTGGTGCGAGACATATGTTTTGTGGTGCGAGATATATGTTTTCTGGTGCGAGATATATGTTCCTTGGTTCGAGATATAAGTTTTGTGGTGCGAGATATATGTTCTTTGGTGCGAGATATATGTTCTTTGGTGCGAGATATATGTTTTGTGGTGCAACATATATGTTTTTTGGTGCGAGATATATGTTCTGTGAAGCGAGATATATGTTCTGTGGTGCGAGATATATGTTTTGTGGTGCGAGTTATATGTTCTGTGGTGCGAGATATATGTTCTGTGGTGCGAGATATATGTTCTGTGGTGTGAGATATATGTTCTGTGGTGCGAGATATATGTTTTGTGATGCGAGATATATGTTCTGTGATGCGAGATATATGTTTTGTGGCGCGAGATATATGTTTTGTGGAGCGAGATATATGTTCTGTGTTGCGAGATATATGTTTTGTGGTGCGAGATATATGTTTTGTGGTGCGAGATATATGTTCTGTGTTGCGAGATATATGTTTTGTGGTGCAAGATATATGTTTTATGGTGCGAGATATATGTTTTTAGGGTGCGAGATATATGTTCTGTGCTGTGAGATGTATGTTCTGTGTTGTGAGATATATGTTCTGTGTTGCGAGATATATGTTTTGTGGTGCAACATATATGTTTTCTGGTGCGAGATATATGTTCTTTGATGCGATATATATGTTCTTTGGTGCGAGATATATGTTTTGTGGTGCGAGATATATGTTTTGTGGTGCGAGATATTTGTTCTGTGGTGCGAGATATATGTTTTGTGGTGCGAGATATATGTTCTGTGATGCGAGATATATGTTTTGTGGCGCGAGATATATGTTTTGTGGTGCGAGATATATGTTCTGTGTTGCGAGATATATGTTTTGTGGTGCAAGATATATGTTTTATGGTGCGAGATATATGTTTTTAGGGTGCGAGATATATGTTCTGTGGTGCGAGATATATGTTCTGTGGTGTGAGATGTATGTTCTGTGGTGTGAGATATATGTTCTGTGGTGCGAGATATATGTTCTGTGGTTCGAGATATTGTTTTGTGGTGCGAGATATATGTTTTGTGGTGCGAGATATATGTTGTTTGATGCGAGATATATGTTCTGTGGTGCGAGATATATGTTCTGTGGTGCGAGATATATGTTCTTTGGTGCGAGATATATGTTCTTTGGTGCGAGATATATGTTCTGTGGTGCGAGATATATGTTCTGTGGTGCGAGATGTATGTTCTTTGGTGTGAGATATATGTTCTGTGGTGCGAGATATATGTTCTTTGGTGCGAGATATATGTTTTGTGGCGCGAGATATATGTTTTGTGGTGCGAGATATATGTTCTGTGTTGCGAGATATATGTTCTTTGGTGCGAGATATATGTTTTTTGGTGCGAGATATATGTTCTGTGATGCGAGATATATGTTCTGTGGTGCGAGATATATGTTCTTTGGTGCGAGATATGTTCTTTGTTGCGAGATATATGTTCTTTGGTGCGAGATATATGTTTTTTGGTGCGAGATATATGTTCTGTGGTGCGAGATATATGTTCTGTGGTGCGAGATGTATGTTTTGTGGTGCCAGATGTATGTTCTGTGGTGCGAGATATATGTTCTGTGGTGCGAGATATATGTTCTGTGGTGCGAGATATATGTTCTGTGGTGCGAGATATATGTTCTGTGTATCGAGATATATATTCTGTGGTGCGAGATATATGTTCTTTGGTGCGAGATATATGTTCTGTGGTGCGAGATATATGTTCTTTGGTGCGAGATATAAGTTTTGTGGTGCAAAATATATGTTTTGTGGTGCGAGATATATGTTTTTTGGTGTGAGATGTATGTTCTGTGATGCGAGATATATGTTCTGTGGTGCGAGATATATGTTTTGTGGTGCGAGTTATATGTTCTGTGGTGCGAGATATATGTTCTGTGGTGCGAGATATATGTTCTGTGGTGCGAGATATATGTTCTGTGGTGTGAGATATATGTTCTGTGGTGCGAGATATATGTTTTGTGGTGCGAGATATATGTTCTGTGATGCGAGATATATGTTTTGTGGCGCGAGATATATGTTTTGTGGAGCGAGATATATGTTCTGTGTTGCGAGATATATGTTTTGTTGCGCGAGATATATGTTTTGTTGTGCGAGATATATGTTCTGTGTTGCGAGATATATGTTTTGTGGTGCAAGATATATGTTTTATGGTGCGAGATATATGTTTTTAGGGTGCGAGATATATGTTCTGTGGTGCGAGATATATGTTCTGTGGTGTGAGATGTATGTTCTGTGGTGTGAGATATATGTTCTGTGGTGCGAGATATATGTTCTGTGGTGCGAGATATTGTTTTGTGGTGCGAGATATATGTTTTGTGGTGCGAGATATATGTTCTTTGATGCGAGATATATGTTCTTTGGTGCGAGATATATGTTTTGTGGTGCGAGATATATGTTTTGTGGTGCGAGATATATGTTCTGTGGTGCGAGATATATGTTTTGTGGTGCGAGATATATGTTTTGTGGTGCAAGATATATGTTTTATGGTGCGAGATATATGTTTTTAGGGTGCGAGATATATGTTCTGTGGTGCGAGATATATGTTCTGTGGTGTGAGATGTATGTTCTGTGGTGTGAGATATATATTCTGTGGTGCGAGATATATGTTCTGTTGTGCGAGATATTGTTTTGTGGTGCGAGATATATGTTTTGTGGTGCGAGATATATGTTCTTTGATGCGAGATATATGTTCTGTGGTGCGAGATATATGTTCTGTGGTGCGAGATATATGTTCTGTGGTGCGAGATATATGTTCTGTGGTGCGAGATATTTGTTGTGTGGTGCGAGATATATGTTCTTTGGTGCGAGATATATGTTCTGTGGTGCGAGATATATGTTTTGTGGTGCGAGATATATGTTTTGTGGTGCAAGATATATGTTTTATGGTGCGAGATATATGTTTTTAGGGTGCGAAATATATGTTCTGTGGTGCGAGATATATGTTCTGTGGTGTGAGATGTATGTTCTGTGGTGTGAGATATATGTTCTGTGGTGCGAGATATATGTTCTGTGGTGCGAGATATTGTTTTGTGGTGCGAGATATATGTTTTGTGGTGCGAGATATATGTTCTTTGATGCGAGATATATGTTCTGTGGTGCGAGATATATGTTCTGTGGTGCGAGATATATGTTCTTTGGTGCGAGACATATGTTTTGTGGTGCGAGATATATGTTTTCTGGTGCGAGATATATGTTCCTTGGTGCGAGATATAAGTTTTGTGGTGCGAGATATATGTTCTTTGGTGCGAGATATATGTTCTTTGGTGCGAGATATATGTTTTGTGGTGCAACATATATGTTTTTTGGTGCGAGATATATGTTCTGTGATGCGAGATATATGTTCTGTGGTGCGAGATATATGTTTTGTGGTGCGAGTTATATGTTCTGTGGTGCGAGATATATGTTCTGTGGTGCGAGATATATGTTCTGTGGTGTGAGATATATGTTCTGTGGTGCGAGATATATGTTTTGTGGTGCGAGATATATGTTCTGTGATGCGAGATATATGTTTTGTGGCGCGAGATATATGTTTTGTGGAGCGAGATATATGTTCTGTGTTGCGAGATATATGTTTTGTGGTGCGAGATATATGTTTTGTGGTGCGAGATATATGTTCTGTGTTGCGAGATATATGTTTTGTGGTGCAAGATATATGTTTTATGGTGCGAGATATATGTTTTTAGGGTGCGAGATATATGTTCTGTGCTGTGAGATGTATGTTCTGTGGTGTGAGATATATGTTCTGTGTTGCGAGATATATGTTTTGTGGTGCAACATATATGTTTTCTGGTGCGAGATATATGTTCTTTGATGCGAGATATATGTTCTTTGGTGCGAGATATATGTTTTGTGGTGCGAGATATATGTTTTGTGGTGCGAGATATTTGTTCTGTGGTGCGAGATATATGTTTTGTGGTGCGAGATATATGTTCTGTGATGCGAGATATATGTTTTGTGGCGCGAGATATATGTTTTATGGTGCGAGATATATGTTCTGTGTTGCGAGATATATGTTTTGTGGTGCAAGATATATGTTTTATGGTGCGAGATATATGTTTTTAGGGTGCGAGATATATGTTCTGTGGTGCGAGATATATGTTCTGTGGTGTGAGATGTATGTTCTGTGGTGTGAGATATATGTTCTGTGGTGCGAGATATATGTTCTGTGGTTCGAGATATTGTTTTGTGGTGCGAGATATATGTTTTGTGGTGCGAGATATATGTTGTTTGATGCGAGATATATGTTCTGTGGTGCGAGATATATGTTCTGTGGTGCGAGATATATGTTCTTTGGTGCGAGATATATGTTCTGTGGTGCGAGATATATGTTCTGTGGTGCGAGATGTATGTTCTTTGGTGTGAGATATATGTTCTGTGGTGCGAGATATATGTTCTTTGGTGCGAGATATATGTTCTGTGGCGCGAGATATATGTTTTGTGGTGCGAGATATGTTCTTTGTTGCGAGATATATGTTCTTTGGTGCGAGATATATGTTTTTTGGTGCGAGATATATGTTCTGTGGTGCGAGATATATGTTCTGTGGTGCGAGATATATGTTTTGTGGTGCCAGATATATGTTCTGTGGTGCGAGATATATGTTCTGTGGTGCGAGATATATGTTCTGTGGTGCGAGATATATGTTCTGTGGTGCGAGATATATGTTCTGTGGTGCGAGATATATGTTCTGTGTTGCGAGATATATGTTCTGTGGTGCGAGATATATGTTCTGTGGTGCGAGATATATGTTCTTTGGTCCGAGATATAAGTTTTGTGGTGCGAAATATATGTTTTGTGGTGCGAGATATATGTTCTTTGGTGTGAGATATATGTTTTGTGGTGCGAGATGTATGTTTTGTGGAGCGAGATATATGTTCTGTGTTGCGAGATATATGTTCTTTGGTGCGAGATATATTTTTTTGGTGCAAGATATATGTTCTGTGGTGCGAGATATATGTTCTGTGGTGCGAGATATATGTTCTTTGGTGCGAGATATATGTTTTGTGGTGCGAGATATATGTTCTGTGGTGCGAGATATATGTTCTGTGGTGCGAGATATATGTTCTGTGGTGCGAGATATATGTTCTGTGGTGCGAGATATATGTTCTGTGTTGCGAGATATATATTCTGTGGTGCGAGATATATGTTCTTTGGTGCGAGATATATGTTCTGTGGTGCGAGAAATATGTTCTTTGGTGCGAGATATAAGTTTTGTGGTGCGAAATATATGTTTTGTGGTGCGAGATATATGTTCTTTGGTGTGAGATATATGTTCTGTGGTGCGAGATGTATGTTTTGTGGAGCGAGATATATGTTCTGTGTTGCGAGATATATGTTCTTTGGTGCGAGATATATTTTTTTGGTGCGAGATATATGTTCTGTGATGCGAGATATATGTTCTGTGGTGCGAGATATATGTTCTGTGATGCGAGATATATGTTCTGTGGTGCGAGATATTTGTTCTGTGGTGCGAGATATATGTTCTGTGGTGCGAGATATATGTTCTGTGGTGCGAGATATATGTTCTTTGGTGCGAGATATATGTTCTGTGGCGCGAGATATATGTTCTTTGGTGCGAGATATATGTTCTGTCGTGCGAGATATATGTTCTGTGGTGTGAGATATATGTTCTGTGGTGCGAGATGTATGTTCTTTGGTTTGAGATATATGTTCTGTGGTGCGAGATTTTTGTTCTGTGGTGCGAGATATATGTTCTTTGGTGCGAGATATATGTTCTGTGGTGCGAGATATATGTTCTTTGGTGCGAGATATATGTTTTGTGGTGCGAGATATATGTTTTGTGGTGCGAGATATATGTTCTGTGTTGCGAGATATATGTTCTTTGGTCCGAGATATATGTTCTGTGATGCGAGATATATGTTCTGTGGTGCGAGATATATGTTCTTCGGTGCGAAATATATGTTTTTTGGTGCGAGATATATGTTTTGTGGTGCGAGATATATATTCTGTCATGCGAGATGTTTGTTCTTTGGTGTGAGATATATGTTCTGTGGTGCGAGATATATGTTTTGTGGTGCGAGATATGTTTTGTGGCGCGAGATATATGTTTTGTGGCGCGAGATATATGTTCTGTGTTGCGAGATATATGTTCTTTGGTGCGAGATGTATGTTTTTTGGTGCGAGATATATGTTCTGTGGTGCAAGATATATGTTCTTTGGTGCGAGATATATGTTTTGTGGTGCGAGATATATGTTTTGTGGTGCGAGATATATGTTCTGTGGTGCGAGATATATGTTCTTTGGTGCGAGATATATGTTCTGGGGTGCGGGATATATGTTTTGTGGTGCGAGATATATGTTTTACGGTGCGAGATATTTGTTCTGTGGTGCGAGATATATGTTCTGTGTTGCGAGATATATGTTCTTTGGTCCGAGATATATGTTTTGTGGTGCGAGATATATGTTCTGTGATGCGAGATATATGTTCTGTGGTGCGAGATATATGTTCTTTGGTGCGAGATATATGTTTAGTGGTGCGAGATATATGTTCTGTGGTGCGAGATATATGTTCTGTGGTGCGAGATATATGTTCTGTGGTGCGAGATATATGTTCTGTGGTGCGAGATATATGTTCTTTGGTGCGAGATATATGTTCTGTGGTGCGAGATATATGTTCTTTGGTGCGAGATATTGTGTTGTGGTGCGAGAGATATGTTTTGTGGTGCGAGATATATGTTCTGTGGTGCGAGATATATGTTCTGTGGTGCGAGATATATGTTCTATGGTGCGAGATATATGTTTTGTTGTGCGAGATATATGTTCTGTGGTGCGAGATATATGTTCTGTTGTGCGAGATATATGTTTTTTGGTGCGAGATATATGTTCTGTGGTGCGAGATATATGTTCTTTGGTGCGAGATATATGTTCTGTGGTGCGAGATATATGTTCTGTGGTGCGAGATATATGTTCTGTGGTGCGAGATATATGTTCAGTGGTGTGAGATGTATGTTCTGTTGTGCTAGATATATGTTTTGTGGTGAAAGATATATGTTCTGTTGTGCGAGATATATGTTCTGTGTTGCGAGATATATGTTCTGTGGTGCGAGATATATGTTCTATGGTGCGAGATATATGTTTTGTGGTGCGAGATATATGTTCTGTGGTGCGAGATATATGTTCTGTGGTGCGAGATATATGTTGTTTGGTGCGAGATATATGTTCTGTGGTGCGAGATATATGTTCTTTGGTGCGAGATATTGTTTTGTGGTGCGAGATATATGTTTTGTAGTGCGAGATATATGTTCTTTGGTGCGAGATATATGTTCTGTGGTGCGAGATATATGTTCTGTGGTGCGAGATATATGTTGTGTGGTGCGAGATATATGTTCTGTGTTGCGAGATATATGTTCTTTGGTCCGAGATATATGTTTTGTGGTGCGAGATATATGTTCTGTGATGCGAGATATATGTTCTGTGGTGCGAGATATATGTTCTTTGGTGCGAGATATATGTTTTGTGGTGCGAGATATATGTTCTGTGGTGCGAGATATATGTTCTGTGGTGCGAGATATATGTTCTGTGGTGCGAGATATATGTTCTTTGGTGCGAGATATATGTTCTGTGGTGCAAGATATATGTTCTGTGGTGCGAGATATATGTTTTGTTGTGCGAGATATATGTTTAGTGGTGCGAGATATATGTTCTGTGGTGCGAGATATATGTTCTGTGGTGCGAGATATATGTTCTTTGGTGCGAGATATATGTTCTGTGGTGCAAGATATATGTTCTGTGGTGCGAGATATATGTTTTGTTGTGCGAGATATATGTTCTGTGGTGCGAGATATATGTTCTGTGGTGCGTGATATATGTTCTGTGGTGCGAGATATATGTTCTGTGGTGCGAGATATATGTTTTTAGGGTGCGAGATATATGTTCTGTGGTGCGAGATATATGTTCTTTGGTGCGAGATATTGTTTTGTGGTGCGAGATATATGTTTTGTGGTGCGAGATATATGTTTTGTGGTGCGAGATATATGTTCTGTGTTGCGAGATATATGTTCTTTGGTCCGAGATATATGTTTTGTGGTGCGAGATATATGTTCTGTGATGCGAGATATATGTTCTGTGGTGCGAGATATATGTTCTTTGGTGCGAGATATATGTTCTGTGGTGCAAGATATATGTTCTGTGGTGCGAGATATATGTTTTATGGTGCGAGATATATGTTCTGTGGTGCGAGAAATATGTTCTGTGGTGCGAGATATATGTTCTTTGGTGCGAGATATATGTTCTGTGGTGCGAGTTATATGTTCTGTGGTGCGAGATATATGTTTTGTGGTGCGAGATATATGTTTTGTGGTGCGAGATATATGTTCTTTGGTGCGAGATATATGTTCTTTGGTGCGAGAAATATGTTTTTTGGTGCGAGATATATGTTCTGTGGTGCGAGATATATGTTCTGTGGTGTGAGATATATGTTCTGTGGTGCGAGATATATGTTTTGTGGTGCGAGATATATGTTTTGTGGCGCGAGATATATGTTCTGTGTTGCGAGATATATGTTTTGTGGTGCGAGATATATGTTCTGTGGTGCGAGATATATGTTCTGTGGTGCGAGATATATGTTCTGTGGTGCGAGATATATGTTCTATGGTGCGAGATATATGTTCTGTGGTGCGAGATATATGTTTTGTGGTGCGAGATATATGTTCTGTGGTGCGAGATATATGTTTTGTGGTGCGAGATATATGTTTTGTGGCGCGAGATATATGTTCTGTGTTGCGAGATATATGTTTTGTGGTGCGAGATATATGTTCTTTGGTGCGAGATATATGTTCTTTGGTGCGAGAAATATGTTTTTTGGTGCGAGATATATGTTCTGTGGTGCGAGATATATGTTCTGTGGTGTGAGATATATGTTCTGTGGTGCGAGATATATGTTTTGTGGTGCGAGATATATGTTTTGTGGCGCGAGATATATGTTCTGTGTTGCGAGATATATGTTTTGTGGTGCGAGATATATGTTCTGTGGTGCGAGATATATGTTCTGTGGTGCGAGATATATGTTCTGTGGTGCGAGATATATGTTCTGTGGTGTGAGATATATGTTCTGTGGTGCGAGATATATGTTTTGTGGTGCGAGATATATGTTCTGTGATGCGAGATATATGTTTTGTGGCGCGAGATATATGTTTTGTGGAGCGAGATATATGTTCTGTGTTGCGAGATATATGTTTTGTGGTGCGAGATATATGTTTTGTGGTGCGAGATATATGTTCTGTGTTGCGAGATATATGTTTTGTGGTGCAAGATATATGTTTTATGGTGCGAGATATATGTTTTTAGGGTGCGAGATATATGTTCTGTGCTGTGAGATATATGTTCTGTGGTGTGAGATATATGTTCTGTGTTGCGAGATATATGTTTTGTGGTGCAACATATATGTTTTCTGGTGCGAGATATATGTTCTTTGATGCGAGATATATGTTCTTTGGTGCGAGATATATGTTTTGTGGTGCGAGATATATGTTTTGTGGTGCGAGATATTTGTTCTGTGGTGCGAGATATATGTTTTGTGGTGCGAGATATATGTTCTGTGATGCGAGATATATGTTTTGTGGCGCGAGATATATGTTTTGTGGTGCGAGATATATGTTCTGTGTTGCGAGATATATGTTTTGTGGTGCAAGATATATGTTTTATGGTGCGAGATATATGTTTTTAGGGTGCGAGATATATGTTCTGTGGTGCGAGATATATGTTCTGTGGTGTGAGATGTATGTTCTGTGGTGTGAGATATATGTTCTGTGGTGCGAGATATATGTTCTGTGGTTCGAGATATTGTTTTGTGGTGCGAGATATATGTTTTGTGGTGCGAGATATATGTTGTTTGATGCGAGATATATGTTCTTTGGTGCGAGATATATGTTCTGTGGTGCGAGTTATATGTTCTGTGGTGCGAGATATATGTTTTGTGGTGCGAGATATATGTTCTGTGGTGTGAGATATATGTTCTGTGGTGCGAGATATATGTTTTGTGGTGCGAGATATATGTTTTGTGGCGCGAGATATATGTTCTGTGTTGCGAGATATATGTTTTGTGGTGCGAGATATATGTTCTGTGGTGCGAGATATATGTTCTGTGGTGCGAGATATATGTTCTGTGGTGCGAGATATATGTTCTGTGGTGTGAGATATATGTTCTGTGGTGCGAGATATATGTTTTGTGGTGCGAGATATATGTTCTGTGATGCGAGATATATGTTTTGTGGCGCGAGATATATGTTTTGTGGAGCGAGATATATGTTCTGTGTTGCGAGATATATGTTTTGTGGTGCGAGATATATGTTTTGTGGTGCGAGATATATGTTCTGTGTTGCGAGATATATGTTTTGTGGTGCAAGATATATGTTTTATGGTGCGAGATATATGTTTTTAGGGTGCGAGATATATGTTCTGTGCTGTGAGATATATGTTCTGTGGTGTGAGATATATGTTCTGTGTTGCGAGATATATGTTTTGTGGTGCAACATATATGTTTTCTGGTGCGAGATATATGTTCTTTGATGCGAGATATATGTTCTTTGGTGCGAGATATATGTTTTGTGGTGCGAGATATATGTTTTGTGGTGCGAGATATTTGTTCTGTGGTGCGAGATATATGTTTTGTGGTGCGAGATATATGTTCTGTGATGCGAGATATATGTTTTGTGGCGCGAGATATATGTTTTGTGGTGCGAGATATATGTTCTGTGTTGCGAGATATATGTTTTGTGGTGCAAGATATATGTTTTATGGTGCGAGATATATGTTTTTAGGGTGCGAGATATATGTTCTGTGGTGCGAGATATATGTTCTGTGGTGTGAGATGTATGTTCTGTGGTGTGAGATATATGTTCTGTGGTGCGAGATATATGTTCTGTGGTTCGAGATATTGTTTTGTGGTGCGAGATATATGTTTTGTGGTGCGAGATATATGTTGTTTGATGCGAGATATATGTTCTGTGGTGCGAGATATATGTTCTGTGGTGCGAGATATATGTTCTTTGGTGCGAGATATATGTTCTGTGGTGCGAGATATATGTTCTGTGGTGCGAGATGTATGTTCTTTGGTGTGAGATATATGTTCTGTGGTGCGAGATATATGTTCTTTGGTGCGAGATATATGTTTTGTGGCGCGAGATATATGTTTTGTGGTGCGAGATATATGTTTTGTGTTGCGAGATATATGTTCTTTGGTGCGAGATATATGTTTTTGGTGCGAGATATATGTTCTGTGATGCGAGATATATGTTCTGTGGTGCGAGATATATGTTCTTTGGTGCGAGATATGTTCTTTGTTGCGAGATATATGTTCTTTGGTGCGAGATATATGTTTTTTGGTGCGAGATATATGTTCTGTGGTGCGAGATATATGTTCTGTGGTGCGAGATATATGTTTTGTGGTGCCAGATGTATGTTCTGTGGTGCGAGATATATGTTCTGTGGTGCGAGATATATGTTCTGTGGTGTGAGATATTTGTTCTGTGGTGTGAGATATATGTTCTGTGGTGCGAGATATATGTTTTGTGGTGCGAGATGTATGTTCTGTGATGCGAGATATATGTTCTGTGGTGCGAGATATATGTTCTTTGGTGCGAGATATATGTTTTGTGGTGCGAGATATATGTTCTGTGGTGCGAGATATATGTTCTGTGGTGCGAGATATATGTTCTGTGGTGCGAGATATATGTTCTGTGGTGCGAGATATATGTTCTTTGGTGCGAGATATATGTTCTGTGGTGCGAGATATATGTTCTTTGGTCCGAGATATAAGTTTTGTGGTGCGAAATATATGTTTTGTGGTGCGAGATATATGTTCTTTGGTGTGAGATATATGTTTTGTGGTGCGAGATGTATGTTTTGTGGAGCGAGATATATGTTCTGTGTTGCGAGATATATGTTCTTTGGTGCGAGATATATTTTTTTGGTGCGAGATATATGTTCTGTGGTGCGAGATATATGTTCTGTGGTGCGAGATATATGTTCTTTGGTGCGAGATATATGTTTTGTGGTGCGAGATATATGTTCTGTGGTGCGAGATATATGTTCTGTGGTGCGAGATATATGTTCTGTGGTGCGAGATATATGTTCTGTGGTGCGAGATATATGTTCTGTGTTGCGAGATATATATTCTGTGGTGCGAGATATATGTTCTTTGGTGCGAGATATATGTTCTGTGGTGCGAGATATATGTTCTTTGGTGCGAGATATAAGTTTTGTGGTGCGAAATATATGTTTTGTGGTGCGAGATATATGTTCTTTGGTGTGAGATATATGTTCTGTGGTGCGAGATGTATGTTTTGTGGAGCGAGATATATGTTCTGTGTTGCGAGATATATGTTCTTTGGTGCGAGATATATTTTTTTGGTGCGAGATATATGTTCTGTGATGCGAGATATATGTTCTGTGGTGCGAGATATATGTTCTGTGATGCGAGATATATGTTCTGTGGTGCGAGATATTTGTTCTGTGGTGCGAGATATATGTTCTGTGGTGCGAGATATATGTTCTGTGGTGCGAGATATATGTTCTTTGGTGCGAGATATATGTTCTGTGGCGCGAGATATATGTTCTTTGGTGCGAGATATATGTTCTGTCGTGCGAGATATATGTTCTGTGGTGTGAGATATATGTTCTGTGGTGCGAGATGTATGTTCTTTGGTGTGAGATATATGTTCTGTGGTGCGAGATTTTTGTTCTGTGGTGCGAGATATATGTTCTTTGGTGCGAGATATATGTTCTGTGGTGCGAGATATATGTTCTTTGGTGCGAGATATATGTTTTGTGGTGCGAGATATATGTTTTGTGGTGCGAGATATATGTTCTGTGTTGCGAGATATATGTTCTTTGGTCCGAGATATATGTTCTGTGATGCGAGATATATGTTCTGTGGTGCGAGATATATGTTCTTCGGTGCGAAATATATGTTTTTTGGTGCGAGATATATGTTTTGTGGTGCGAGATATATATTCTGTCATGCGAGATGTTTGTTCTTTGGTGTGAGATATATGTTCTGTGGTGCGAGATATATGTTTTGTGGTGCGAGATATGTTTTGTGGCGCGAGATATATGTTTTGTGGCGCGAGATATATGTTCTGTGTTGCGAGATATATGTTCTTTGGTGCGAGATGTATGTTTTTTGGTGCGAGATATATGTTCTGTGGTGCAAGATATATGTTCTTTGGTGCGAGATATATGTTTTGTGGTGCGAGATATATGTTTTGTGGTGCGAGATATATGTTCTGTGGTGCGAGATATATGTTCTTTGGTGCGAGATATATGTTCTGGGGTGCGGGATATATGTTTTGTGGTGCGAGATATATGTTTTACGGTGCGAGATATTTGTTCTGTGGTGCGAGATATATGTTCTGTGTTGCGAGATATATGTTCTTTGGTCCGAGATATATGTTTTGTGGTGCGAGATATATGTTCTGTGATGCGAGATATATGTTCTGTGGTGCGAGATATATGTTCTTTGGTGCGAGATATATGTTTAGTGGTGCGAGATATATGTTCTGTGGTGCGAGATATATGTTCTGTGGTGCGAGATATATGTTCTGTGGTGCGAGATATATGTTCTGTGGTGCGAGATATATGTTCTTTGGTGCGAGATATATGTTCTGTGGTGCGAGATATATGTTCTTTGGTGCGAGATATTGTGTTGTGGTGCGAGAGATATGTTTTGTGGTGCGAGATATATGTTCTGTGGTGCGAGATATATGTTCTGTGGTGCGAGATATATGTTCTATGGTGCGAGATATATGTTTTGTTGTGCGAGATATATGTTCTGTGGTGCGAGATATATGTTCTGTTGTGCGAGATATATGTTTTTTGGTGCGAGATATATGTTCTGTGGTGCGAGATATATGTTCTTTGGTGCGAGATATATGTTCTGTGGTGCGAGATATATGTTCTGTGGTGCGAGATATATGTTCTGTGGTGCGAGATATATGTTCAGTGGTGTGAGATGTATGTTCTGTTGTGCTAGATATATGTTTTGTGGTGAAAGATATATGTTCTGTTGTGCGAGATATATGTTCTGTGTTGCGAGATATATGTTCTGTGGTGCGAGATATATGTTCTATGGTGCGAGATATATGTTTTTTGGTGCGAGATATATGTTCTGTGGTGCGAGATATATGTTCTGTGGTGCGAGATATATGTTGTTTGGTGCGAGATATATGTTCTGTGGTGCGAGATATATGTTCTGTGGTGCGAGATATATGTTCTGTGGTGTGAGATATATGTTTTGTAGTGCGAGATATATGTTCTTTGGTGCGAGATATATGTTTTGTGGTGCGAGATATATGTTCTGTGATGCGAGATATATGTTCTGTGGTGCGAGATATATGTTCTTTGGTGCGAGATATATGTTTAGTGGTGCGAGATATATGTTCTGTGGTGCGAGATATATGTTCTGTGGTGCGAGATATATGTTCTGTGGTGCGAGATATATGTTCTTTGGTGCGAGATATATGTTCTGTGGTGCTAGATATATGTTCTGTGGTGCGAGATATATGTTTTGTTGTGCGAGATATATGTTCTGTGGTGCGAGATATATGTTCTGTGGTGCGTGATATATGTTCTGTGGTGCGAGATATATGTTCTGTGGTGCGAGATATATGTTTTTAGGGTGCGAGATATATGTTCTGTGGTGCGAGATATATGTTCTTTGGTGCGAGATATTGTTTTGTGGTGCGAGATATATGTTTTGTGGTGCGAGATATATGTTTTGTGGTGCGAGATATATGTTCTGTGTTGCGAGATATATGTTCTTTGGTCCGAGATATATGTTTTGTGGTGCGAGATATATGTTCTGTGATGCGAGATATATGTTCTTGTGGTGCGAGATATATGTTCTTTGGTGCGAGATATATGTTCTGTGGTGCAAGATATATGTTCTGTGGTGCGAGATATATGTTTTATGGTGCGAGATATATGTTCTGTGGTGCGAGAAATATGTTCTGTGGTGCGAGATATATGTTCTTTGGTGCGAGATATATGTTCTGTGGTGCGAGTTATATGTTCTGTGGTGCGAGATATATGTTTTGTGGTGCGAGATATATGTTTTGTGGTGCGAGATATATGTTCTTTGGTGCGAGATATATGTTCTTTGGTGCGAGAAATATGTTTTTTGGTGCGAGATATATGTTCTGTGGTGCGAGATATATGTTCTGTGGTGTGAGATATATGTTCTGTGGTGCGAGATATATGTTTTGTGGTGCGAGATATATGTTTTGTGGCGCGAGATATATGTTCTGTGTTGCGAGATATATGTTTTGTGGTGCGAGATATATGTTCTGTGGTGCGAGATATATGTTCTGTGGTGCGAGATATATGTTCTGTGGTGCGAGATATATGTTCTATGGTGCGAGATATATGTTCTGTGGTGCGAGATATATGTTCTGTGGTGTGAGATATATGTTCTGTGGTGCGAGATATATGTTTTGTGGTGCGAGATATATGTTTTGTGGCGCGAGATATATGTTCTGTGTTGCGAGATATATGTTTTGTGGTGCGAGATATATGTTCTGTGGTGCGAGATATATGTTCTGTGGTGCGAGATATATGTTCTGTGGTGCGAGATATATGTTCTATGGTGCGAGATATATGTTCTGTGGTGCGAGATATATGTTCTGTGGTGCGAGATATATGTAGTTTGGTGCGAGATATATGTAGTTTGGTGCGAGATATATGTAGTTTGGTGCGAGATATATGTTCTGTGGTGCGAGATATATGTTCTTTGGTGCGAGATATTGTTTTGTGGTGCGAGATATATGTTTTGTGGTGCGAGATATATGTTCTTTGGTGCGAGATATATGTTCTGTGGTGCGAGATATATGTTCTGTGGTGCGAGATATATGTTCTGTGGTGTGAGATATATGTTCTGTGGTGCGAGATGTATGTTCTGTGGTGCGAGATATATGTTCTGTTGTGTGAGATATATGTTCTGTGGTGCGAGATGTATGTTCTTTGGTGTGAGATATATGTTCTGTGGTGCGAGATATATGTTTTGTGGTGCGAGATATATGTTCTTTGGTGCGAGATATATGTTTTTTGGTGCGAGATATATGTTCTGTGATTCGAGATATATGTTCTGTGGTGCGAGATATATGTTCTGTGGTGCGAGATATATGTTCTTTGGTGCGAGCTATATGTTTTTTGGTGCGAGATATATGTTCTGTGATGCGAGATATAAGTTCTGTGGTGCGAGATATATGTTCTGTGGTGCGAGATATATGTTTTGTGGTGCGAGATATATGTTCTGTGGTGCGAGATATATGTTCTGTGGTGCGAGATATATGTTCTTTGGTGCGAGATATATGTTCTGGGGTGCGGGATAAATGTTTTGTGGTGCGAGATATATGTTTTATGGTGCGATATATTTGTTCTGTGGTGCGAGATATATGTTCTTTGGTGCGAGATATAAGTTTTGTGGTGCGAAATATATGTTTTGTGGTGCGAGATATATGTTCTTTGGTGTGAGATATATGTTCTGTGGTGCGAGATGTATGTTTTGTGGAGCGAGATATATGTTCTGTGTTGCGAGATATATGTTCTTTGGTCCGAGATATATGTTCTGTGATGCGAGATATATGTTCTGTGGTGCGAGATATATGTTCTTCGGTGCGAAATATATGTTTTTTGGTGCGAGATATATGTTTTGTGGTGCGAGATATATATTCTGTCATGCGAGATGTTTGTTCTTTGGTGTGAGATATATGTTCTGTGGTGCAAGATATATGTTCTTTGGTGCGAGATATATGTTTTGTGGTGCGAGATATATGTTTTGTGGTGCGAGATATATGTTCTGTGATGCGAGATATATGTTCTGTGGTGCGAGATATATGTTCTTTGGTGCGAGATATATGTTTAGTGGTGCGAGATATATGTTCTGTGGTGCGAGATATATGTTCTGTGGTGCGAGATATATGTTCTGTGGTGCGAGATATATGTTCTGTGGTGCGAGATATATGTTCTTTGGTGCGAGATATATGTTCTGTGGTGCGAGATATATGTTCTTTGGTGCGAGATATTGTGTTGTGGTGCGAGAGATATGTTTTGTGGTGCGAGATATATGTTCTGTGGTACAAGATATATGTTCTGTGGTGCGAGATATATGTTTTGTGGTGCGAGATATATGTTTTGTGACGCGAGATATATGTTCTGTTTTGCGAGATATATGTTTTGTGGTGCGAGATATATGTTCTGTGGTGCGAGATATATGTTCTGTGGTGCGAGATATATGTTCTATGGTGCGAGATATATGTTTTGTTGTGCGAGATATATGTTCTGTGGTGCGAGATATATGTTCTGTTGTGCGAGATATATGTTTTTTGGTACGAGATATATGTTCTGTGGTGCGAGATATATGTTCTGTGGTGCGAGATATATGTTCTGTGGTGCGAGATATATGTTCAGTGGTGCGAGATATATGTTCTGTGGTGCGAGATATATGTTCAGTGGTGTGAGATGTATGTTCTGTTGTGCGAGATATATGTTTTGTGGTGAAAGATATATGTTCTGTGGTGCGAGATATATGTTGTGTGTTGCGAGATATATGTTGTTTGGTGCGAGATATATGTTCTGTGGTGCGAGATATATGTTCTTTAGTGCGAGATATTGTTTTGTGGTGCGAGATATATGTTTTGTGGTGCGAGATATATGTTCTTTGGTGCGAGATATATGTTCTGTGGTGCGAGATATATGTTCTGTGGTGCGAGATATATGTTTTGTGGTGCGAGATATATGTTATGTGTTGCGAGATATATGTTCTTTGGTCCGAGATATATGTTTTGTGGTGCGAGATATATGTTCTGTGATGCGAGATATATGTTCTGTGGTGCGAGATATATGTTCTTTGGTGCGAGATATATGTTTAGTGGTGCGAGATATATGTTCTGTGGTGCGAGATATATGTTCTGTGGTGCGAGATATATGTTCTGTGGTGCGAGATATATGTTCTTTGGTGCGAGATATATGTTCTGTGGTGCAAGATATATGTTCTGTGGTGCGAGATATATGTTTTGTTGTGCGAGATATATGTTTAGTGGTGCGAGATATATGTTCTGTGGTGCGAGATATATGTTCTGTGGTGCGAGATATATGTTCTTTGGTGCGAGATATATGTTCTGTGGTGCAAGATATATGTTCTGTGGTGCGAGATATATGTTTTGTTGTGCGAGATATATGTTCTGTGGTGCGAGATATATGTTCTGTGGTGCGTGATATATGTTCTGTGGTGCGAGATATATGTTCTGTGGTGCAAGATATATGTTTTTAGGGTGCGAGATATATGTTCTGTGGTGCGAGATATATGTTCTTTGGTGCGAGATATATGTTTTGTGGTGCGAGATATATGTTTTGTGGTGCGAGATATATGTTTTGTGGTGCGAGATATATGTTCTGTGTTGCGAGATATATGTTCTTTGGTCCGAGATATATGTTTTGTGGTGCGAGATATATGTTCTGTGATGCGAGATATATGTTCTGTGGTGCGAGATATATGTTCTTTGGTGCGAGATATATGTTCTGTGGTGCAAGATATATGTTCTGTGGTGCGAGATATATGTTTTATGGTGCGAGATATATGTTCTGTGGTGCGAGATATATGTTCTGTGGTGCGTGATATATGTTCTGTGGTGCGAGATATATGTTCTTTGGTGCGAGATATTGTGTTGTGGTGCGAGAGATATGTTTTGTGGTGCGAGATATATGTTCTGTGGTACGAGATATATGTTCTGTGGTGCGAGATATATGTTCTATGGTGCGAGATATATGTTTTGTTGTGCGAGATATATGTTCTGTGGTGCGAGATATATGTTCTGTTGTGCGAGATATATGTTTTTTGGTGCGAGATATATGTTCTGTGGTGCGAGATATATGTTCTTTGGTGCGAGATATATGTTCTGTGGTGCGAGATATATGTTCTGTGGTGCGAGATATATGTTCTGTGGTGCGAGATATATGTTCAGTGGTGTGAGATGTATGTTCTGTTGTGCTAGATATATGTTTTGTGGTGAAAGATATATGTTCTGTTGTGCGAGATATATGTTCTGTGTTGCGAGATATATGTTCTGTGGTGCGAGATATATGTTCTATGGTGCGAGATATATGTTTTGTGGTGCGAGATATATGTTCTGTGGTGCGAGATATATGTTCTGTGGTGCGAGATATATGTTGTTTGGTGCGAGATATATGTTCTGTGGTGCGAGATATATGTTCTTTGGTGCGAGATATTGTTTTGTGGTGCGAGATATATGTTTTGTAGTGCGAGATATATGTTCTTTGGTGCGAGATATATGTTCTGTGGTGCGAGATATATGTTCTGTGGTGCGAGATATATGTTTTGTGGTGCGAGATATATGTTCTGTGTTGCGAGATATATTTTCTTTGGTCCGAGATATATGTTTTGTGGTGCGAGATATATGTTCTGTGATGCGAGATATATGTTCTGTGGTGCGAGATATATGTTCTTTGGTGCGAGATATATGTTTAGTGGTGCGAGATATATGTTCTGTGGTGCGAGATATATGTTCTGTGGTGCGAGATATATGTTCTGTGGTGCGAGATATATGTTCTTTGGTGCGAGATATATGTTCTGTGGTGCGAGATATATGTTCTTTGGTGCGAGATATATGTTCTGTGGTGCAAGATATATGTTCTGTGGTGCGAGATATATGTTTTGTTGTGCGAGATATATGTTCTGTGGTGCGAGATATATGTTCTGTGGTGCGTGATATATGTTCTGTTGTGCGAGATATATGTTCTGTGGTGCGAGATATATGTTTTTAGGGTGCGAGATATATGTTCTGTGGTGCGAGATATATGTTCTTTGGTGCGAGATATTGTTTTGTGGTGCGAGATATATGTTTTGTGGTGCGAGATATATGTTTTGTGGTGCGAGATATATGTTCTGTGTTGCGAGATATATGTTCTTTGGTCCGAGATATATGTTTTGTGGTGCGAGATATATGTTCTGTGATGCGAGATATATGTTCTGTGGTGCGAGATATATGTTCTTTGGTGCGAGATATATGTTCTGTGGTGCAAGATATATGTTCTGTGGTGCGAGATATATGTTTTATGGTGCGAGATATATGTTCTGTGGTGCGAGAAATATGTTCTGTGGTGCGTGATATATGTTCTGTGGTGCGAGTTATATGTTCTGTGGTGCGAGATATATGTTTTGTGGTGCGAGATATATGTTTTGGTGGTGCGAGATATATGTTCTTTGGTGCGAGATATATGTTCTTTGGTGCGAGAAATATGTTTTTTGGTGCGAGATATATGTTCTGTGGTGCGAGATATATGTTCTGTGGTGTGAGATATATGTTCTGTAAAGGTGCGAGATATATGTTTTGTGGTGCGAGATATATGTTTTGTGGCGCGAGATATATGTTCTGTGTTGCGAGATATATGTTTTGTGGTGCGAGATATATGTTCTGTGGTGCGAGATATATGTTCTGTGGTGCGAGATATATGTTCTGTGGTGCGAGATATATGTTCTATGGTGCGAGATATATGTTCTGTGGTGCGAGATATATGTTCTGTGGTGTGAGATATATGTTCTGTGGTGCGAGATATATGTTTTGTGGTGCGAGATATATGTTTTGTGGCGCGAGATATATGTTCTGTGTTGCGAGATACTAGTTTTGTGGTGCGAGATATATGTTCTGTGGTGCGAGATATATGTTCTGTGGTGCGAGATATATGTTCTGTGGTGCGAGATATATGTTCTATGGTGCGAGATATATGTTCTGTGGTGCGAGATATATGTTCTGTGGTGCGAGATATATGTAGTTTGGTGCGAGATATATGTAGTTTGGTGCGAGATATATGTTCTGTGGTGCGAGATATATGTTCTTTGGTGCGAGATATTGTTTTGTGGTGCGAGATATATGTTTTGTGGTGCGAGATATATGTTCTTTGGTGCGAGATATATGTTCTGTGGTGCGAGATATATGTTCTGTGGTGCGAGATATATGTTCTGTGGTGTGAGACATATGTTCTGTGGTGCGAGATGTATGTTCTGTGGTGCGAGATATATGTTCTGTTGTGTGAGATATATGTTCTGTGGTGCGAGATGTATGTTCTTTGGTGTGAGATATATGTTCTGTGGTGCGAGATATATGTTTTGTGGTGCGAGATATATGTTCTTTGGTGCGAGATATATGTTTTTTGGTGCGAGATATATGTTCTGTGATTCGAGATATATGTTCTGTGGTGCGAGATATATGTTCTGTGGTGCGAGATATATGTTCTTTGGTGCGAGCCATATGTTTTTTGGTGCGAGATATATGTTCTGTGATGCGAGATATAAGTTCTGTGGTGCGAGATATATGTTCTGTGGTGCGAGATATATGTTTTGTGGTGCGAGATATATGTTCTGTGGTGCGAGATATATGTTCTGTGGTGCGAGATATATGTTCTTTGGTGCGAGATATATGTTCTGGGGTGCGGGATAAATGTTTTGTGGTGCGAGATATATGTTTTATGGTGCGATATATTTGTTCTGTGGTGCGAGATATATGTTCTTTGGTGCGAGATATAAGTTTTGTGGTGCGAAATATATGTTTTGTGGTGCGAGATATATGTTCTTTGGTGTGAGATATATGTTCTGTGGTGCGAGATGTATGTTTTGTGGAGCGAGATATATGTTCTGTGTTGCAAGATATATGTTCTTTGGTCCGAGATATATGTTCTGTGATGCGAGATATATGTTCTGTGGTGCGAGATATATGTTCTTCGGTGCGAAATATATGTTTTTTGGTGCGAGATATATGTTTTGTGGTGCGAGATATATATTCTGTCATGCGAGATGTTTGTTCTTTGGTGTGAGATATATGTTCTGTGGTGCGAGATATATGTTTTGTGGTGCGAGATATATGTTTTGTGGCGCGAGATATATGTTTTGTGGCGCGAGATATATGTTCTGTGTTGCGAGATATATGTTCTTTGGTGCGAGATGTATGTTTTTTGGTGCGAGATATATGTTCTGTGGTGCAAGATATATGTTCTTTGGTGCGAGATATATGTTTTGTGGTGCGAGATATATGTTTTGTGGTGCGAGATATATGTTCTGTGATGCGAGATATATGTTCTGTGGTGCGAGATATATGTTCTTTGGTGCGAGATATATGTTTAGTGGTGCGAGATATATGTTCTGTGGTGCGAGATATATGTTCTGTGGTGCGAGATATATGTTCTGTGGTGCGAGATATATGTTCTGTGGTGCGAGATATATGTTCTTTGGTGCGAGATATATGTTCTGTGGTGCGAGATATATGTTCTTTGGTGCGAGATATTGTGTTGTGGTGCGAGAGATATGTTTTGTGGTGCGAGATATATGTTCTGTGGTACAAGATATATGTTCTGTGGTGCGAGATATATGTTTTGTGGTGCGAGATATATGTTTTGTGACGCGAGATATATGTTCTGTTTTGCGAGATATATGTTTTGTGGTGCGAGATATATGTTCTTTGGTGCGAGATATATGTTCTGTGGTGCGAGATATATGTTCTGTGGTGCGAGATATATGTTCTATGGTGCGAGATATATGTTTTGTTGTGCGAGATATATGTTTTTTGGTGCGAGATATATGTTCTGTTGTGCGAGATATATGTTTTTTGGTACGAGATATATGTTCTGTGGTGCGAGATATATGTTCTGTGGTGCGAGATATATGTTCTGTGGTGCGAGATATATGTTCAGTGGTGCGAGATATATGCTCTGTGGTGCGAGATATATGTTCAGTGGTGTGAGATGTATGTTCTGTTGTGCGAGATATATGTTTTGTGGTGAAAGATATATGTTCTGTGGTGCGAGATATATGTTCTGTGTTGCGAGATATATGTTGTTTGGTGCGAGATATATGTTCTGTGGTGCGAGATATATGTTCTTTGGTGCGAGATATTGTTTTGTGGTGCGAGATATATGTTTTGTGGTGCGAGATATATGTTCTTTGGTGCGAGATATATGTTCTGTGGTGCGAGATATATGTTCTGTGGTGCGAGATATATGTTTTGTGGTGCGAGATATATGTTCTGTGTTGCGAGATATATGTTCTTTGGTCCGAGATATATGTTTTGTGGTGCGAGATATATGTTCTGTGATGCGAGATATATGTTCTGTGGTGCGAGATATATGTTCTTTGGTGCGAGATATATGTTTAGTGGTGCGAGATATATGTTCTGTGGTGCGAGATATATGTTCTGTGGTGCGAGATATATGTTCTGTGGTGCGAGATATATGTTCTTTGGTGCGAGATATATGTTCTGTGGTGCAAGATATATGTTCTGTGGTGCGAGATATATGTTTTGTTGTGCGAGATATATGTTTAGTGGTGCGAGATATATGTTCTGTGGTGCGAGATATATGTTCTGTGGTGCGAGATATATGTTCTGTGGTGCGAGATATATGTTCTTTGGTGCGAGATATATGTTCTGTGGTGCAAGATATATGTTCTGTGGTGCGAGATATATGTTTTGTTGTGCGAGATATATGTTCTGTGGTGCGAGATATATGTTCTGTGGTGCGTGATATATGTTCTGTGGTGCGAGATATATGTTCTGTGGTGCGAGATATATGTTTTTAGGGTGCGAGATATATGTTCTGTGGTGCGAGATATATGTTCTTTGGTGCGAGATATATGTTTTGTGGTGCGAGATATATGTTTTGTGGTGCGAGATATATGTTTTGTGGTGCGAGATATATGTTCTGTGTTGCGAGATATATGTTCTTTGGTCCGAGATATATGTTTTGTGGTGCGAGATATATGTTCTGTGATGCGAGATATATGTTCTGTGGTGCGAGATATATGTTCTTTGGTGCGAGATATATGTTCTGTGGTGCAAGATATATGTTCTGTGGTGCGAGATATATGTTTTATGGTGCGAGATATATGTTCTGTGGTGCGAGAAATATGTTCTGTGGTGCGTGATATATGTTCTGTGGTGCGAGTTATATGTTCTGTGGTGCGAGATATATGTTTTGTGGTGCGAGATATATGTTTTGTGGTGCGAGATATATGTTCTTTGGTGCGAGATATATGTTCTTTGGTGCGAGAAATATGTTTTTTGGTGCGAGATATATGTTCTGTGGTGCGAGATATATGTTCTGTGGTGTGAGATATATGTTCTGTGGTGCGAGATATATGTTTTGTGGTGCGAGATATATGTTTTGTGGCGCGAGATATATGTTCTGTGTTGCGAGATATATGTTTTGTGGTGCGAGATATATGTTCTGTGGTGCGAGATATATGTTCTGTGGTGCGAGATATATGTTCTGTGGTGCGAGATATATGTTCTATGGTGCGAGATATATGTTCTGTGGTGCGAGATATATGTTCTGTGGTGTGAGATATATGTTCTGTGGTGCGAGATATATGTTTTGTGGTGCGAGATATATGTTTTGTGGCGCGAGATATATGTTCTGTGTTGCGAGATACTAGTTTTGTGGTGCGAGATATATGTTCTGTGGTGCGAGATATATGTTCTGTGGTGCGAGATATATGTTCTGTGGTGCGAGATATATGTTCTATGGTGCGAGATATATGTTCTGTGGTGCGAGATATATGTTCTGTGGTGCGAGATATATGTAGTTTGGTGCGAGATATATGTAGTTTGGTGCGAGATATATGTTCTGTGGTGCGAGATATATGTTCTTTGGTGCGAGATATTGTTTTGTGGTGCGAGATATATGTTTTGTGGTGCGAGATATATGTTCTTTGGTGCGAGATATATGTTCTGTGGTGCGAGATATATGTTCTGTGGTGCGAGATATATGTTCTGTGGTGTGAGACATATGTTCTGTGGTGCGAGATGTATGTTCTGTGGTGCGAGATATATGTTCTGTTGTGTGAGATATATGTTCTGTGGTGCGAGATGTATGTTCTTTGGTGTGAGATATATGTTCTGTGGTGCGAGATATATGTTTTGTGGTGCGAGATATATGTTCTTTGGTGCGAGATATATGTTTTTTGGTGCGAGATATATGTTCTGTGATTCGAGATATATGTTCTGTGGTGCGAGATATATGTTCTGTGGTGCGAGATATATGTTCTTTGGTGCGAGCCATATGTTTTTTGGTGCGAGATATATGTTCTGTGATGCGAGATATAAGTTCTGTGGTGCGAGATATATGTTCTGTGGTGCGAGATATATGTTTTGTGGTGCGAGATATATGTTCTGTGGTGCGAGATATATGTTCTGTGGTGCGAGATATATGTTCTTTGGTGCGAGATATATGTTCTGGGGTGCGGGATAAATGTTTTGTGGTGCGAGATATATGTTTTATGGTGCGATATATTTGTTCTGTGGTGCGAGATATATGTTCTTTGGTGCGAGATATAAGTTTTGTGGTGCGAAATATATGTTTTGTGGTGCGAGATATATGTTCTTTGGTGTGAGATATATGTTCTGTGGTGCGAGATGTATGTTTTGTGGAGCGAGATATATGTTCTGTGTTGCAAGATATATGTTCTTTGGTCCGAGATATATGTTCTGTGATGCGAGATATATGTTCTGTGGTGCGAGATATATGTTCTTCGGTGCGAAATATATGTTTTTTGGTGCGAGATATATGTTTTGTGGTGCGAGATATATATTCTGTCATGCGAGATGTTTGTTCTTTGGTGTGAGATATATGTTCTGTGGTGCGAGATATATGTTTTGTGGTGCGAGATATATGTTTTGTGGCGCGAGATATATGTTTTGTGGCGCGAGATATATGTTCTGTGTTGCGAGATATATGTTCTTTGGTGCGAGATGTATGTTTTTTGGTGCGAGATATATGTTCTGTGGTGCAAGATATATGTTCTTTGGTGCGAGATATATGTTTTGTGGTGCGAGATATATGTTTTGTGGTGCGAGATATATGTTCTGTGATGCGAGATATATGTTCTGTGGTGCGAGATATATGTTCTTTGGTGCGAGATATATGTTTAGTGGTGCGAGATATATGTTCTGTGGTGCGAGATATATGTTCTGTGGTGCGAGATATATGTTCTGTGGTGCGAGATATATGTTCTGTGGTGCGAGATATATGTTCTTTGGTGCGAGATATATGTTCTGTGGTGCGAGATATATGTTCTTTGGTGCGAGATATTGTGTTGTGGTGCGAGAGATATGTTTTGTGGTGCGAGATATATGTTCTGTGGTACAAGATATATGTTCTGTGGTGCGAGATATATGTTTTGTGGTGCGAGATATATGTTTTGTGACGCGAGATATATGTTCTGTTTTGCGAGATATATGTTTTGTGGTGCGAGATATATGTTCTTTGGTGCGAGATATATGTTCTGTGGTGCGAGATATATGTTCTGTGGTGCGAGATATATGTTCTATGGTGCGAGATATATGTTTTGTTGTGCGAGATATATGTTTTTTGGTGCGAGATATATGTTCTGTTGTGCGAGATATATGTTTTTTGGTACGAGATATATGTTCTGTGGTGCGAGATATATGTTCTGTGGTGCGAGATATATGTTCTGTGGTGCGAGATATATGTTCAGTGGTGCGAGATATATGCTCTGTGGTGCGAGATATATGTTCAGTGGTGTGAGATGTATGTTCTGTTGTGCGAGATATATGTTTTGTGGTGAAAGATATATGTTCTGTGGTGCGAGATATATGTTCTGTGTTGCGAGATATATGTTGTTTGGTGCGAGATATATGTTCTGTGGTGCGAGATATATGTTCTTTGGTGCGAGATATTGTTTTGTGGTGCGAGATATATGTTTTGTGGTGCGAGATATATGTTCTTTGGTGCGAGATATATGTTCTGTGGTGCGAGATATATGTTCTGTGGTGCGAGATATATGTTTTGTGGTGCGAGATATATGTTCTGTGTTGCGAGATATATGTTCTTTGGTCCGAGATATATGTTTTGTGGTGCGAGATATATGTTCTGTGATGCGAGATATATGTTCTGTGGTGCGAGATATATGTTCTTTGGTGCGAGATATATGTTTAGTGGTGCGAGATATATGTTCTGTGGTGCGAGATATATGTTCTGTGGTGCGAGATATATGTTCTGTGGTGCGAGATATATGTTCTTTGGTGCGAGATATATGTTCTGTGGTGCAAGATATATGTTCTGTGGTGCGAGATATATGTTTTGTTGTGCGAGATATATGTTTAGTGGTGCGAGATATATGTTCTGTGGTGCGAGATATATGTTCTGTGGTGCGAGATATATGTTCTGTGGTGCGAGATATATGTTCTTTGGTGCGAGATATATGTTCTGTGGTGCAAGATATATGTTCTGTGGTGCGAGATATATGTTTTGTTGTGCGAGATATATGTTCTGTGGTGCGAGATATATGTTCTGTGGTGCGTGATATATGTTCTGTGGTGCGAGATATATGTTCTGTGGTGCGAGATATATGTTTTTAGGGTGCGAGATATATGTTCTGTGGTGCGAGATATATGTTCTTTGGTGCGAGATATATGTTTTGTGGTGCGAGATATATGTTTTGTGGTGCGAGATATATGTTTTGTGGTGCGAGATATATGTTCTGTGTTGCGAGATATATGTTCTTTGGTCCGAGATATATGTTTTGTGGTGCGAGATATATGTTCTGTGATGCGAGATATATGTTCTGTGGTGCGAGATATATGTTCTTTGGTGCGAGATATATGTTCTGTGGTGCAAGATATATGTTCTGTGGTGCGAGATATATGTTTTATGGTGCGAGATATATGTTCTGTGGTGCGAGATATATGTTCTGTGGTGCGTGATATATGTTCTGTGGTGCGAGATATATGTTCTTTGGTGCGAGATATATGTTCTGTGGTGCGAGTTATATGTTCTGTGGTGCGAGATATATGTTTTGTGGTGCGAGATATATGTTTTGTGGTGCGAGATATATGTTCTTTGGTGCGAGATATATGTTCTTTGGTGCGAGAAATATGTTTTTTGGTGCAAGATATATGTTCTGTGGTGCGAGATATATGTTCTGTGGTGTGAGATATATGTTCTGTGGTGCGAGATATATGTTTTGTGGTGCGAGATATATGTTTTGTGGCGCGAGATATATGTTCTGTGTTGCGAGATATATGTTTTGTGGTGCGAGATATATGTTCTGTGGTGCGAGATATATGTTCTGTGGTGCGAGATATATGTTCTGTGGTGCGTGATATATGTTCTATGGTGCGAGATATATGTTTTGTGGTGCGAGATATATGTTCTGTGGTGCGAGATATATGTTCTGTGGTGCGAGATATATGTAGTTTGGTGCGAGATATATGTAGTTTGGTGCGAGATATATGTTCTGTGGTGCGAGATATATGTTCTTTGGTGCGAGATATTGTTTTGTGGTGCGAGATATATGTTTTGTGGTGCGAGATATATGTTCTTTGGTGCGAGATATATGTTCTGTGGTGCGAGATATATGTTCTGTGGTGTGAGATATATGTTCTGTGGTGCGAGATGTATGTTCTGTGGTGCGAGATATATGTTCTGTTGTGTGAGATATATGTTCTGTGGTGCGAGATGTATGTTCTTTGGTGTGAGATATATGTTCTGTGGTGCGAGATATATGTTTTGTGGTGCGAGATATATGTTCTTTGGTGCGAGATATATGTTTTTTGGTGCGAGATATATGTTCTGTGATTCGAGATATATGTTCTGTGGTGCGAGATATATGTTCTGTGGTGCGAGATATATGTTTTGTGGTGCGAGATATATGTTCTTTGGTGCGAGATATATGTTCTGGGGTGCGAGATACATGTTTTGTGGTGCGAGATATATGTTTTATGGTGCGAGATATTTGTTTTTAGTGCGAGATATATGTTTTGTGGTGCGAGATATATGTTCTGTGTTGCGAGATATATGTTCTTTGGTCCGAGATATATGTTCTGTGATGCGAGATATATGTTCTGTGGTGCGAGATATATGTTCTTCGGTGCGAAATATATGTTTTTTGGTGCGAGATATATGTTTTGTGGTGCGAGATATATATTCTGTCATGCGAGATGTTTGTTCTTTGGTGTGAGATATATGTTCTGTGGTGCGAGATATATGTTTTGTGGTGCGAGATATGTTTTGTGGCGCGAGATATATGTTCTGTGTTGCGAGATATATGTTCTTTGGTGCGAGATGTATGTTTTTCGGTGCGAAATATATGTTCTGTGGTGCAAGATATATGTTCTTTGGTGCGAGATATATGTTTTGTGGTGCGAGATATATGTTTTGTGGTGCGAGATATATGTTCTGTGGTGCGAGATATATGTTCTTTGGTGCGAGATATATGTTCTGGGGTGCGGGATATATGTTTTGTGGTGCGAGATATATGTTTTACGGTGCGAGATATTTGTTCTGTGGTGCGAGATATATGTTCTGTGTTGCGAGATATATGTTCTTTGGTCCGAGATATATGTTTTGTGGTGCGAGATATATGTTCTGTGATGCGAGATATATGTTCTGTGGTGCGAGATATATGTTCTTTGGTGCGAGATATATGTTTAGTGGTGCGAGATATATGTTCTGTGGTGCGAGATATATGTTCTGTGGTGCGAGATATATGTTCTGTGGTGCAAGATATATGTTCTGTGGTGCGAGATATATGTTCTTTGGTGCGAGATATATGTTCTGTGGTGCGAGATATATGTTCTTTGGTGCGAGATATTGTGTTGTGGTGCGAGAGATATGTTTTGTGGTGCGAGATATATGTTCTGTGGTACAAGATATATGTTCTGTGGTGCGAGATATATGTTTTGTGGTGCGAGATATATGTTTTGTGACGCGAGATATATGTTCTGTTTTGCGAGATATATGTTTTGTGGTGCGAGATATATGTTCTGTGGTGCGAGATATATGTTCTGTGGTGCGAGATATATGTTCTGTGGTGCGAGATATATGTTCTATGGTGCGAGATATATGTTTTGTTGTGCGAGATATATGTTCTGTGGTGCGAGATATATGTTCTGTTGTGCGAGATATATGTTTTTTGGTGCGAGATATATGTTCTGTGGTGCGAGATATATGTTCTGTGGTGCGAGATATATGTTCTGTGGTGCGAGATATATGTTCTGTGGTGCGAGATATATGTTCTGTGGTGCGAGATATATGTTCAGTGGTGTGAGATGTATGTTCTGTTGTGCGAGATATATGTTTTGTGGTGAAAGATATATGTTCTGTGGTGCGAGATATATGTTCTGTGTTGCGAGATATATGTTCTGTGGTGCGAGATATATGTTCTATGGTGCGAGATATATGTTTTGTGGTGCGAGATATATGTTCTGTGGTGCGAGATATATGTTCTGTGGTGCGAGATATATGTTGTTTGGTGCGAGATATATGTTCTGTGGTGCGAGATATATGTTCTTTGGTGCGAGATATTGTTTTGTGGTGCGAGATATATGTTTTGTGGTGCGAGATATATGTTCTTTGGTGCGAGATATATGTTCTGTGGTGCGAGATATATGTTCTGTGGTGCGAGATATATGTTTTGTGGTGCGAGATATATGTTCTGTGTTGCGAGATATATGTTCTTTGGTCCGAGATATATGTTTTGTGGTGCGAGATATATGTTCTGTGATGCGAGATATATGTTCTGTGGTGCGAGATATATGTTCTTTGGTGCGAGATATATGTTTAGTGGTGCGAGATATATGTTCTGTGGTGCGAGATATATGTTCTGTGGTGCGAGATATATGTTCTGTGGTGCGAGATATATGTTCTTTGGTGCGAGATATATGTTCTGTGGTGCAAGATATATGTTCTGTGGTGCGAGATATATGTTTTGTTGTGCGAGATATATGTTTAGTGGTGCGAGATATATGTTCTGTGGTGCGAGATATATGTTCTGTGGTGCGAGATATATGTTCTGTGGTGCGAGATATATGTTCTTTGGTGCGAGATATATGTTCTGTGGTGCAAGATATATGTTCTGTAGTGCGAGATATATGTTTTATGGTGCGAGATATATGTTCTGTGGTGCGAGATATATGTTCTGTGGTGCGTGATATATGTTCTGTGGATCGAGATATATGTTCTTTGGTGCGAGATATATGTTCTGTGGTGCGAGTTATATGTTCTGTGGTGCGAGATATATGTTTTGTGGTGCGAGATATATGTTTTGTGGTGCGAGATATATGTTCTTTGGTGCGAGATATATGTTCTTTGGTGCGAGAAATATGTTTTTTGGTGCGAGATATATGTTCTGTTGTGCGAGATATATGTTCTGTGGTGTGAGATATATGTTCTGTGGTGCGAGATATATGTTTTGTGGTGCGAGATATATGTTTTGTGGCGCGAGATATATGTTCTGTGTTGCGAGATATATGTTTTGTGGTGCGAGATATATGTTCTGTGGTGCGAGATATATGTTCTTTGGTGCGAGATATATGTTCTGTGGTGCGAGATATATGTTCTATGGTGCGAGATATATGTTTTGTGGTGCGAGATATATGTTCTGTGGTGCGAGATATATGTTCTGTGGTGCGAGATATATGTAGTTTGGTGCGAGATATATGTAGTTTGGTGCGAGATATATGTTCTGTGGTGCGAGATATATGTTCTTTGGTGCGAGATATTGTTTTGTGGTGCGAGATATATGTTTTGTGGTGCGAGATATATGTTCTTTGGTGCGAGATATATGTTCTGTGGTGCGAAATATATGTTCTGTGGTGCGAGATATATGTTCTGTGGTGTGAGATATATGTTCTGTGGTGCGAGATGTATGTTCTGTGGTGCGAGATATATGTTCTGTTGTGTGAGATATATGTTCTGTGGTGCGAGATGTATGTTCTTTGGTGTGAGATATATGTTCTGTGGTGCGAGATATATGTTTTGTGGTGCGAGATATATGTTCTTTGGTGCGAGATATATGTTTTTTGGTGCGAGATATATGTTCTGTGATTCGAGATATATGTTCTGTGGTGCGAGATATATGTTCTGTGGTGCGAGATATATGTTCTTTGGTGCGAGATATATGTTTTTTGGTGCGAGATATATGTTCTGTGATGCGAGATATAAGTTCTGTGGTGCGAGATATATGTTCTGTGGTGCGAGATATATGTTTTGTGGTGCGAGATATATGTTCTGTGGTGCGAGATATATGTTCTGTGGTGCGAGATATATGTTCTTTGGTGCGAGATATATGTTCTGGGGTGCGGGATACATGTTTTGTGGTGCGAGATATATGTTTTATGGTGCGAGATATTTGTTCTGTGGTGCGAGATATATGTTCTGTGGTGCGAGATATATGTTCTGTGGTGCGAGATATATGTTCTGTGGTGCGAGATATATGTTCTGTGGTGCGAGATATATGTTCTGTGGTGCGAGATATATGTTCTTTGGTGCGAGACATATGTTTTGTGGTGCGAGATATATGTTTTGTGGTGCGAGATATATGTTCTTTGGTGCGAGATATATGTTTTGTGGTGCGAGATATATGTTCTTTGGAGCGAGATATATGTTCTTTGGTGCAAGATATATGTTTTGTGGTGCAAGATATATGTTTTATGGTGCGAGATATATGTTTTTAGGGATCGAGATATATGTTCTGTGGTCCGATATATATGTTCTGTGGTGTGAGATGTATGTTCTGTGGTGTGAGATATATGTTCTGTGGTGCGAGATATATGTTCTTTGGTGCGAGATATTGTTTTGTGGTGCGAGATATATGTTTTGTGGTGCGAGATATATGTTCTTTGGTGCGAGATATATGTTCTTTGGTGCGAGATATATGTTCTTTGGTGCGAGATATATGTTCTTTGGTGCGAGATATATGTTCTGTGGTGCGAGATATATGTTCTGTTGTGCGAGATGTATGTTCTTTGGTGTGAGACATATGTTCTGTGGTGCGAGATAGTGGTGCGAGATATATGTTCTTTGGTGCGAGATATATGTTCTGGGGTGCGGGATATATGTTTTGTGGTGCGAGATATATGTTTTATGGTGCGAGATATTTGTTCTGTGGTGCGAGATATATGTTCTGTGGTGCGAGATATATGTTCTGTGGTGCGAGATATATGTTTTGTGGTGTGAGATATATGTTCTGTGGTGCGAGATATATGTTCTTTGGTGCGAGATATATGTTCTTTGGTGCGAGATATATGTTTTGTGGTGCGAGATATATGTTTTATGGTGCGAGATATATGTTTTTAGGTTGCGAGATATATGTTCTGTGGTGCGAGATATATGTTCTGTGGTGTGAGATGTTTGTTCTGTGGTGCGAGATTTATGTTCTGTGGTGTGAGATGTATGTTCTGTGGTGCGAGATTTATGTTCTGTGGTGCGAGATATATGTTCTGTGGTGCGAGATGTATGTTCTGTGGTGCGTGATATATGTTCTGTGGTGCGAGATATATGTTCTGTGGTGTGGTGGAGATATATGTTATGTGGTGCGAGATATATATTCTGTAGTGCGAGATATATGTTCTGTGGTGTGAGATATATGTTCTGTGGTGCAAGATATATGTTCTGTGGTGCAAGATAATAAAGCATTGTTATTGTTTTGTTTTTTTTGTGAAGATATCTCAATTTTAATTAGTTATTGCACGGTCATGCAGGGCCATCAGCTAAACGCATAAACCGATGTTCCAGCCATGGGCCTTTGCCCATGGACACCACTAGTATGGGGGATCCATGTTCATCGGCCATTCCACATGTTAGGCTTCTAAAAAAAATGTCTTCGTTACAGGACTATGTTCTCCAAACGACTTGGTCTCAAAGCTATGAACTACTTGCTTGAACTTCATTCAATTAGCTAACTGTATGTTTGTGAATGAAGCACTTTAGACTTGGTCAAATCTATCAGTTTGTATCTCAATAGGGCAATAAAAGGGAGTATGGTGTTTTGAGAAATATAGCGAATGGTGTTGAAATCGGCACCGTAAAACAGCCACAATTCTAAAAATAGAATGTAAGTCTGCCTAATGACAGGGATGGATCTATTCAAATAATCATTGACTGGTAAACGTCTATATTACCTGAAGATTTTTGGTGCTTTCATATTAATACTGAGTAAATATGAGTGAGTCTGAAAGCTAATATTTACTTTAGTCTATCAATCATACCAATTACCAGCATGTGGGATTTAGAAATATACTAACTACCGTAGTACAAGGGAATCCTATCAATAAATTGACTGAGCTGGAAGGAATGGAAGGGGGGAGCTGAAGACTAAAGGGAAGTAAGCCACAACTGTCTCCAGTATGGGACTGGTATTCCTGTTGTGTTGTGTCCCTTCTTTCTTCTTTGAATTGGGAGAGGGGGTAACTACTTAACAGATTTTTCTTCTCCTCAGTTTTGGATAAACAATAATTTTAAAATACGTGTGTGTACTTTATGCTCCATGAGTCCAGTTTTATTGTTTAGCAGTTACCGTGGGGAAATTTGTAGGTGACTATGTCAACTCCTAAAGTGATATTAATTCATAATATAATATAATCTAATAATATAATAGCTATTTGGGTTCTGCGTTAAATCGAAAGTAAAGAATTAATAATACAGTATTCCAGTTTAAAATACAATCATGAAAAAAATCGGATCTGCCCGCAACCAAAAATAACTTAGCCTACTGATCAAGCCTAAGGGGATATAACTCTATGCAAAGGTTTGGCAGGGTACAGCTAGTATAATATATGTCTCGTGCGTGTGTATGTGTAATTATTTTTTTTTAATATTTCATATGTCTTAACATTGATACGGGAAATGATTTACTAATGATAACCGTGACATTCAATGTAGAAAATTTTTTTAATGTGTGTAATACTCATATTTAGAAATGATATACTAAAAATTTCCGGGACATTTAGGTAAACAAACACTTACCAAAATTGTCCGTTACATTAAAGCAGGCTATGAAAGATGACATTAGTTTAGACAGCTGCTCTTCTGTCAATAAATGTTCCTTAAGCAGACGTGTGTCAGAATTTTCAGTAGACGGCAGTAGATCCTGTGTCCGGGAATTAAAAAAAAAATGAATACCACTTTGAATGAGGCAATCAGCTAGTATGTCAGTCAGCGAAATCAGTCAGTCAGCGAGTCACCTGACACAATGACCCACCAGGAAAAGTTGTATTGTCTGTGGTTCGAGATCAATGAAATAGAATTTCATTCAGCTGTTGGCCGATAGTCAGTTGCACTTGACCAATGGTCAGTAGCGGTTGGGCCATAGTCAGTTGCCATTGACCGACAGTCAATTGCTTTTGACTGACAGTCAGTTGCGGATGGCCAATAGTCAGTTGCAGTTTGTCTTTAGTCAGGTGCAGTTGGTCAATAGTCAGTTGCAGTTGGCCAATAGTCAGTTGCAGTTTGCCTTTTGTCAGTTGCAGTTGGCCAATAGTCAGTTGCAGTTGACCAATAGTCTGGTGCAGTTGATCAATAGGTAAATGCAGTTGACCAATAGTCATTTGCAGTTGACCAATTGTCAGTTGCAGTTGACTAATAGTTAGTTGTTAGTTGCAATTGGTCAATTGTTAGTTAGATGAAATTGCTAATCGTTAGTCAGTTTTTAGTTAGCCGAGAAATAATCAATCTTATTTGGCCAATAGTTAGAAGCTAAAGTTGACCACTGGTTATTCATTTGTTTAAATTATTAGGAGAGTGTTTCCCATGGCACCTAGATTTCCCGGGCAAATCCGTGCGTTATAGCCAGTAAATAATAATTATAGAGATATTTGAATTATATGTTTATCTTAAACTAAAATATGGGTTATAAAATGTGATTTGGCTTATTTCTATTTCATTATTTATGGAGAAGTAATGATTATAATGCATTGTGTCAGTTCATTACATTTCTGAATACTGAACCATATTATACAGAAATATATGAAAGATTAAAAGATGAGCGAAAAATTACCAGACTGACACAAAATATCGAGCATTAAATATGAAAATAGTAATTTAAGAACACAACAGATTTCCAAACTTTTAGAATATTACCACCTAATGATATAAATCACTGAGTTAGAAATGGTCTAATTTCAGAATGCCTAAATTGCACAAGGCTGTGACAGTTAAGCACAACTTGACTAAAAGTTTATACAGATGTATTATTGTGTTTAGCTTGTACTAGTGAAGAATATTTCTTCAAAGTTCTATTTTTTGTATCGCCCTTGCAGCTTTTTAATTTATTTTAATGTCAGTGAAAGGTTGTGGTATTCAAACTTACACCGTTAGTGTAGTAGGTCTCTAAATGTCTGAGTATAGTAGGTCTCTAAATGTCTGAGTATAGTAGGTCTCTAAATGTCTGAGTATAGTAGGTCTCTAAATGTCTGAGTATAGTAGGTCTCTAAATGTCTGAGTATAGTAGGTCTCTAAAGTGTCTGTGTATAGAAGTTCTCTAAATGTCTGTGTATAGTAGGTCTCTAAATGTCTGTGTATAGTAGGTCTCTAAAGTGTCTGTGTATAGTAGGTCTCTAAATGTCTGAGTATAGTAGGTCTTTAAGTCTGACTTGCTATACCTCGGAAAAGGGAAATATTGAAACTATACTTCGCGGGGGGAGGGAGTACCCGGGGGTGGGGGGGTCAAAAAGTATTTTTAACCCACATCTGATATCTCTCAAGATTCATTTTAATATTTCTTTTTTTTTAACCATTTACAAAGAAAAGTTATTTGCATGTTTCGGAATAAGAATTTAGTTGGAATCGAACTTTTACAGAAATGTGTAGTCAGTAGTCACATAACGAAACACTAAAAATATTGGCATCGGTTCATCTCTTGGCACTCATAATTCTACTATTTACTCACATGTGTCCGCTGTGACTAGGATACTGAACTTTGGGCGATTCGAATAAATTATTGGCGAGCACATGATCCCAAATAAAATGTTTTAAAATATTTAGAATATTCAAGTGTATGCTCTGTTGCGCAGAAAATGAAATGTTACAGTAAGACAACAACGTTGTATTGAAAGTTTAAACATTTTGTTTTTTTCAATCTATAATAGAATGCAGAACATGTAATAAATTATCAATTTTAATAATAATTTCAACTTTTGAATAAATGTACAGAATATATTTACCATTTCTTACGATCTATCAAATGTGTACTTCTTTAAAAGAAGATAAAAATACTTTAGCACTAATGTTCAATACACAACACATTTAGATCACTATACACTAGATACACAACACACTGGATACACAACACACTGGACACACAACTAGATACACATCACAATGGATACATAACACATAGATGCACAACACACTCAATTATTTTATCATTCGATTTAAATGAAATTAAAACTTGAATGTGTCATAAAATTCCTGAAAAAGTAAAAACAAAAGAACGAAAAGGGGTGCTGTATAACTCTGTAGAGGTGCTATATAACTCTATAGAGGTGCTATATAACTCTATAGAGGTGCTATATAACTCTATAGAGGTGCTATATAACTCTATAGAGGTGATATATAACTCAATAGAGGTGCTATATAACTCAATAGAGGTGCTATATAACTCTATAGAGGTGCTATATAACTCTATAGAGGTGCTATATAATTGAACAGATAATCGATCACCTTCCTTACCTGCAAGTTTTTTAAGTCCTCCACAGACATTATTCTTCTACCTGTAATGTCCGGGGGAGGAGTGACTGGGGAATTTCGCTCTGACGCTACGAGATTTACATGAAAGAAACGAGCATTAAGTCCAGTGGATGGCCCGGCCAGCTACTCTCTCATCTGCACATCTAATTGCTTAAGTCATCGGTGAAGATTAAACGGGAGGGTGGGGCGAAGATGCACGAAACAACAACAACGAAAATCCATACAGCACACAAAGCAATTGATTAGCTGGTCATGTTGAGCTGTGAGATATTGGACGTGAGCTGTCTTCACACCCACGCATACACATACCTACATATACACACCGACACACACACACACACATATAACTACATATAAACGCAGAGAGATCTAACACATAGATGTTTATACCAGCACACGAATACCAACTTACCAGTAAACTAATGTAAGAGATATACAGATACATGAAAAACATATATGCATAAAGTAGAAACCTTTTAGAAACTCTTTTGTGTGTAGCCCTTTAGCACGCATTTCTACGTTTCCTTGTCGTCGTTGTTGTTGTTGTTTTTTTAAATCTTGTCTCAAACGAGATCAATATATACCACAAGCTCACATGTACCATATTTTCCACCTGTACCCCAAGTTTCACCTGCACCACAAAGTTCCACCTGAATCACATGGTACCCAGTGCCACACGTTCCACCTATACTTCATGTTCCACCTGAGCCACATGGTACCCTATACCCCAAGTTCCATCTTAACCACAGGTTCCACCTACACTACGTTCCACCTGAACCACATGGTACCCTATACCCCAAGTTCCATCTTAACCACAGGTCCCACCTGTACTACGTTCCACCTGAACCACATAGTACCCTATACCCCAAGCTCCATCTTAACCACAGGTTCCACCTGTACTACGTTCCACCTGAACCACATAGTACCCTATATCAAAAGTCCCAACAGAACCACATGTTCCCCCAGTACCATAAACTCCACAGGCTCCACATCTACAGGTTCCACATGCACCATTAGTTTATATGTATTGCATGTCCCAAACATTTTACAATCTCCACGTGTAACACATGATCCACGTGTGTTTTGTGACAATCCATGATCATGACCATGACAAACTCTGAAAACTTTCATTTCTCGATGGATAAAGTAAATTATATAGGCCTTTACCAAGTAAAATGTATTACTGTATATCATATTCAGGACAACAAAGACAAAACTATATAATCAAGGACGTGTTATGATGTATGCACAGTTCCTATGGCCCACAAATTTAAAGGGGGCCCATTAAAGTCTAAAAAAGGAAATTTCACATTAATATTGATTACTCTCTCAAGTAAGCCCCCCCCATAGATTTATGGATAGGACACGCCAGTCATAAGACGCCTCTTGTGCGATAAGAAGCCTCACTCCAAATAAACTCAGACATTGAGTAACTTAGATAAAAGTGTACGGGAGATGACACCCAGCCAGTGCTGAACGCAAAGAATGACCTAAACCAATGATTCTCACACTGTTGCTAGACAGAAGATTTCCCAAGTTAATCCAGTGGCGTAACTAGTTTTAATCACATCCGGGGCCGACTCTAAAATAGCGACCATTTTCCGTTCTCAGAAATACTAAAGACGGAAGATGCCACCCCCAAGCAAGCAGCAAAAAAAGTGCCTATCACGGCGGGCCGCATCCACCACCCACATTTATTTATGTCACTAAGTTGATCGCTTTTTTAGAGCATTTTCGAAAAAAGTGCTCTATTGTCCCTGCTTTTATCTGTCTGTCTGTCTGTCTGTCCGTCATCACCCTAGACTTCAACAACCATAAGTCCTAGACCCATGATTATATATCATTTTGTAGGTCTTGGCCTGCCAAGAAATGACTTTTTTTCCATTTCGTGATCTGACCCTCTGGAGGGCCGTAAAAGGGGGCTTATAAAGGTGACCGCTTTTAGAGCATTTTCGAAAAAAATGCTCTATTGTCCCCGTTTTGTCTGTCTGTCTGTCCGTCCGTCATCACCCTAGATCTCAACAACCATAAGTCCTAGACCCATGATGTATATATCATTTTGTAGGTCTTGGCCTGCCAAGAAATGACTTTTTTCCATTTCGCGATCTGACCTCTCAGGGCCGTAAAAGGGACCTTAGTACCGTTTTTTTACTATATAAGCTATATTAATAAAGGAGCGCTATATCTCAGCAACTATAAGTCCTAGACCTATGATGTATATATCATTTTGTAGGTCTTGGTCTGCCATGTGTACATCAAAATTTCATTTCGCGATAGGACCTCTGAGGGCCGGGCTTCAGGGCTCCTAAGGGGCTTATATATTATATATACACCTTGTACGTTCAATAATCCGTTCATTTGGTGCGAAATACTGCAGCACGTAGTTTCATTCAAGATTTATTAAGAAACTCATCAAATGAAATAGTAAGCTTGTGTTCTGAGTTTAATTGAAAGTATCAGAGCTATGCAACAATTGACGGAGTTTTCGGACGATTAAATGACTACAATTTCGGAATGTTTTCAATTATGAGTCCTATTTCAGTAACCACAAACCACTTGTAGTTAGATTTAAAAGAAAATAATTTTTTTTCAAATATAAAGAAACGTCTTTATAATATTTTTTTACAGATATATGCATTACACAATTGAATTTATAAACATTTCCAAAATTTACAAATATTTACTGAAAGCTAACAAACGTACTGATACATAGCACGAAAATGCCGCTAACACGTCCTGTGTCCAGAATGGAACAGGCTTAATTGCTTGTTTTCATTACTAAATCAAGAATATTTAATTCAAATTAGCTTACACTTTCAATTGATGGCGTAGACTGTCGACCTGAAAGTCTTGGGTTCGATCCTCAGTGAGAACCGAAAGAATTAGTCCAGGTCCTGGTGAAAGTTGATTAACGTCCCACAGGTCCACCAAGCTTTAAATGGGTGCCTGACTTAAGGTCGGGGAGACTGGGCGTTGTACTAACCACACAATCCCTTCAAATGCTGGGGTTGCATAAATAGATTAGTTCTACACTTCATATGCTGGGGTTACATAAATAGATTAGTTCTACACTTCATATGCTGGGGTTACATAAATAGATTAGTTCTACACTTCATATGCTGGGGTTACATAATAGATTCGTTCTACACTTCATATGCTGGGGTTGCATAAATAGATTAGTTCTACACTTCATATGCTGGGGTTACATAAATAGATTAGTTCTACACTTCATATGCTTAGATTACATAAGCAGAATAGATCTACACTTCATATGCTGGGAGTTACATAAATAGATTAGTTCTACACTTCATGTATGCTGGGGGGGTTGCATAAATAGATTAGTTCTACACTTCATATGCTGGTGTTGCATAAATAGATTAGTTCTACACTTCAAATGCTGGGGTTGCATAAATAGATTAGTTCTACACTTCAAATGCTGGGGTTGCATAAATAGATTAGTTCTACACTTCATATGCTGGGGTTACATAAATAGATTAGTTCTACACTTCATATGCTGGGGTTACATAAATAGATTAAGCTCTACACTTCATATGCCGGGGTTGCATAAATAGATTAGTTCTACACTTCATATGCTGGGGTTGCATAAATAGATTAGTTCTACACTTCTTATGCTGGGGTTGCATAAATAGATTAGTTCTACACTTCATATGCTGGGGTTACATAAATAGATTAGTTCTACACTTCAAATGCTGGGGTTACATAAATAGATTGTTCTACACTTTATTGCCCCGATGGCCTTAAAGGTTAGGAGAACGTGACTTACTTTCATTTACCCTTTTCGTTTTCTTTTTTAAATAGTTGGACGAAAACCGAAATAGTTTTTTAGTGATTCACGAATCTCAATAGTTTGAGAGCTACTGATCTCTACATATCCTCTAATGGCAGAGCTAGATCATGAAAATAAAGACAAAAATGAATCTAAGACAACCGTAATCAGTACCACCAATTGACTAACAAAGATGTATAGGCGGATGCGGATTTAACGCCACGCAATGGGCCCTAAACGCCCCTGTTAAACCAAAATTTTACGCTTGTTAATTTATTTTATTTTTTTTTTGGCATTCCTATTTTCAAAGGGGGGGGGTCCGTTTATCTTCTGCGCCCGGAGTCCCAAGTCCCAACCCACCTTTATTCGCTCGTGTTGACATTCAGTTTTGTTTAGTGTAGCATTACAGTATTCGAGCATCAAATTGTTAGTTCAGTTTTGTTTAGTGTAGCATTACAGTATTCGAGCATCAAATTGTTAGTTCAGTTTTGTTTAGTGTAGCATTACAGTATTCGAGCATCAAATTGTTAGTTCAGTTTTATTTAGTGTAGCATTACAGTATTTGAACATTAAATTGTTGGTTCAGTTTTATTTAGTGTAGCATTACAGTATTCGAACATTATTAAATTGTTTGTTTAGTTTGTTTAGTGTAGAATAACAGTATTCGAACATTAAATTGTTTGTTTAGTTTGTGTAGTGTAGCATTACAGTATTCGAACATCGAATTGTCAGTTCAGTTTGTTTAGTGTAGCAGTATTCAAACATTAAATTGTTTGTTTGTGTAAAGTCTGAAAAGATTTAATTTGTTTTAAATTTTATAGCTAGATTAGGAACAATAAACCCAACATTAGCCAATACGATAAAATAAATGTTTATGGATTTTATATGGTTTCTCTTGTTGAATAAACCAAGTTGCCAGGTCAACTACCTGGTGAAGATAACGTCTGCATTCATCATTCCTTCTCTTTATGCACCAACCTCAACTCGTGGATTTTTCTCTAGAAGTTTCACCTTATTTAACTAGCGGTATCTCCGCTTTTTTTTATTGGTGTCTGTCAGAACCTGTTTATTTTTATCTGATTAAAATATAAACAAACAAAAAACAACGTTCAACACTGCGAGGAGAAATTGAGAAAACGAGACAGAGAAATTAAGGGAGTGGTTTGAATACAAAGTGGATGAAGGGAGATAATGCATGAATGTGGCAATGTATCACCAGAATTATCGGTCGTTAGTTGTTTTTTTTTTTTGGCCAAAATAGTGCAGCCGGATTTATTTTGTTTTGGTTTGTCATGCGAAAGTTTGGGGGGCAATGTCCTTGGCCCCATTTTTTTCTAAACAAATGAAGTAACGGTTTCTTTAGCCCTGCAATAATCACTCGGCAAGTATGATTGATGGCGGGTGTGTATGACAGGATGTTGGGCTGTATGACAGGATGTTGGACTGTATGACAGATGTTTTAATCTAATAATATTGATATCATGGATGAAAAAAAAATTTTGTATTGGACAGTATAATATTAAAACAATTATTGGTCACTAATAAGTTGGCAGTAACTGATTGTATCATAGTATAGTATAATATCTAATCTGTGGCAATAACTGATTGTATCATAGTATAGCATAATATCTAATCTGTGGCAATAACAATTGAGTGTTGCCGAAATTGCCGAAACTTACTCATGAACTCAAACGGAGAAAAATATATGTGCTTAATTTTTTGATAGTAAAAGTTTTGTCCATTTGCCTGACAGAGAAACGATGTTACAAACATGTTCTGGTCATATTATCCGTCATGTTATAAATATGTCTGGTCATATTATCCGTCTCATAGCCCCGTAGCGTGAAAATTCTACAGCATGGGCCAGGGAAGCCCCCTTATTATTTTATTATTATTTATAACAATATCGGGGGGGGGGGGCAGGTAATACATTTTACTATGTAGAACCAATAAGCAGAGGGGGGTCGGATAAAGGCGGGGGGGGAGCGGCCCCTGCCCCCTCCCGCACGCTACGGGCCTGCCGTCAAGCTACAAACATGTTCTGGTCATATTATCCGTCACGTTACAAACATGTTCTGGTCATATTATCCGTCACGTTACAAACATGTTCTGGTCAAAGATATGTTGCTCATATTGTCCGTAATTTAAACACAGATGTGTTGGCAATGTAGCTAGTAATGGGGCGGTACATATTTTCCACATATTAAAAGCGCCCTTTGCCAATCAGGGCCGATAGAGTATAGAATTCATATGTTTCTATATATGAAGGGGTGCATGGTTAGCACAACGCCCAATGCCTTTACTTCCCAAACTTAAGTCAGGTACCCATTTAAAGCTGGGTGGACTTTTGGAGACTTGTACTATTTTTCACCAAGTTCAAACAATTCCATTTGCAGAATCGGAATTCGGCTAATGTTGTCAAATGAGTATATACAATACAGGTAACATCCTACGATGTTTAATTCCCCCCATCTGTTTGGTTAAAAGCTGATGTTTATGGGTTGAATTTCGGCGTGTCAAGTCACCTACCAGTGTCTCCCGTGTTGCCTGTGTCCACCATGACGTATAGTTGTGGTAAGGATTAAAGAAGGGCATTACAGCCCCACTAGTGGTTTGAAGGATCTTTATAAGCCTTCTCAAATTTAGGGAATGTACCAAAAGATTTTATCCAATTTTAATAGCGTATATCATCCCATCTAGATAACTACATTTATTCACTGAAATTATCTCGTTTGGAAAGTGTCCCTTATATCCATGTCAAACATGTTGTATATTGAATTTTACCTTAGGGCAGTACTAGGCACGTACTAGTCAGCTAACTTTAGATTTGTACATTAGGTATCGTTGTAGTATTTGACAAAGGATTTGCAACATTAGGCTCATCTAGTGTAGTTGAACTTTATATTTGCAATTAGCACATCGTTGTGTTGTTTTAATACTTTTGCAATTGGGGCCCCATTAAGTACATCGTCGTAGTTGTTGAAACATTTACATTAGCATCATTAGCATATCGTTAATGTAGTTGTTGAAACATTTACATTTGCACATTATCATATTGTTGTAGTAGTTGAAACATTTGCATTGAAGTCACATTAGCCCATCGTTGTAAAGTCGTTGAAACATTTAACAATAGCACATTAGCACATCGTTGTAGTTGTTGAAACATTTACATGCATTAGCACATCGTTGTAATAGTTGAAAGATTGATACCATTCACCAGTAATAATGGCTGAATACAATCCATACATTTCTTGAAGTCATTGTGTAATAAGTTTTTATTTTTTTGCAGTTCCACTAATTAGCAAATTCCTCCAAGTCAGTACAGGACGTTTCCTCCCCCAACCCCCAAGGGGATGTTCCACAATCTCATCAAGATAAATCTAACTCACGTTCGTTTTAAAGATGTGCGCGATGTTAACGATTGAGTGAATCAGAATGTGGTGTATCTCTTTGAGGCAGTTTAAATAGGAACGTTTAATAAAGTTTCGTGCAAGAGAAATATAAGGGTTCAGGACATGTGAGTTGCTTACCAGCAGCAGGAGAATAGAGGTCAGGGTATGAAGGACGTCATAAACAAAGAGAATGGAGGGTTCGAGATAGTAAGGCTTTACTGTAGTGAGATGAAAGTCTGGTAAATAAGTGCCTTTACCGTATTGAGAGAATAGTATTGAGTGTGGGTAGTGTGTCTTACTGTAGTGAGAGAATAGAGGGTCAAGATAGTGGTCTTACTGTAGAGAGAATAATAGTTCAGGTGAGGGCGTTTACGTATTGAGAGAATAGAAGAGTCAGGATAGTAGTGTCTTACGGCAGTGAGAGAGTAGATGAGTTCAGGGTATGTAGTGTCTTATAATGTAATAGTATAAGTTCAGGGCACATGTAGTGTCTGTCAGCAGAGAATGGAGATGAGTCAGGACACGTGGGTTGTCTTACTCTAGTCATAGAGGCATAGATTAATATCAATGTGAAGGATCTGTTAGACACAGAATGTATCTATCAATGTAAGGATCTGTTAGACCCAGAATGTATCTATCAATGTAAAGATCTGTTAGACCCAGAATGTATCTATCAATGTAAAGGATCTGTTAGAATGTATCTATCAATGTAAGGATCAATTTGGTCCAGAATGTATCTATCATTGGAAGGATCTTTAATCATGAGTTATATATTAATTTTGACACAGAATGTATCTATCAATGTAAGGATCTGTTCACCCAAAATGGGATCTATCACTGTAAGGATCTTTTAGACCCAGAATGTATCTATCAATGTAAGGATCTGTTGGACCCAGAATGTATCTGTCTATGTAAGGATCTGCTGAGAATGTACTCTATCAATGTAAGGGTCTATTAGAATGGATCCATCAATGTCTTTAAATGGGTAAAGATATAGTCGAACGAAGATACACGACATGGGAGACCGGTGGGGGGATTGAAGTCCAGGTATATTGACATTTCGGTCAAGAACTGGTCACGTTAGCGTCACATCAACACTGGCAGAAGACGGAGGGAGGGGGGGTGTGGTGGTGTAAATAATGAGACCAGGGCGTCCATTAGACAGAAGGGTGATGGGTGAATAGGAGTAAGGTCATGATATACTGACATTTGAGGTAATGTGGCTCCATCAATATGACATTTTAAATTGATATTCTGATATAATTATCGACATATTGATATTCTGAAGGGAAACATCATCTTGACATTTTTTTTTTAATCTGAGAGTCTTCGTTCTATATTGGCAAAAGGAAAACATTATCTACTAATCATAGTATTTTTACATTTAGATAATATATTGATATCTCTTCATGAAATTGTGACCCATAAATAACATTTAGTGCTCCTGAAACGTTGTATATAGAACAGATATTGTTTGTTTATTTACTAGTACATGAAAGGATGTTTATCTCTTTAAATCCTATAAACTACCAATGGGATGGGTTTTGAAGTGTACTTACTTCATCCCTACCATAGCTGATAGATAGGTGGCAGAAACTCGCCGGAAGTTGAACCCGTAACCCGATTTTTTGCTACTGTGTTCGCTTCTAAGTTAAAGTCGGTCTTTTTGTTGTTGTGGTTGTTGTTGTTGTTGTTGTTTTGTTCATGTTTTTTTTTAAACCTACAAACAACTGAATACATTTACCAAAGTTAAAGTGTATACGCCAGTAGAGACCCTCAATGAGTGGAAACTGTTAAAGTGTACACACCAGTAGAGACCCTCAATGAGTGGAAACTGTTAAAGTGTATACACCAGTAGAGACCCTCTATGAGTGGAAACTGTTAAAGTGTATACACCAGTAGAGACCCTCAATGAGTGGAAACTGTTAAAGTTTATACACCAGTAGAGACCTCAATGAGTGGAAACCTGTTAAAGTGTTATACACCAGTAGAGACCCATATTGAGTGGAAACTGTTAAAGTGTATACACCAGTAGAGACCCTCTATGAGTGGAAACTGTTAAAGTGTATACCACCCTAGTAGAGACCTCTATGAGTGGAAATATTAAAAAATATAAACCACCAGTAGAGACCTCAATGAAAGTGGAAACTGTTAAAGTGTACTACACCAGTAGAGACCCCACTATGAAATGGAAACTGTTAAAGTGTATACACCCAGTAGACCCACCTCAATGAGTGGAAACTGTTAAAGTGTACACACCAGTAGAGACCCTCAATGAGTGGAAACTGTTAAAGTGTATACACCAGTGGAGACCCATATTGAGTGGAAACTGTTAAAGTGTATACACCAGTAGAGACCTCAATGAGTGGAAACTGTTAAAGTGTATACACCAGTAGATACCCTTATTGAGTGGAAACTGGGGCCAGAGCCCCCAGGCCCTGAGGTGGCCCACACTCTGAGATTTGGAATTGTTATCTAAGGCCCTGCACATGATACTTGACCAATGTCCCGTATATGATCCGGTGCTAGAACCCTCGTACAGCTGCCAATGTTCGGATTGAAAGATTTCTCTGCAAGTATTTACTTATTCTAGATGCAGACGTGGTCGGATGGGGGAAAAAATGTGGAAAATCTAATTTGTGGAGATCCTACAACAGATCCATCCATCTTTTAGCTTGAACCAAGTTATTTGAAATTTAAACTATCTGAACAATTTTCAGAACAGATATTCAGATGTAAGTACTGCAGCAGTACTCCTGGCCTACAAGTTGAAATTGGTGAAAGATCGAGTTTGAGAAGATTAATGCAAACTATCTGATTTGCAAAAAGAAAAAAAAAAGAAGTTATTCAGTATTAGTTCGATTGGAATAAGTTGGAATATTGACGTACTGGTTGTTTTCTTGTGTGTGTGTGAGGGGGGGGGTACATCTAAAAGTTTTGGAATTAGGACAATGTCATACAAATTAAGTTCGTATTGTGAGGCAACGGAAACACTGGTGACCCTAAATGTCGGCCCTTTCCGGCAGCTGATAAAATCTCGCATTGGGGGGGGGGGATAACCATAGATATATTTATGGGAATAACTTATTTATTATGTAAAAACTTGCCGTTGAAAATGATTTCAACATGTTGATTTGCAAATATTTCTGGATACTTCCGATTCATAAGACAGGCGGCTATAAAATAAAAAATTTTAAGAAAAAGAAATGTGAAAACTTTTTATAAACTTTTTTATTTAATACGTTTCAAAATAAATATACCAAAAACAGTAACAGAAAAAATATTATTAGTCCTAATAAATATTTATAGAAAATGTAGCACTTTGAGCAAAGTCGCGGACGCCTGTGTCAATCATTTGTTTCATTTATTTTGCTATTTATCAAAAAAACGTAATTTTCAAACATGAATTTTCAGTCATCTTTGTTAATTTCAGCAATGAGAGTAGTTTGAATCCATGATAAGTTCAGAATAATTTACTGATAAAATTTTTGTCATGTCATACATTACAAAATATTGTTTCATGGTAGCCACACATTTATTTAAAGCCAACAAAACTTTCCATAAATATTTATCCAGGATTTAAATGTTTTTCAATTTGAATGGGAAATGTAAAAAAAAAAATTTATAAGATTTAAGGACAAACTAAATTGAGGACAAAATAATTCACAATAAAATCTTGAGACTGAAAGTTCGTATAAACTGTAACATCCACACAATGAAACAAATGAACCAATCAAAATTTACTATAAAATGTCTTTAAAACTGAGCGATGTGAACCGGAGAAAGTCGAGCAAATACATAGGGGTTTTTCTTTACTTTCAGATTATAGTTTACTTCTTATCAACTCGATAACTACCATTGTCAGGCCTATGGCTTCGGTATTTCAGATATCTTGTTATGGCTTCAATATACCAGATGTCAATTAAAACTGACAAACTTCTAAGACAATTCCCCCCCCCCCCACAACACACACGCCAAATCCCTCCACCCCCATTAAAAAACAACTCCACATCAGAAAGTATGTTCATTGGTTTTGGTATATTTGAGACAATATAAACAACAATTTGTAAGGCTATTTAGTTAGTGTACTCTGCACATGATATAATACTCCCCAACTCCCCCTCACACACACATACACACCTCTATCCCCCACCCTCCAACCCCGCCCAGCTCATGTCCAATTCATACCAATGACACTAATCGATTTACCTAAATCCCATTATAACGCTGGCATGTCAGACCAGGGACATAAACTACATTATGTGCTGGTGTCAATGTCTTCAGAATAAAAACAAAAACAAAAAAAACAAAAAAAACAAAAAAAAAACACAATATAAATCAAAGTGGAAACTCGACCTCTGGTGACGAACTTCCGGCTAGTAATGATCGAGAACTGCCACAGTGGAAAGAAACCTGGAGTGGGCGGGGTCTTACAGCTGATTGATAGAAATGGCGGATACGTAAATAAACAAAAAAGTTTAGAATTCGTTTAAATCTATGAACTTGGAGTCATTTCAAACTATTTAACTGCACTAATCCAGTTCAGTCTGCTTCCAAACTTTTCCTTTTATTTCTCATTGTAACAATTTTTCTCAACTCAATTGACAAATGTTATTCATTCTTTGGAGCTAACTTGCCAAACTTTTTTTAGTCATTTAAAATTTAAGCCCTTCCATATGTCATGCCCTGGTATATATATATATATAGTATATCTAGCCAATATATAGCGTAACAAGTTGAATTGGTAGTCTGTCTAACCATTATATAGTCAATGTAACCAATATATAGCCAATGTAACCAATATATAGTCAATGTAACCAATCTATAGTCAAACTACCCAAAAGATAGTAAGTTTACCCAATATTTACTGTAACTTCCTATTATATGGTCTTTCTAACTAATGTTTAGTCTATCTACCCAAATCACTGTATATGAACTTTCTCTAAACAATATACAATCTATAAGACTATCTACCAAATCATCCTTTAAGAGCAATGAGATGTGTCATTGATTGAACTACAATGTGTACCAGTGACGAGAACAAAACTCTAGAACATAGAAACGGCATATTTGATATGTGCAGTACTATGAGGCTATGATATTGAATTTGTTTATCGTTTTCCCAAGTTGAATTATAGATATCGTGTTAGTAAACTATTAATTATAGATATCGTGTTAGTAAACTATTAATTATGGACTTCCCTGTGAATTCATTTGCAAGCTGATGTATTTGGTTAAAGGTGTTTGGACAGACAGACAATCAAATAAACTGAGAATGGAGACAGGCTGGCATAGACTCACACACAAATAAAACATACAGGCTTATGCACAGATGGACATAGAGATGATAAAGCCAGTTAAGTAGTAGATAAATATCCAGGCAGACAGACAGATGGACAGAGAGAAGACAAAGCCATGCTGGTAATAGATAGATATCCAGACAGACAGATGTACAGAGAGAAGACAAAGCCATGCAAGTAATAGATAGATATCCAGACAGACAAATGGACAGAGAGAAGATAAAGCCGGGCAAGTAATTGATAGATATCCAGACAGACAGATGGACAGAGAGAAGATAAAGCCGGGCAAGTAATTGATAGATATCCAAACAACAGAAAAGCATGCAGATAGCCATGTAGGTAGATATCAAAGTACTTTAAAGCCAGCTTCATGTTTTGTTGTATTTTCCCCTCAACCTCTAAAACACACATACACACAACACACACACACACAAACACACACACACATACATACAACACACGCACATATATATATACACACACACATAAAGTTATTTCAATAAAAGAAAAAATGGGGGGGGGGTGTCATTTAGAAAGTACAGCAACAGAAATATTAGCTAGACTTCAGACTGAATTAATCTACTCCAACATTCAGCAGCTAATGCCACATTCCGGGCGATTAGATTCGTGTTTACATACGATAAATGGTCGGTGATTGAATTCATTTGTCTGTGAGACTTTGGACATGCGAGAGGAAAATAAACAAGACGTCGGCGGAATGCATCCATAGACTCACAGAGAAATAACACGCCGGAATACATACACAGACGTACAAGGAAATAACACGACGGAATACATACACAGGCGTGCAAAGACATAACAAGAAGGAATACATACACAGACGTACAAAGAAATAACACGACGGAATACATACACAGACGTACAAAGAAATAACACGACGGAATACATACACAGACGTACAAAGAAATAACACGACGGAATACATGCACAGACGTACAAAGATTTAACCAGACGGAATACATGCACAGACGTACAAAGAAATAACACGACGGAATACATGCACAGACGTACAAAGATATAACTAGACGGAATACATACACAGACGTACAAAGAAATAACACGACGGAATACATACACAGACTACAAAGATATAACTAGACGGAATACATACACAGACGTACAAAGAAATAACACGACGGAATACATACACAGACGTACAAAGAAATAGCACGACGGAATACATGCACAGACGTACAAAGATTTAACCAGACGGAATACATGCACAGACGTACAAAGAAATAACACGACGGAATACATGCACAAACGTACAAAGAAATAACACGACGGAATACATGCACAGACGTACAAAGATATAACTAGACGGAATACATACACAGACGTACAAAGAAATAACACGACGGAATACATACACAGATTACAAAGATATAACTAGACGGAATACATACACAGACGTACAAAGTAATAATAAAAACGATTTTTTTGTCAAGAATGATAACAACGGCAGGTTGGTGAATTATGAGGCAGTCCATTCAAAGCTGTTGTCATGACAACGTTTAGATAAATGTTCATATACAATGATGACCTGTGTGATTAAGTGACGTTTTCTGATGTAGGTGTTTTGGAAGTAAGATGAGGGGATATGGAGTGGGGTCTAATTGCACACAGAGCACAACGGGCGATTCACTGGCTGAAAACATGGCGATCACTCATCTGAGCTACAAATGAAGACGAACAATTATTGACAGTTGTCTGTTGGATATTCTTTGACTTGGGTCATTTTTAAATGATATGATGTTTCCTTTGTTCAGTTAAGACGCCTGGGATCCGGTCATAGTTTTTTTTTATTCTATGTATGGTGTAAACACAGAAGGCATTCATCTCCTGAAGAGTTTCATTAAATAGCGTCAAGCATTGATCATTTCACATGCAAACTCAAATCAAACATCTATAAGCATTGATCACTTCACGTGCAGACTCATATCAAACATCTAAAAGCATTGATCACTTCACGTGCAGACTCATTAGATATTTATGAAATGTTAACTGAGTAATCTAAGACCATAATATTCACTCAAACATGGAGAGAACAAATAATGACGAGGTATAAAAAAATTAGTAAAACATTCCTTCATATGGTCAGTTGAAATATTTTGACCCACGGAGATAACGAAGGCTTTACCAAAGGAGAGAATCTTAGGTCATTTGGGGCTTTAAGAGGTTTGGGGCTTTAAGAGGTCATTTTGGGCTTTAAGAGGTCATTTGGGGGCTTTAAGAGGTCATTTGGGGCTTGAAGAGGTCATTTGGGGCTTTAAGATGTCATTTGGGGGCTTTAAGAGGTCACTTGGGGCTTTAAGTAGAGACTTTCAGTTTTATCAAGGGCCATGGGCGAAAGGTATCTGTATCACCAGATTTAATAGAAATCAATAGGGTCAGTAAACTGTTGCCTTGTTAGCCTGTGTATAGGAACAGCTAAGTTTACCAATACAAATCAAATAGTTAAAAATTTATACATTTCACAATTGTAAAACTTACGTAGAGTTCCTTTTAAAAAAAAGGTAAGCACAATATTATATTGAGGATAAAATGTTTCTACATAAAGCACAAATTTAGGACAGTATTTCTATTGTGTATTTACGTTTACCGTGTGTGTGTGGGGGGGGGGGGAATCCATTTAAAGAAATATTTTACCAATTAAAAAAAAATAGAACAGTGTAGGAATTAATATTGCAAAACAACCTGTCAGCAGTTAGTCAGAATACGACTATACTTTTAAAGTACCAAATATCTTTAGTGTTTTGAACATTCTGGAAAGATAAATTTTGAAAAAAAAAGATCGTTGTTTGTTTATCCCAGTTAATAAGTTCAAATAACATTTACTTATTAATACACTGACTATTCAGCCTATAATGCTACATATAAGCCGATAATAAGACGTGTTTTGTTCCTTCATCTATTGACAACAACGTATTACCTTCATGTTTTCGAAAGTTAAGCGTGTATCCATCGTCGGTCCTGAGATCCAGGTAAAACTCCACCAGATATAAAAATTTTCTTTTTTAATTAACACATTCGAATGTGAAAGAGAAATAAAGAGTCTAGTCTGGTATCCAATCCTATTTATACGTTTTCATTCACGTTGTTGCTCGTTCTATTTATTAAAAAAAAAAGTAAATTAAAAAGTCGAAGTTTTCCCACGAATTAAAACAAAGATATATAAGCTGAAGTACATCTCTCAGAGTGGTGAAGACAATTCTGTCCACAGTTTCAGACCAATTATTTTTCAAAAGTACCGGATGACCTCAATGTGTTGTGAATTCATTTCCCTCCTACGTCTATGATGTCTAGGTGCAGATAGCAGTGGATAGTGAAATGTTGACAGTTGGCTGAACACTTTTGTTATGACATGGACAGACATCGTGAAATCGTGCACACACCAAAAGTAAAATCTACGTCTGTGTGTACAAATGTAGAATGACGGGGGGCAGGCTGAGGCAGATATAGTTTACTGGAACTAGGTCATATGACTGGAACTAAATCATATGACTGGAACTAAGTCGCATGAGTGAAACTGACAGACTAAATTATAGTTTGGAGATGTAGGCAGAAATAGTTGACTGGAACTAAATTATATGACTGGAACTGACGGACTAAATCATATGACTGGAATAGTTAAATTAAATCATATGACTGGAACTGACAGACTAAATTATAGTTTGGAGATGTAGCCATGCAAGAAAAACTTTTTTTTTTTAAATTAACGAATGTCACAGAGAGCTGTAGAATCGTGCAGGTCAGAGTTCAAATATTTGAATCATAAACCACAACTGAACTGTTTTATCCAAATCATTATTGTTTATGGTAGTCTGGCTAGTTAGACAGACTCGGCATTGGGTCGGGGTATTCGGGTGGTTGTCGTAGACGCATGCACCCCCACTCCTCACCCCACCCCCCGACCCCTCAGCGCTGTATTTGTCAGTTGATGGTCTGACGTCTCGCCACCGCCACATACCCCCCCCTCCTCATGCAGTCGTCTGACGAGAGATATAGGTCAAGGCCACTGTATCCCCCCCCCCCACTGCATCGGCCTCACACTCTGAACTAGTCGGACTTATTTCATCTGCCTGCCACTAAGGACGGTTCTGCTTCTGATTATGGAGGCACTTTATGGTACTGTAGTTGATCGCCAATCTGTAGGTTTAGGGATTCGAATCCCAGCGTGTCTCACCACCTACCCAAGTCTTCCACAGTGAATCCCATTATCATTGCACACTCGGCTCTGGTCGAGGTGAGAATAGTGCAATATGAAAACCGTCTCATTGTGAGGATTAAGATATTAACAGCTCAACCTTACACAGTGAATAAAATAACATCCATGCTCTGACTTTGTCAACATCGCCCCCCCCCCACCCCCCACACATTACGCATCCATGGTACCCGGACTGTCAAGTAAGCCAGGGCTAATGGTTTGCTAAAATGTGTACGATTCCTAAAGTCAAAATAAACTTCATGTCATAAAGAATTTTAAATGATTTTTTAATGCTGATTTCATGAATGCTAAATGATTTTATATCCCAGTATATTAATGCAACATTGTTACAGAGGGGAAAAAAACATTAAAATTAATGTTTAGATAAATGGTTTCTTATAATTTATGCATAACATGGTTTAATAATTTAAAAAATTATGTTTGATAAATTCAATATTACTATCGCTCAGAGGCGTAACTAGGGTGGGGGAGGGGGGTCCAAATTAGAAAGTGCCCCCGGGCCCCAGCTTGAGGGGGGGCCCCAAAATTTCTTTTTACATTAAATATTAAGTACATTATCTCATGTCATGGTGTCGAATGTCAAAATGCAGGGGCCCCCAAAGTAGCTAAGCTACCCGGGCCCCCAAATACCTCGGTTCGGCTCTGCTATCGCTAATACTCACACAAAGAATGCTGTATCTCTTAAAAAACAAACCTTAACAAACGATAATTGTAATAATTGCTCACCTAACTTACAAACTATGCAGTACAATAAAACAGGTCTGTACTGTTATACATCTAAAATGTGCATTCAATTTAATAATGTGAAATGACTACCAGTTATCTAATTCCTTCATTGTGAAATTACATGTAGACTAATAATTTCGCAGTGTAAGAGTAATACTCTTTAAACATACGGAAGGGGAGAGCAATGCTATTTTGTAATTTCAGGATCCACCTTGAGTTAACGTTCCTTGAGTCCCCTTAATTACTGCCAGCACCCAGCTGGCTCGGTGAATGCCGTCCATTGGACACGATAAAATATTTCTTTTGACCTCCTAGCGACGTACAACAGACACTAATTGAAGATTGGAACAGATCACCCCCCCCCCACCCTCTCCAACCCAACCACCTCAGTTGGCTTAGAACTGGTTTATTGACATTTAGTTCAGATCATTTTTGTTGTATTTTCATCTTTTAATAATAATAAGTGATGACAATTGTGTATAAATCGTTGTCTCCTTCCGCCGCTTTCAATCATCAGCCACTAAAAATGTTTACAACGGGGGGGGGGGTGGGGGGGCGCTCCCTGACTCAAAATATAAAGTCATGTATAAAGTCATGTATAAAGTCATGTATAAAGTCATGTATAAAGTCATGTATAAAGTCATGTATAAAGTCATGTATAAAGTCATGTATAAAGTCATGTATAAAGTCATGTATAAAGTCATGTATAAAGTCATGTATAAAGTCATGTATAAAGTCATGTATAAAGTCATATATAAAGTCATGTATAAAGTCATGTATAAAGTCGTTGATAAAGTCATTTAGCCTCTAAGTAAACAAATTGCCCTTCCTTGTGTCTTGTAAGCCTGATGTGTAGGGCTGTCAGATAGGTGAAATTCACCCAAAGCGTTATCTTTTGAAACTAGCTAACACCTAGAGGCAAGATGGCTCAGAACATTTGAGGTTTAAAATACATTATAACAGATAACAGATTAGACTTCAAATGTTATGAATAGGAAGGGGGCAGTGGCGCAACTAGGGGGGGGGGGCGGGCATTTGGGGGCATTTGCCCCCCCCGAAATAAAAAAAAAATTAAAAGATTAGATCAAAATTTGTTTAAAATAAAATACAAATATATAAATAATGTGATTTTTTAATACAAGTGATTTTTTTTGCCCCCCCCCCTCCTCCTGAAAGTTTGGTGTAGTTGCGCCTCTGGGAGGGGGGGGGGCTAGGCAGATGACCATTTTTTTCCTTTGCCATATGAATGTCTCTGATTGTTACTTGCAGGTCGTGTGGTATAGCGCTAGACCTGTCGACCTGAGGGTGCCAAGTTCGATCTCCAGTGAAAACGAAGGGCATGTTTCAGGTCTTTGTGAAAGTTCCCTCCATTTGTCCCGTGGTGCCCCCATGACAATTGCACAATTCGTTAAGATGGGGAAGAAAGAAGAGCACTACAAAAAAAAACATTCCTTTAGTGGTTTATTGAATCTAAATGATTTTAAAAATGTCATACTTAAAGTGACTTCACCGATTGCACTCGCCATTCCAGTGGTCTAGTTTGTGTTCTTTTAAAATAATACTGAAATACATACATTCAATGTCAAGTTTATATGTCATGGTTTAATTTGATGTCGTGTCTCATCTATATGCATAATCGTCTATCCTGGCGTACGTACGGGCGAGCGTGTGTATAACTTCCGCGGCTAAAAATAGACTGGGGAATTCCAAAATTTTAGTCTCACTCAAGGGGAGTTAACTCTTGCTTGGCTAAAAATAATACTCGACGGTCCGGGTACCGGGCCTATGATCTAGTCTTATATAATATTTGTAATGCTAAAGAAATAAAAAGATAATTTGAATAATTTTTTACAATTTTGTTAAAGTGTTGTTGTTTTTTTTTAAGATTTTAGACTTTGAATTTTTGTGACGAAAAAATTTAATAAAAAAGACTCACACTTTTTTAAAAGAATTTTATTCAAACTTCTGGCCATGTTTAGAATTGTGAGGGGGGGGGAGAGTCAGTTGCAATACAATAGGTCACGTGATAAATTATCTGCCTTAATACATCAGTGGGGTAGACGGACACAGGGGTAGACGGACACAGGGCCAGTGATGGACGGGTCAAGTTCGTGTCTGACGTATTGTCTTTAAAAAAAAAACCAGAAAACTCTGGTCTACAACTGTACTACCTGTATCCATTGAAATGTCTGATTTCATAACGTGCATGTTTATAAACGGACACTGTGACATTGATTGGTTGTATTCTGATCTCTTATTTACAGATCCTACATTATAACATATTGACACTCTTGATCAACTGCCGGGACAGGGACTGATATGTTTGTAGTGATTCTGCAAATGAATTATATATGTACAGTGGAGCTCTTTTTATTGATACATCAACCTTCTGGGTCAGTATATGTGCTTCCACTGCTAAAGGGACCCATTCTATTACAAATGACTATCTAATATGATGCTATACAGACAGCCTTCTATTACAAATGACTATCTAATCTGATGCTATACAGACAGCCTTCTATTACAAATGACTATCTAATTTGATGCTATACAGACAGCCTTCTATTACAAATGACTATCTAATCTGATGCTATACAGACAGCCTTCGATTACACATGACTATCTAATTTGATGCTATACAGACAGCCTTCTATTACAAATGACTATCTAATCTGATGCTATACAGACAGCCTTCTATTACAAATGACTATCTAATCTGATGCTATACAGACAGCCTTCTATTACAAATGACTATCTAATCTGATGCTATACAGACAGCCTTCTATTAAAAATGACTATCAAATCTGATGCTATAAAGACCCGCTTCAATTACAAATGACTATATAACCTAACGCTATAGAGACCCCGTTCCATCACTAATGACTATCTAATCTGATGCCATAAAGACCCCCGTTAGGTACTTTTACATAGAGATTACAAATATCTCTTAGTATATTCTATGGCTAACCAAAACCTAAGAAAAGTTGTAATGTATGCATTATACTTACATATATACATTTTAAATAATACTAATATATATATATATATATATATATATATATATATGTGTGTGTGTGTGTGTATGTATACATTGATATGAATTCGATTGGAAAGCTTTACAAGATACACAGTGACGTATGTCTGATAGATAGCCTGCATCATCGATCAATAGCAAGCTACTAAAATTCTTGGTAAAACAAAAAAAAAGGTATTCAGGGAAATGAAATCAATAACAAAAATTTATTTTCAAATAAACCAGAGAAGTTTTACTCAAGTTAAAATACTCCATTCATAATAAAAAAATGTTTATAGAATTATCTTTAAACGATGACTATCAAAGATTCACTTACCTCCATGATTATGGTGAAGTTTTTATTTTAGTACAGAAGTAATTCCCAATACTGGTTTTTCTCAGATTCCCATGGCTCTTTATAGGAGAAAACGTAATCGATTACGCTAATCGCCCTTGAACAAAGTATCGTTCGAGCACTGTTTGTTTTCCTTTATTTTTTTAAAGAATCGCTGCCTAAATAAGAAAAAGAATAAAATGTATCAATTTAAAAGCTCTTAAAAACTAATTGAACATTAAAATATTTCCTACACCTTTAACGTCTGAAATCTAACTTTTTAAATTAAATCATGTCCATAAGATTTGAGGGAATCTTTCGGAAGTCAACACTAAAAAATGAAAAAAAAAATCGTTGTTAATCCCATCATTAAAATCGATACTAATTACATCACTAATGGGGATAAACTCATAATATATTTTTTATTTCAAATGTTAGCGATTATAGAGGTATTTTTTTTTAAAAAGTAATCGTTGTTTTCTGTCATCATTTAGTATCGATATGAGCTCCACCCTCGCCCTGTTGAGCCACACGACAACTACTTCCGTCAGGGGGTGACGCAGACGTCAGTAGGGACAACTCATAGTAAAACAAAAACAATAAACAAACCGTGGCATGCAGTGTCGCTGTTATTGTTGTTGTTTAGGGCGGGACTACGGCCGTCAACAGACCGTGTTAGGTCAGGGATTCTCACTCAGATACTTCCTGGACCCGGTCCTGTGACCAGAGATGTTCTTGGGGAGGGGGAGACCCTACTCAGAGACGTAGGGCTAGGAGAAACTTCTAGACGGGGGTATGTATCTAATGAGATTTGAAAAGAATCCGTACTGGACGAGGGCAGAAACCATTTCGACCAGGCGACAAACTGACCTTTTGTAGCGGAAGGACATGATGCAGGACATTGCCAATGTCAGATAGGTTGCAGGTTAATGTATTTATAGTGACATTAATTGTAATAGCCGCAACATAGTAGATGTATCAAGTAAGTCTATTGTACAGAGCCTATGGTGCAGTCTATAGTACAGACTAGTATAGAGACTATACTCAGAGTCTATTGTGCAGAGCCTAAAGTAGAGGATTTATAGTACAGATTCTATAATATAGAGTCTATTTACAGAGTCTATAGTACAGTCTATGGTACAGAGTCTATATAGCACAGAGTGTAGAGTATAGAGTCTATTATACAGAGTATATAGTACAGAGTCTATAGTGCAGTCTATAGTACAGAGTCTATAGTATAGAGTCTATAGTGCAGTCTATAGTAGAGTCTATGGTATAGTGTCTATAGTATAGAGTCTATAGTATAGAGTCTATAGTATAGAGTCAATAGTGCAGTCTATAGTAGATTATATAGTATAGTGTCTATAGTATAGAGCCTATTATACAGGCAATTATGTTGATGAGCCCGACTTAGAATTCCAGCCAAACTGTACTTGTGATCTATTACACACTCAATGTGTAGATATCTATGCTGTTAACTACCGGTAATTGAGATACTTTATACTAGTTTATAGACAAATATAATAATTCTCATTCTCAATGTCGGCATTCCTCTGTCTGTCACAAGATTGTGTCTGTCACACAAGATGGTGGCAACATTTAATGTATATTGTATGTGTTCTGTAATGAATGAGTTTAAATTAAATGCCATGCAAACATTGCTTTTTTTTTTTTAATTTCTTACTAATTATACTTTAGTGCGCTGGCCACGGAAGTACTAAGGGAGACGAAGAGGACTTTCACCAAACACGAGATGTTCCCGAAGTTCTAAACAAATAGAAACCGGTGCTTTCGGTATATAGCTGAGCGCTGCAGCGTACCACCATACATCCCCATGACATTCACTTTCTTTTAAATCATATATGTCATGGTCGCAATCTTTTCGACCGCCACGATCATTACCAAGAGACAATGAAAAGCGGTTTTAGACGATACATTAACAGGAAACATACAAATAGCTGTTTTTTTACGCCGCCATTGCCAGCATGATAGGGTGTAGTGTGCCAACCACACCAGCATTGTTGGTGGCGCTGATGCATGTTTGCCATGCCTATATAGCGGCGGGGTGTATGTGCCCGCTATCATCTGCCGGGATGGCAGAAAAGAGTATTTTAAGACTTGCCTAAATTGGCCAGACCAGCAGGGTGTGTGTACTGCCGATAGGCCAGAATGGCAAGGCAAGTGGTTTTTCCTGCCACTCGGATAATGATCTTTTCACCGTAGTCCAGGTTAGCAAGAAGAGTACATTTAAATTATGTGATACTCTCCAAAATAATTATTATAAGCCTTGTCGACAGAGCCGTTCCAGTGACGAACCGCATTTCTTATGTATATCTCAAGATAAGATAATATTTATGGTGTTCAGTTTGTTATTATTTCAATAAAATGTCTATATCTAATATACAATTATCTACCTTTACCGTTTACCTCAAAATTACGTAACATTTTTTTTTTCATTTTTTATTATTACGTCACTTGAGTGAATTGTCTAGGGGTAGAGTCTGAGTAGCGCCGTACAGCAGTGGTCCCCAACCTTTTTCTCGCCACGGGCCGGTCAGCGTTTGATTATTTCACCGCGGCCCACTGGAAGAGGGGGGGGGACGTTGATTATTTCTCGTCCATGGAAAGTCGCCACAATGACGAGATAAATAAATAAAAAGGAAATAATTTAATGTTTCTTGGGCGGCCCAGTAACATTCGTTCCTCGGCCCGGGGGTTGGGGACCACTGCCGTACACAATGTAGACAATGCAAACTAAACCATTTATGAGGGGGGGGGTACAGAACTATAATGTTTAAAGCATTGAAATATTTTTTTTCTTTTTTTTTAAGAGGCCTGATATTTTCTTCTGCGTCAAAAAAATTTGGTCTATAACAATGGTAAAAGGAATGTTACATTTCCAATTATATTTTTTTTTTGTAATCAGAAGTGCACAGTGTTGGCAATATTTTCTGAGTTAATTCTCAGTACGATATATTGTACTATACCACAATGTGTATAACAGTAAATAAACCACCTGCTAAACATGTAGCGTATCGCTTAGCTGGCAGGCACTCATTCACATCTCTCGTTTTAAAAATACGTCATGTTGAACATGATAAAAACGTAAAATGAAAAACTGTTTGGAAAAAAGAGTCCTTTAAAATATTATGAACGAATTAAGATTTATATATGATATGGTGTTTAGTGCGCAAATTATGTAAAGTTGGATGTTAAATTCAAAGTTTAATAGTCAGGGGTCGTTTTTTGCTAAGCTTCTGTACCCATAATGAGGGTTATTTTCTTTGGGATGAACTATATAAAATATGAGCTTTATTTGATGGTTTATTAAGTGTCCCTATACTTAAATGTATTTTAGCTACAATAATCTGTTCGTGTCGTTTAGGGCCACTTCGAGTACATAGATAACGCGCTAAAATATATATCCCCATTTTCAACTCTAACAGCGTACCTACTAGCCGGTCCGGGTACCGGGCCTTTGTTTACTAGCAATAATCACAAATAATAAGTCATCAAATATTCAATTATTGATTTTTAATTTCTTTTGTCAACATTAACCAATGATATTTTTGGTGTGAAAATGGTAGCGGTAGCGAACAAAATGGACGAATTTTCGTTGGTTTTTATCATTTTTGGTGCTTCTGTCAGCAAAATACGTGAAGTCCGTAAAAGTTCTTATTTGTATCATATCTCGATATTGTCTTTCTGTTGGATATCAACATTTCATACAGAAGTGAAAGCAGAAAACTCAACAATTGTACGCAGCAATATTACTTGTATTAGCTACAATACCAAAGTTAAGTTCAAGGTCATCGAACTTTCATTTCCGTTTGAGGTTGTTGTTTTTTTCTTTAACTCCGATTGAACTACTGTTCTTTGAGCTCCGATTGAAATACTGATTTTTCTGCTCCGATTGAACTACTGTTCTTTGAGCTCCGACCGAACTACTGTTCTTTGAGCTCCGATTGAACTACTGTTCTTTGAGCTCCGATTGAAATACTGATTTTTCTGCTCCGATTGAACTACTGATTTTTTTTGCTCCGATTGAACTACTGATTTTTCTGCTCCGATTGAACTACTGTTCTTCGAGCTCCGATTGAACTACTGTTCTTTGAGCTCCGATTGAACTACTGTTCTTCGAGCTCCGATTGAACTACTGATTTTTCTGCTCCGATTGAACTACTGTTCTTTGAGCTCCGACCGAACTACTGTTCTTTGAGCTCCGATTGAACTACTGTTCTTTGAGCTCCGATTGAACCACTGTTCTTTAAGCTCCGATTGAACCACTGATTTTTCTACTCCGATTGAACTACTGTTCTTTGAGCTCCGATCGAACTACTGTTCTTTGAGCTCCGATTGAACTACTGTTCTTTGAGCTCCGATTGAACCACTGTTCTTTGAGCTCCGATTGAACTACTGATTTTTCTGCTCCGATTGAACTACTGTTCTTCGAGCTCCGATTGAACTACTGTTCTTTGAGCTCCGATTGTACTACTGTTCTTTGAGCTCCGATTGAACCACTGTTCTTTGAGCTCCGATTGAAATACTGATTTTTCAGCTCCGATTGAAATACTGATTTTTCTTCTAGCTCCGATTGAACGATTATTTTTCTTTTAGCTAAAATGAGCTACTGATTTCTTTTCAGCTCCGACAAAGCTACTGATTTTTCTTATAGCTCCGACAAAGCTATTGATTTTCTTTTAGCTCCGACAAAGCTACAGATTTTTCTTTTAGTTCCGACAAAGCTACTGATTTTTATTTTAGCTCCAACAAAGCTACTGATTTTCTTCGAGTGTAGCTGTTATTTTATCGTCCTAATGTGGATGGCAACCCCCAACCCCCATCCAACACCCAACATCCTTGTAACGGTTCAAATATTATTTAGTGTCGAACAAATTCGACGCAATTTGAGAATAGCTTAAGGTTCACTGACTACCACACCAGCCTGGAGATCATCAACGCCCTGTCCACAGGTCAGATCAGGTGTAGGCTAATCTGATTGGTGTGGACAATGACCAGTGCGTGAATCAACTGGCACAATTATACAGAGGAATTAGAATAAATGGTGCCTGTCTTGTGAGAAGATAGATGTACACTAGCACTCACTGGGGATGGATAATTTAAACTAAATGTACACACTATCTGAACATAGTTGTTTAATGTTGTACTATGTGTACTGTACACATCATCAGCACATAGTAGTTTAATGTTGTACTAGGTGTACTGTACACACCATCAGAACATAGTAGTTTAATGTTGTACTAGATGGACTGTACACACCATCAGAACATAGTAGTTTAATGTTGTACTAAATGGACTGTACACACCATTAGAACATAGTAGTTTAATGTTGTACTAGTCGGACTGTACACACCATCAGAACAGAGTTGTTTATTGTTGTACTATGTGTACTGTATACACCATCAGGACATAGTAGTTTAATGTTGTACTATGTGTACTGTACACACCATCAGAACATAGTAGTTTAATGTTGTACTTAGTGTATTGTACACCATCAGAACATAGTAATTTAATGTTGTACTAGATGGACTGCACACACCATCAGAACATATTAGTTTAATGTTGTACAAAGTGTACTGTACACACCATCAGAACATATTAGTTTAATGTTGTACAAAGTGTACTGTACACACCATCAGAACATAGTAGTTTAATGTTGTACTTGGTGTATTGTACACCATCAGAACATAGTAGTTTAATGTTGTACTAGGTGTATTGTACACCATCAGAACATAGTAGTTTAATGTTGTACTAGATGGACTGTACACACCATCAGAACATAGTAGTTTAATGTTGTACTAGTCGGACTGTACACACCATCAGAACATAGTAGTTTAATGTTGTACTAGGTGTATTGTACACCATCAGAACATAGTAATTTAATGTTGTACTAGATGGACTGTGCACACCATCAGAACATAGTAATTTAATGTTGTACTAGATGGACTGTACACACTGCCTAGACGACATGTGTGTTTGTATGTATATTTTTGTGTGAGAGAGAAAGTGTTCGTCAATGCGTGTGTAATACGATCTACAAAACAAAGCCCTGAAACAAGAGCCTGACACACAAGTACAAGGATCGAGTGACTCTAGACACATAATTGTACCAGGTGGTACAAAGATAGTGAAACAAAGATATACTCTCTAGTCACACAACTATACAAAGTGGTACGAAGATATACTATCCAGTCACTATTTAATTGTAATGATGCTGCATAGGGAATCCGTTTCAACATTTGCTACAATGATGAATGAGTGAACCACATATTACAGTAAGTATTTTTTTTTATATTTATTTGTCTGAATGGCGTCTTCATGGGTGGGCAATCTACGTCCCGCGGGCTATAAATTTGCTCCAACACATACAGTCCACTAACTTGTGCTCTCCTTTTTGTCATACATATTTTCCTTGCCCTTGTGTGCCATTTTCTCTTCTTCTCTCCCATGTCACTGTATTGTTTTCATGTTAGCTCCCTTGTGTACGGTTTACGGCTTTCTCTACCCTAATTACTGGACGTTTCCCCTTATACATTTGGCACCAAATACAAAGTATATATCTAAATAAATACCCTCAAATGACTACCCCATCTTGTTTCGCACATAGAAACGTAACATATCTCCATTTTTTTTGACACATTTCTCATCATAAAGAACTAATATATAAAAAGATTAAAAAATGCACCGTAATTAAGTTTAATTCATGCACTTTAATTTTATTGCAAATGTTTTAAGAGAACAGTATGTACTTCTACATATCTCTTTTTTTTTACCATTCATGGGATTTTATGCTTCTTTGTAATAATTACTATCAAGTAAAAGTAATGTGGTGTGGATCTTTTGTGTGTTGTGTGTATGCTAGGTGTGTGTGTTGTGTTATGTGTGTAAATGTGTGTATGTGTGTAAATGTGTGTATGTGTGTGAATATGTGTGGTGTTTATATGTGGGGTCTGTGTGAGTTATGGGTTTATATGTGTGGATCTGGATGTGTGGTTTGTATATGTGTACGTGGTGTGTATAGATGTACGTGGTGTGTTTATCAGTGGTTTTGCATGTGTATGTGTGTATATATGTGTAAATGTGTGGGTAAGGGTGTGTGTTGTTGGTGTATGTGTGTGTGTCTGTGTGTGGTGTATGTATATATGTGTGTGTGGTGTGTGTTTTTTTAAGTTTCGGCACTCACCCTGTCAGAATTACTTTATATTAGTCTGTTCCAACTTTTGTCTTATTTAGCAGGCTATTATTCTTATCAACACATGATACAAAAATAGAGCAGAGGCATAACCAGAGCCAAACCCCTGGCAGCACTCACACACGCTAGTTGACGATGCTGCTACGGTCTCCTCAGTACTTTCCCTTTACAACGACTCAGTAAACCGATTATAAAACTATTTTATGTTGCTCCATATCTACATCATCGCTATAGCTGAGTGTGCAATGACTGGGTTGTCGCGAGAAATTCTGGGCCACGGTGCGAATACAATCAAAGACATGTGTGCCCCCCTTTAATACATATCTATATTTATGTATTTCAAATCTGCATTTCACTAGATCAAACAGGTTCCCATAGGGATTGATGCCCCCCCCTAGAGTCAAATGCGACCTACCTACTCCTAGGGCCTGAATATAGAACATAGGTGACTGGTACTGCTGGACCCATAACATCCAGCACTTCAAGTGGCCCATTAATCCTAACAAGTAAATGAAGTATCATGAATACGATATAACTGGAGTTCATAATGTCCACATTACAATGGTCAAACTGGAGCTCATAATGTCCACATGTGCAATGGTCAAACTGGAATTCATAATGTCCACATGTATAATGTACAAGATTAGATTTTACGTTCATCGTTATTTCAATGTTTAGAAAAAAATAGTTTCATTTCAGTTTCATTTGAACACTTTGTGTTGACTTGATGACCGCGTATAGTTTAAAATTGAGTTTCTGTAAAACTACATCAATTTGCTCAATGTTGAATAAAGTTATCGATTTGTTGTACATTGTGCAATGAAATTGACTTTGAAATAGTTTTAATGGCAACTGTGTTCACCCTGAGGTGGTATATACACATATTTTTGTTTTAATCCTTGTCAAATTTAATTTCATAAGTACAGTTGAAATAAATCATTTCTTTTTGTAATCGAATGGAAAATAGTCGGTAGAGATAGAATGTATATATGAATAAATATGTAATAAGTTATTTAAAGAATTTAATAATTTACAGATAGTTTTGTAGAACAAAAAAAAATGATGGGTTTTGTTTCGCTGGTTTGTCTTACATGTCTCATTAGATCTTGTTTGTCTTACATGTCTCAATAGATCTTGTTTGTCTTACATGCCTCAATAGATCTTGTTTGTCTTACATGCCTCAATAGATCTTGTTTGTCTTACATGTCTCAATAGATCTTGTTTGTCTTACATACCTCAATAGATCTTGTTTGTCTTACATGTCTCAATAGATCTTGTTTGTCTTACATGTCTCAATAGATCTTGTTTGTCTTACATGTCTCAATAGATCTTGTTTGTCTTACATGTCTCAATAGATCTTGTTTGTCTTACATGTCTCAATAGATCTTGTTTGTCTTACATGCCTCAATAGATCTTGTTTGTCTTACATGCCTCAATAGATCTTGTTTGTCTTACATGTCTCAATAGATCGTGTTTGTCTTACATGTCTCAATAGATCGTGTTTGTCTTACATGTCTCAATAGATCTTGTTCGTCCTTGAGGTTTGCTTCAGACCCTTTGACATTTATTTATCATATGAAATAGTAAAGATGTATAATGATATCACACATTTATAAATACATGCTGGATAATGTTGATAACACTGTGCTAACTTTCCTTTCCAGGATCATCCATTCATTATTTAAGATTCAAGAAAACAATAGTAATCACACATACTAAAAAAAAATCATACAGATTTTTTTAAAGCTTTAAAAAATATTAGATATGCTGATTAAGCATCATAAATGCGTTAATTACTTACATGATTAAACTGATTAACACAATAACTAAATTACCTTAATTCTAGAACCATGGAATTTAAAAAAAAAACAATCAATGAACCTGTTCTATTAACAGAAATAGCAGCTCACTATTGATCAGAAATTGGGTTTATTTTTATTGTTTGTTATAAACATGATTTGACAAAGCTTGATCATCTTCGAGAAGTTTGACAAAAGCTGGATGATTATTGATTTAGATTGAGATCAATCATCACTGATCAGCACAACCAATAAAGAAATCGATGATGCAGGCCCTGTCGTGTTCATTCAAAATTATATTATCTGGATGATCTCCTAATTTCTTTATTTTATTTTCTGACAATGAAAGGTACAATTCAGTTAATAATTCGCAGCCTTCACAATGTACGGAAACCCATCAGCTCAATGTCTCCGTATTAGTTCTTTGTTAAATATAGTACTGGCTTTACATCGTGGACATCCTATGATGAGCAGAACTTGAGTCAATTTACTAGGAATGAGTGACGAGTGTCAATATACTAGGATTGAGTGACTAGATTCAATATACCAGGATTGAGTGACTAGATTCAATATACCAGGATTGAGTGACTAGATTCAATATACCAGGATTGAGTGACTAGATTCAATATACCAGGATTGAGTGACTAGATTCAATATATCAGGATTGAGTGACTAGAGTCAATATACCAGGATTGAGTGACTAGATTCAATATACCAGGATTGAGTGACTAGATTCAATATATCAGGATTGAGTGACTAGATTCAATATACCAGGATTGAGTGACTAGATTCAATATACCAGGATTGAGTGACTAGATTCAATATACCAGGATTGAGTGACTAGATTCAATATACCAGGATTGAGTGACTAGATTCAATATACCAGGATTGAGTGACTAGAGTCAATATACCAGGATTGAGTGACTAGATTCAATATACTAGGATTGAGTGACTAGATTCAATATATCAGGATTGAGTGACTAGATTCAATATACCAGGATTTAGTGACTAGATTCAATATATCAGGATTGAGTGACTAGAGTCAATATATCAGGATTGAGTGACTAGATTCAATATACCAGGATTGAGTGACTAGATTCAATATACCAGGATTGAGTGACTAGATTCAATATATCAGGATTGAGTGACTAGATTCAATATACCAGGATTGAGTGACTAGAGTCAATATATCAGGATTGAGTGACTAGAGTCAATATACTAGGATTGAGTGACTAGAGTCAATATACCAGGATTGAGTGACTAGAGTCAATATACCAGGATTGAGTGACTAGAGTCAATATACCAGGATTGAGTGACTAGATTCAATATACCAGGATTGAGTGACTAGATTCAATATATCAGGATTGAGTGACTAGAGTCAATATACCAGGATTGAGTGACTAGAGTCAATATACCAGGATTGAGTGACTAGATTCAATATACCAGGATTGAGTGACTAGATTCAATATATCAGGATTGAGTGACTAGAGTCAATATACCAGGATTGAGTGACTAGATTCAATATACCAGGATTGAGTGACTAGATTCAATATATCAGGATTGAGTGACTAGATTCAATATACCAGGATTGAGTGACTAGATTCAATATATCAGGATTGAGTGACTAGATTCAATATACCAGGATTGAGTGACTAGAGTCAATATACCAGGATTGAGTGACTAGATTCAATATACCAGGATTGAGTGACTAGAGTCTAATACTAATTGTAAAATCCATAACTGACAAATAGGTCTTCCGTAATTCTTTGACAATTATTGACTCTTGTAAGTAAACATCTCCCGACACATGTGGGATATCATTGCCAATGTTCTATTATTGACTCTTGGAAGTAAACATCTCCCGACACATGTGGGATATCATTGCCATTATTGGTCCATTTTGTTTGTTTGTTTGTTAGTTTGTTTTTTATACTTATTTTTATGTGTGTGTGGGGGGGGCAGACTTAACGTAGGGTGTGAGCTGAGAGGTGTGACAAAATGTGACAGGGGTGAGGGGTAAAAAAGTCAGAAAGAAAAGCAGTAAGTAAAAAGTGAAATCCTAGATATACTGATAAAAAGAACATAACGTGAAGGGACGGTTTTCGAAGATCCCTTCTTTTATCCCCACCATAGCCATCGGTGCAATGACTATGAACTAGTATGGACCATCGGTGCAATGACTATGAACTAGTATGGACGCACTAATACAGAATCTACACTCACCGACTGAATGCCAGGTACCCATCTTAAGCCTGATGGATTTAAGGGCTTTCATTATGACCTAAAAAAACGATCCCAGGTCTCTAAGATGGGGATTCCCCCCAATCAAGATAATTAGTTTCATTTATTTATTTTTCAATCAATCAATACGTGGAGTATAATAACATAAAAAATTACAATGTTCAATTTAGCAATGAATGGAGTTGAAAGTCCAGACTATTTTATGTTGTAATTTTGTCCTTTTATATATTCAAAGAGATATTTAATTGGCGAGTCCTAAAATTTTCTTTGATGATATTTTCCATTAATATTTTTGTGAACAAATGAATTGTTATTTATTCAACTTTTGATGCCATTTAATTGAGGTATATTTTTATTATTACTTTTTTAGAGAAATTTCGAAAAAAAATGCTCTATTGTCCCCGTTTTGTCTGTCTGTCTGTCTGTCCGTCATCATCCTAGATCTCAACAAACATAAGTCCTAGACCCATGTATATATCATTTTGTAGGCCTTGGCCTGCCATGTGTGCATCAAAAGTTCATTTTGCGATCTGACCTCTGAGTGCCGTAAAAGGGGGCTTATAAAGTCCCGTTTTATTATATAAGCTATATTAACAAAGGAGCGCCCTAGATCTCAGCAACCATAAGTCCTAGACCCGTGATGTATATATCATTTTGTAGGTCTTGGCCTGCCATGTGTACATCAAACGTTCATTTCGCGATAGGACCTCTCAGGGTCGGGCTTCAGGGCTCCTAAAAAGCTTATATATTATATATAGATTATAAGCTAAACAAAGGGGCGTAATCATTATTTATTTTTATAAATGTTATTAAACATGACTTACTTCCCCCTCTATACATGAAAATGCTCTAAAACGTCCTGTTTTTACAGGCTTAATTTTTGCTTGTTTTTATTTGGTAATACATTTTCGAGTGAAAATGTATTTTCCCCGTTCAATTCATTAAAAAAATCTATACACTTGTACTGGTCCGATCATACTTCTATATCACTTGAGTTTATAATAAAGTCACTAGACCAGCCTTGAGACAGCTAGGACCTGCAGGCCCAATCCGGTAAGCCAGACTGTCTTAACCCCCCCTCCCGCCCCAGCGGCCTTTCACCCGTTTCTAGCACTAGCTTTTTTTTTTTGTTATGGGTTCTGCATTTAATATGTTTATTAAAGTCAATACCAGCCCGCCGGTCAAATGAATGGAGCCCATGTGGCCCACGACTCAAAAAATGTGCCCACCCTTGCACAAGACAGTATCAACACACTTACAATAAAAGAACCTCTCTCCCTTTTTCGTCTGTACTGATATATAATGAAAAAAGAAAAAGTGATTGTTTACGAAAATCTAAAACTACGTGTACATTGAACAAATTAAGACAGTAAATTTATCGACATGCAGAATTCAAAAATAAATTCTTATTGGACTTGTCCCGTAAACATAAAAGACCAATGTTTACATTTCAATTAATTGAGTAAAGATCAAAGCTCAGATCCCACAAACTGGACAGGTTGAACGACATTAATTGGCAGTCTGATTAATAATGGTTTGTTGATCGGTTCATTTCTATTTTACAAAATTTATTTTATTAGATGTTTGTTTGTTTGTGTGTATTCTGTTAGTATAGAACAACATCCCGATATATTTCACTTTTGTTTATGTTTAAAGTTTGGAAAAATGTATCATTGTCTCTAGAGAAACAGTTCAAATTACAAGATATTTGTGAAAGATTATGTATGGTACAATAATCAAACCAATTAATGGAAAGGGAGGGGGAACTATCTTAGGAAAATTAAGTAGGTGTTCTAGTTCACTGATGTGTTTATTCTAGTTCACAGATGTCTGTGATCTAGTTCACAGATGTGTGTGTTCTAGTTCACAGATGTGTGTGTTCTAGTTCGCAGATGTGTGTGTTCTAGTTCACAGATGTAGGTGTTCTAGTTCACAGATGTGTGTGTTCTAGTTCACAGATGTGTGTGTTCTAGTTCACAGATGTGTGTGTTCTAGTTCACAGATGTGTGTGTTCCAGTTCACAGATGTGGGTGTTCTAGTTCACAGATGTCTGTGATCTATTCACAGATGTGTGTGTTCTAGTTCACAGATGTAGGTGTTCTAGTTCACAGATGTGTGTGTTCTAGTTCACAGATGTGTGTGTTCTAGTTCACAGATGTCTGTGATCTAGTTCACAGATGTGTGTGTTCTAGTTCACAGATGTGTGTGTTCTAGTTCACAGATGTGTGTGTTATAGTTCACAGATGTGTGTGATCTAGTTCACAGATGTGTGTGTTCTAGTTCACAGATGTGTGTGTTCTAGTTCACAGATGTGTGTGTTCTAGTTCACAGATGTGTGTGTTCTAGTTCACAGATGTGTGTGTTCTAGTTCACAGATGTGTGTGATCTAGTTCACAGATGTGTGTGTTCTAGTTCACAGATGTGTGTGTTCTAGTTCACAGATGTGGGTGTTCTAGTTCACAGATGTGTGTGTTCTAGTTCACAGATGTGGGTGTTCTAGTTCACAGATGTGGGTGTTCTAGTTCACAGATGTTGGTGTTCTAGTTCACAGATGTGTGTGTTCTAGTTCACAGATGTGTGTGTTCTAGTTCACAGATGTGTGTGTTCTAGTTCACAGATGTGTGTGTTCTAGTTCACAGATGTGTGTGTTCTAGTTCACAAATGTGTGTTCTAGTTCACAGATGTGTGTGTTCTAGTTCACAAATGTGTGTTCTAGTTCACAGATGTGTGTGTTCTAGTTCACAGATGTGTGTGTTCTAGTTCACAAATGTGTGTTCTAGTTCACAAATGTGTGTTCTAGTTCACAGATGTGTGTGTTCTAGTTCACAAATGTGTGTTCTAGTTCACAGATGTGTGTTCTAGTTCACAGATGTGTGTGTTCTAGTTCACAGATGTGTGTGTTCTAGTTCACAGATGTGTGTGTTCTAGTTCACAGACGTGTGTGTTCGACTAAAAAATACCACTTGAAACGCTGAAGGTAAATACCATCAGTATATATATTTCATTTTGGTTTTCCTCACAATCCTTCTACACCACTCTAAATGTATGTCACCAAATACCTCGTTAATTGGGCCATTCTATTATAGTTTATTCAAAATACAACGCTCTATAGTAAATTATTTTTACCAAATGTTATGTAGAATGTGTTCTTTTATTTCTAGTGTTCATTATATCGAATGGTGTTTGTTCGTTAAAGACTTTACTCGTCTTAAAAATATTTTATTTATTCGGCTCTCATCATCTGATGTGGAGTCATTGTCATCATTTGCAAATCCCTGCTGCACTGAAAGATAGTCTTCAAACAGTGGTTCTTAAGCTTTTGCGTTTCGTGAACCACAGATAATTGAAGACATGATCGGTTTTCACGACTCACCAGTATAGAAAGTAACGAGATAACAGCCAAAAATAACTTATTTTCGATTAATGCAGCTATTTAATTTTTGGCGCCTCCACCTCAAATCAGCTCGCGACCCACTTGTCAAACTAGTGGGTCGCATCCCACAATTCTAGGACCACTGGTCATTTCAATTTTTTAATCTATGTCGCATCCCACAATTCTAGGACCACTGGTCATTTCATTTTTTAATCTATGTCGCATCCCACAATTCCAAGACCACTGGTCATTTCATTTTTTAATCTATATCAATTTTAAATTTATATCAATTTTTACAACGTTTTTCTTAACTTCACTTCTTGTCCGATTGTGTGTTTGTTTGTCCGCGGAATTTTGCAATCAAATTTTAGACCACTTTCCGATAAGCTATAGCACTGATACTTTCAATAAAACTCAGAACCCGATGACAATGCAATATTCTTACTATTTCATTATGATTTGATGAGTTCCTTAATAAATAAAATTAAATATGTATGGCGAATAGGTCACAGCCTTGTCTAAATCAAGGGAAATTACTGATGCTAAATATAGTACACAGTAACGGAATTTGGCACCAATTTTAGACCACTTTCCGATAAGCTATAGCTCTGGTACTTTCAATATAGCTCAGAACCCGATGACAATGCAATATTCTTACTATTTCATTATGATTTGATGAGTTTCTTAAGTATTTTTCGAAAATAAAATTATTTTTGCTGGAGTAGTGTAGAAAGAATGTGTGACGTCAGAGCTCTCCTGTACGTTCTTGTGGTTATACCACTTCCAGTCTCGCCTAAAAAAGGGGGCTGGAGGCACGGGTTTTCCCCCCCCCAAAAAAGGGGGCGGCGGCAGCGGGCTTTCTCTCACCAAAAAAACGGGCACGCCACCATTCCCTTTCTCTCACAACAACACCCACCTCCCTCCCATACTCTCATACTCTTTATTTTAAAAAAACACAATTATATTTATATTATCATTTAATTTACTATACATTTTTTTATTTAGATAGAATGAGTTTATGTTAAACAAGAAAATTATATATTTACATATGCAATTTGTTATCGACGTTCTAATAGATGATCTGCAATATCGTGATATGTCGTAAACCTTCTGTAATAATTCTTTTGGGATTTAATAGTTAACATTTGATGATTATGATACTGTAATAAAAACATTCACATAATATAAAATAATTCATGCGCCCAACTTTTTTCGTTTTTATAAAAATTAGAAGCTCTTATAAAGTCTATGACCATGTGACCAATTTATTCAGAAATTTTCTCAAGCTCATAGAAAAATTATTTTCTGCTTTTTAGTACGCAAGAAAAACGTTTTTTATAAAATATTTTTTATAATGTAATTTTTATTAATTTATCTGCTCATATTTAACAATGCCCAGAAAATGCATTGGATTAAACAATGATATCTGCCTTTATTATGTACAATAATTAGTAGGAATCGATTTCTTCAACCTGTGGATTCGGGTGGTCGGGGAGGGGGGAAGTGTGTGGGGGGGGGTGAAACTATAGACGAGCCATTGCTTCCGGGCACATATCTTAATGAAATTTAAAAATAAAACTTCATACGAAGACGTTTGAATAGAAATATTAACGAGGTGATTCGAAGATTAGTAGGCCGAGAGAAAAACTTCAAAGGCTGTGATCGGATGCTCTAGGGGTTTTTCTGTGAACATATGTACCATTATGTGGCATCAGTACTTAAACATATGTACCACTATGTGGCATCAGTACTTGAACATATGTACCACTATGTGGAATCAGTACTTGAACATATGTACCACTATGTGGAATCAGTACTTGGACACATGTACCACTATGTGGAATCAGTACTTGAACATATGTACCACTATGTGACATCAGTACTTGAACATATGCACCACTATGTGGCATCAGTACTTGGACACATGTACCACTATGTGGAATCAGTACTTGAACACATGTACCACTATGTGGCATCAGTACTTGAACATATGTACCACTATGTGGTATCAGTACTTGAACATATGTACCACTATGTGGCATCAGTACTTAAACATATGTACCACTATGTGACATCAGTACTTGAACATATGTACCACTATGTGGCATCAGTACTTAAACATATGTACCACTATGTGGCATCAGTACTTGGACACATGTACCACTATGTGGAATCAGTACTTGGACACATGTACCACTATGTGGAATCAGTACTTGGACACATGTACCAATATGTGGCATCAGTACTTGAACATATGTACCACTATGTGACATCAGTACTTGAACACATGTACCACTATGTGGCATCAGTACTTGAACACATGTACCACTATGTGGAATCAGTACTTGGACACATGTACCACTATGTGGCATCAGTACTTGAACATATGTACCACTATGTGACATCAGTACTTGAACACATGTACCACTATGTGGCATCAGTACTTGAACACATGTACCACTATGTGGCATCAGTACTTGAACATATGTACCACTATGTGGAATCAGTACTTGAACATATGTACCACAATGTGGCATCAGTACTTGAACATATGTACCACTATGTGGCATCAGTACTTGGACACATGTACCACTATGCGGTATCAGTACTTGAACATATGTACCACTATGTGACATCAGTACTTGAACACATGTACCACTATGTGGCATCAGTACTTGAACACATGTACCACTATGTGGCATCAGTACTTGGACACATGTACCACTATGTGGAATCAGTACTTGAACACATGTACCACTATGTGGCATCAGTACTTGGACACATGTACCACTATGTGGCATCAGTACTTGAACACATGTACCACTATGTGGCATCAGTACTTTAATGTTTGTTTTAATATGAGTGTGATATTATATTTTCTGTAGTCTCAAGACTAACCAAATCAAAGTGTTTTGCCTCAAGGTCAATAGAGTACAATCTAAAGGGGATGCCAGTTTATCTTCTGGCTTATTTGTTTTTGAACACGATGAAAAGAATGTGTTAAAGAGGCACTAGGTTAACTGATGTTAGAGGCAGGGACGTTCTTATCCTTCTGGAGACCCAGAGCAAAAGTATTTCGAGGGTCCTACTCAGGGGTGAATTTAAGGGCTGGAGGAATGGATGCATTTGGGGGAATGGGGTCATGGCGGATAACCAGGTAGAAACAAAAAAATATGTAAAAGTTGCCGTTTGCATTTTAGGGCTTTTGTTAATGTTTGAAAATGTGGGCCCCCCCTCTGACCCCCAAACTGTTTAGTCGTTTAAGCCTGGGGCTTCTGACAAGTGTTTCGCATTTTCTTTACGGGGGGCCCATTATCATAGGGGGCCCTAGGCAGCCGCGTATTTTGCCTATCCATAAGAAGGACCCCTGGATAAAGACGCAGAACAAAGAAAAATTTAGTAATAATAGAATGTCGAGATCTCATGCGCCAAATTTGCCCAGGGTCCTGATTGTTTGGTATTGTTTGTACGTGTGTTTGTATGTGTGTTTGAATGTGTGTATGTATGATTGTTGCTGTGTGTTATGGGAAAGTGGCACTTACAGGATTTTTTTGTGTATGTTGGATTGTTTGTGCCTCTATGCTTGTATACAAGAGTGTTCAATTTCAAAATAAATGTTGCAGTTTGTATGTGTACATGTTTGTAAAAGAACGTTTTGTTTGTATGTACACGTGTTTGTATAAGGAAAAAATATATACATACAAAAAGGCCGGTTGATCTTCTTGGTTAGTATATCTTTTTACTATTATATCAAACATGTTTATCTTGCTAAGAGTGGGAGAAAAAATGTTAAATTAGGATAGAATCTTAAATTGTTTCTTGAGTTGTAACAGCTGTCTGTTTATTTTAATAAAGAGATCTTAGAGATGTGACATCAGTCTCTTTATTTTAATAAAGTCTAGTGAAGCTGTAACAAAAGTATCTTTATTTTAATAAAGTTTTACTGAAGTTGTGAGCAAGTCAGTCGAATACATTTTTTTTTTAGTTCAGAGTGAATTTGAAAATTCTAAAACATTTTAAACTAGGATGTGTATGTAAAGATGGCGACAGGAAATGATAAATGCGTCCACCATGTATTAGGTTAAACTATTTCATAAGACCAGTGGCGTCCCTAGCAACTTGGGTCCATACCACGAAACGTGCGGTGGCGCTCGTGTACCAAAGTTCCCACTGTCAAAAATCCCTAGGGCCACAATGTGTTCTTCTCAGGGGCCACGGGCCCATAGAATAGACACTGTGATTTAATTATTATAAATGATGCTAATGAATAAAATATAGTATTTTATAGAAATGTCATTCATATTAAGCATATAAACGATTCGATGTGGGATCTATTTCCCTGCTACACATTTAATACTATTTTGTTATTTTAAAAAAACTTGTGTCTGCCATTATCTGGTTCAGGGAACTAAACTTGTGTAATTCACAAAAAGGGGAAAAAATTCAAGCCTTGTAAAAAGGAAAATAAAAATAATTGTAAAAAAGAAGAAACCTTTTTAAAAGACATCAATATTTGCCAGAACAAAATAATCTGGAAAGTGGAGAGTGGAGAGTTTGGCTTTGATTGAAATAATGAGCACGCAAAAAAAGAAAAACACAAAATATTATTTTACAAGTTTTTTAAATTACAATCTGAAGAAACGTCTCCAAACTGTACAAGGTTTTCCCGTAGTTACAAAGATTCGATACGAAAGAGAAATTGTTCATGGGATTTTTAAGACATCTGAATTAAAATTGTTCATGGAATTTAGTAACACATTTGAATTACTTGTATACAAATTAGCTTTGTAACGTCATCGTTATAACCAAGTCATAGAGTTTCTATGCAGTAAATAACATAGTGATTGTTAAGTGAGTAAAGATTTTTGCAGTTGAACTTATTTGCAAATACATACGACTTGCAGCTTAAGTCACATATGACTTGCAGCTAAAGTCACATATAACTTGCAGCTAAAGTCACATACGACTTGCAGCTAAGGTCATCTCCATGACGACCGCTGTGTATGGTGCCAGAAAGACAATAAAATGTCATTAAATCCTATGTTAAACTGTCAACGCAACACAGAATTTCAAAAATATAAGACCATATTAAAATTACTATCTACATATATCTATTTTTAGAGGAATATCTTCTCTTTGTTTCCTATTTGCTTATAACTGGGCCAGACAGGTGAATTTATTAGTATCAATATCAGGACCTCAATAACGTAGTATAACACTAAATAAACAAAATTACTATAACCAAATATGTGCTAAATATACAAAACTGCTATAACCAAATATGAGCTAAAAAAAATACAAAATTACTTTAACCAAATGTGAGCTTATGAAACAAAACTACTATACAGAGTTGTTAGTATCGAAGTATCGGTATCGGCCAATACAGTCAAGAGCTCTACACCGCACGACCATCCGTCCCCTTAAATATCTGTAGTGTTCGGGTTTTGTTTGTCTAGCATGCCATTTTGTCACATTATATACATAAAACTTCCACAATGTATGTGTGTACTACCTGGCATACCTTCAGTCATCGCGCGTCTAAAGATCTAAAATAAAATATTTCGTGAGAATCTACAGTAAAAAAAAATAAACCTATTCCCGATAAAAAAAAAATTCAAAACACAGTCTGCTTATAAAGATTCGGACGTCCATAATTGCGAATCGAAGAGGTTCAAAGCCGCCATGTTTATAGCTTTTAATATTCATGATGACGTAGCCAAAGATTGTTCTCTTATTTAGAAGGTTTTGATGACGCATTTCATTGGAATTAACTGGGAGAAGTATACGGATTTTCCCATTGCAAGTCATTTACTTTCTTCATTACTTTTAGTCGCATTTGAAAATTGAAAACCACAATAGCTAGTAGAACATCTGTTAATATCTAATGCGTATGTAAATCAATTATTGTGAGTACTTTTATGTTAATGTTAGCTAAGCGATATAGTGCCCAAGTGTATAAATAAAGAACAAATGGAATACGTTTGGTAATGTCGGGGAATGTATATTAAAAAATTGTTGTTTTTTTTTTAAATGACTAGCTGTTTAATACCCGGCGTTGCCAGGGAAATCGGGGTGCCATGTGACACCACCACCTTATCATTCAAACCGATGTTTGTACCTACAATCAATCGAAAGAAATTGATACAAAGTCAGTAAAAAAAACTGGTGCCCCATACAACCAATAACTAATGCCCCATAAAGTCAATAACTAATGTCACACAAAACCATTAACTAATGCCACATACAATCAATAACTAATGTCACACACAACCAATAACTAATGTCACATACAGTCAATAACCAATGTCACACACAACAAATAACTAATGCCACATACAGTCAGTAACTGATGCCACATACAGTCAGTAACTAATGTCACACACAACCAATAACTGATGTCACACACAACCAATAACTAATGTCACACACAACCAATAACTAATGCCACATAAGTCAATAACTAATGTCACACGCAACCAATAACTAATGCCCCATACAACCAATAACTAATGTCACACACAACCAATAACTAATATCACACATAACCAATAACTAATGCCACATACAGTCAATAACTGATGTCACACACAACCAATAACTAATGTCACATACAACCAATAACTAATGTCACACACAACCGTCACACACAACCAATAACTAATGCCCCATACAACCAATAACTAATGTCACACACAACCAATAACTGATGGCACACACAACCAATAACTAATGTCACACACAACCAATAACTAATGCCACATAAGTCAATAACTAATGTCACACGCAACCAATAACTAATGCCCCATACAACCAATAACTAATGTCACACACAACCAATAACTAATGCCACATAAGTCAATAACTAATGTCACACGCAACCAATAACTAATGCCCCATACAGCCAATAACTAATGTCACACACAAACAATAACTAATATCACACATAACCAATAACTAATGCCACATACAGACAATAACTGATGTCACACACAACCAATAACTAATGTCACACACAACCAATAACTAATGCCACATACAGGCAATAACCAATGTCACACACAACCAATAACTAATGCCACATACAGTCAATAACTGATGCCACATACAGTCAATAACTAATGTCACACACAACCAATAACTAATGCCACATACAGTCAATAACTAATGCCCCATACAGTCAATAACTAATGTCACACACAACCAATAACTAATGCCACATACAGTCAATAACTGATGCCACATACAGTCAATAACCAATGTCACACACAACCAATAACTAATGCCACATACAATCAATAACTGATGTCACACACAACAAATAACTACTACAATGTATATCCAAATAACTTACCTATAAGTAAACCACTACAAAGTGTATAAAGATAAAGATAAAATACCGCTGACTGAACTACTACAATGTATATCCAAATAACTTACCTATAAGTAAACCACTACAAAGTGTATAAAGATAAAATACAGCTTACGAGACACCACAGTCCCGTAGCGTGAAAATTCTTCAGCAGGGGCCAGGCCAATAGCGGGGGGGGGGGGGTGAGAGGGGGGGGAGGGGGAAAGGAAAAAAATGTTACTAAGTAGAGCTAACAAGCAGAGAGGGGGCAGACAAAACGCAGGGGGCGGGCGTCCCCCAGGTCCCCCCCCCGCACGCTACGGACCTGGACCACCAACATGTATATATAGTTAACTTACCTATAACTAAACCTTTACAAAGTGTATATGCATGAGATACTCCTCTGATCGAACCACCACATTATAGTCCCTTATCTATAAATCAATTAGAAGTTGTTTTTGTTACTTACCATTTCACCTGTCATATCATATAGTCCAGTAGAATTAACCAGCTGATAGTCCAGTAGAATTAACCAGCTGATAGTCCAGTAGAATTAACCGGCTGATAGACCAGTAGAATTAACCAGCTGATAGTCCAGTAGAATTAACCAGCTGTATCTAAAGGAATACAAATATGTCTAGTTATTTATAAAATGTTATTGCATTCAACTATTCGAGATATTTCTATTCGGTTTTTTTTTGTCTATTTAGAATGACACACTGTTTCTTAAGTTCCAGACCAGTCTATTGTCTGTGTGTAATGTGTATCTGCACACACCTCATGTATTACACACTGAGCGACGTAAACTTGCACATTCAGTTCCGTATTAAAGTCGTCTCCTTGCACGACGCGATTCGCTCTTAGTCCCACAGATCGGATTTATTAGTCAATCACAGTGACATTAATGGCTTATCCTGGTGAAACATCAACAGAACAGAAAGTTATACCATACGTTGAACTTACCCGCGGAACATTTGTAGAAATAAACCACGTGACAGAAGTGATACTGTCTTATTCCATTACTCGTTCTCCTCACATTTACACGTTCTTTTTTTAGAAACAATAACATGACTAACCTATATAATACTGTAGCTCTAATAAACTCCACACACACACACACATACAAAAGGGCCGGTAAAAACCAAAACAGATTAGACCAAGTGCGATTAACTAGATTAGGTACAGAGTCAAACAAGAGTTGTGGAACATGAGACGTCGCACCGGCTACCAGCAGCCAGTGTAAGGGACAGTCAAGTTCTCCTCGTTGCACCCCACCCCCAACCCCAGCCCCCTTATCCTCGCTAGTTCTGACGTATTGATTCTATAACAATCATTTCCTGTGATCTTCTTGTATTCTGCCTGGTTTAACCAGACACTGGTAAACAAAATATAAATGACATAAAGTACACATAAATAAACAACAACAACTAGAAGAGAGAATAGAAGAGGACAAGTAGTTTACGAGGTTAAATGTTGCGGCAGTTCAAAGGAGAGCCTAAAAAATTGGCGCTTTGGGTTTGATTAGAAAATTATTAAAAAAAAATATAAATAAATAATAATGAAACGCGAAGATAAAAGGCTCTGACACAAAAGTATCTACTCCTTCAGAGATTCCCAAACTTTGTGTACCCTGGTTAAGATTTTAAAATAATATTGCCTATATCTATCTGCCTATATCTATCTGCCTATATCTTCCTATATCTATCTGCCTATATCTGCCTCTATCTGCCTATATCTGCCTATATCTGCCTATATCTATCTGCCTATATCTGCCTATATCTATCTGCCTATATCTATCTGCCTATATCTATATGCCTATATCTGCCTATATCTATCTGCCTATATCTGCCTATATCTGCCTATATCTGCCTCTATCTGCCTATATCTGCCTATATCTATCTGCCTATATCTGCCTATATCTATCTGCCTATATCTTCCTATATCTATCTGCCTATATCTATCTGCCTATATCTATATGCCTATATCTGCCTATATCTATCTGCCTATATCTATATGCCTATATCTGCCTATATCTATCTGCCTATATCTGCCTATATCTGCCTATATCTGCCTATATCTATCTGCCTATATCTGCCTATATCTATCTGCCTATATCTTCCTATATCTATCTGCCTATATCTATCTGCCTATATCTGCCTATATCTGCCTATATCTATCTGCCTATATATATCTGCCTATATCTGCCTATATCTGCCACTATCTGCCTATATCTGTCTCTATCTGCCTATATCTGCCTATATCTATCTGCCTATATCTGCCAATATCTATCTGCATATATCTAACTGCCTATATCTGCCTATATCTGCCTATATCTATCTGCCTATATCTATCTGCCTAAATCTATCTGCCTATATCTATCTGCCTGTATCTGCCTATATCTATCTGCCTATAACTTCCTAAATCTATCTGCCTATATCTATCGGCCTTTATCTGCCTATATCTGTCTATATCTATCTGCCTATATCTGTCTATATCTATCTGCCTTTATCTGCCTATATCTATCTGCCTATATCTATCTGCCTATATCTATCTGCCTATATCTGCCTATATCTATCTGCCTAAATCTATCTGCCTATATCTATCTGCCTGTATCTGCCTATATCTATCTGCCTATATCTGCCTATATCTATCTGCCTAAATCTATCTGCCTATATCTATCTGCCTATATCTGCCTATATCTATCTGCCTATATCTGCCTATATCTATCTGCCTATATCTGCCACGAAAATGGGGCAGCATTTAGCCGGTGGATTCAGTCGTTTGTTTCGCCAGTTTTATGATGTAGTATTTATAATGTATTATTAGGTCATTGGGGGTGGCGGGGGGGGGGCTATGTAGAGATAGTTCGGCAAAAGTGCTTCACGGGGGCCTTTCTTAGCAATAGCTCTAATAATCATTAATACTTCAAGGGGCCTCTTTGTAAGTGGTGGCCCTAGACAGTTGGCTACCATATGAAAGGCCCTGCATCTGACAATCATTTTAAAAGATAGCTTAAATAAATGTATTATTTCTCTTTCTATACTGGATAAACTCAACTTGCGGAGTGTTAATCAGGGGCTAGCCCTAAGCCCAGTGGGGGCTGACACTTTCCATCGGCGCCCCGTACTGGAGAGAGTACCCTCTCGAGTGATTTACACTCGGCTAGCCGGTTAATCAAAATATCACTCTGCAGCCTGACTAGAGACCTAATTGTATCCGATCAGTCCCCACACCCCCGTAGTCGGTCTTGTGGGTAAAAGGTTAGTTCGTTCACCTATCAATCCAAGATAATTATTCCTTTCAATGGCCTTGTCCCCATTTAACTCCGCAGAAAGGAGGGGGGGATTGTTCAAGTCCGGATATCGAAGAACGTTGAAGAGAAACAGTGAAAGAAATTAGAATTTAACAAAATAAAATATTTCTAAACCCTGTATTGTGATGGACGATACCTTGTTGTATAAGTATCATGGTCACATATAGAGGATTTATATTAAGATTATCTAGTTTTATAAAACATTCTTAACTAAGCAAAGTCTTATAAAAAAAAAACTAAGTCTTAACAACATCTATATAAATAATAGCGGTGTGGGTTCTGCGTTAAATCGAAAGTAAAGAATTAATGCAACAGTATTCCAGTTTAAAATTGTCAAACGTAAACAATAGTAATAAAAAAATCTTGAAAAAATCGGATCTGTCCGAAACCAAAAATAACCTAGCCTACTGATCAAACCTAAGGGAACATAACTCTATGCAAAGGGTTTGCAGGGTGCAGCTAGTCTATAATAAATAGACTTATGTATTTTCCTTTAAAATTTTTTTTTTCAAATAGTTACTACATCTGGGGAAAAATACCGAAAACAAAAATGTTCATCTACTTTAAACAACCTGTCTCGCGGTTATTCTTAGATGTCTAAATGGTGTCTTGTTTAACTGCCACCCTCGGTAGTTGAACTTCACACAAAGATCTTCGGTCATCTTCTAAAAGAAAACTCCAAAATCACCCACTGACTTCATCAATGACTTTTGTAGAGTGATCTCTCACAGGATGTACCACAAGAAGAAGTTTATTAAAGGATGAAAGCTGAAAGTAAATTACCATTTCTTTTTTTTTTCTTACTGACCTTTCATTAGACTTAGACACGCCATTCATTTGTTCATTTCATCCTTAAATGAGATTTTATTAAATAAATAGTATCATTTATCTTTTAACAATCTCATTTGTATGTTTTAAAGAATAGTTAGCTTTAAAATTTACTATTTTATTTTCAAGTGATTTTTTCAGATCTCATTGGTCGGTAAACTTCATATAATGATTTGAACTAACTAAAAGCAGTAATAAAATTAACTTAATTTGTGTGATATCAGATACAATACGAGATCTATAAATAATCTACAAAAGTGTAATTTTCTTATATAAGAGATGGATTTGCTGTTACTTAATGGGACATAATTTGTACACAAAAACTGGGCAAAATGTCACAGAGATCCAGATGTACACAATTATATTACAATTATGGAACGTTTTTCTTTTTGTTATCTCTCATTATTTTGTCATTAGCTAGCATGTTATCAATACATTATTGTAGTCTGTGTTATTATCTTCGTTTCATTAAGCTGTACATAAATGCTGTGTCATTTTCATGATTTATACAGAAAGCTGGTACCATAAACATAATATCAACAAAATAGATGTGTTACCATCATGATTTAAACAGAAAGCTGGTACCATAAACATAATATCAACAAAATAGATGTGTTACCATCATGATTTAAACAGAAAGCTGGTACCATAAACATAATATCAACATAATAGATGTGTTACCATCATGATTTAAACAGAAAGATGGTAACTTAATAGAATATTGATACACTCAAATTGTTGCTGGGACATTTGATAAGAATGTTCAATTCATATATAAAAAATAGAACTTTGCAAGTGATAGTAAAATAAATGATAATATTGTTCAAGATGTTACGTTTAGTCATCTTTCTACCTCCTTCGGTTTATTTTTCTCATTCACTCTATATCTCCCTATATCCCGTGTGTCCCCCGCCTTCTCTCTCTCTCTCTCTCTCTCTCTCTCTGTCTCTCACTCTCTCTGTCTCTCTCTCTCTCTCTCTCTCTATTTATTTCTCTATCTACATATATATATATATATATATATGTCTATATTTCTCTCTCTCTCTCTCTCTCTCTCTCTCTCTCTCTCTCTCTCTCTCTGTCTCTCTCTCTCTCTCTCTCTCCCCTCCCTCTTTCCATTTCTGCCCATGTCGATTTCCTCTTCATGTTTTGGAAACTTTACACCCCTTGCAGTTTTTATTTTTTACAACAATCCCTATTTAAAACTTCGCCCCACCCCAACATCAATCATCAATAAATAATATGCCCCACCCCCATGTTTTAAACCTCAGCCCCTCACCATCCTAATTGAAACGCTCATCCATCTAAAGCCGAGTGCCAACAAATCATCCGTTATAATCAGCTCATATTTGAAAACACCACCCACAATTTTCCGTTTCTCTCTCTCACACACACAGAAGTGTTTGATGTTGTTATTAATTCTCCCAATCCTTCACGTGTTCTCCTCCATTATCTTTCTCATTATAAAGACAAACAATCAGCTTACAAACTGACTGTTTTGTCGAGACCAAAAAAAAAAAAACGTTGGTCTCTTTCTATAAGATAGTTTCAGAACCCCTGACAGCTCGGACATAAATGACCATCTTCACCAGTTCAACTATCTTCTACTTACAGACAGGTTTTTTTTTTTAAAAAAGGACCACATATTTCATACGTTTAAAGCCGTATCAATTAGGTTAAATGTGGAACGATTGCTCAAATAATTAGATTATTTATTAGCCAAAAGAAAGACCAAAATATAAAGATTTAACTTTTCACTTGTCAGCTAAATTATTTTAAGGTTTGTTTTAAGTGCATCCATTGCAATGAGTTTATTTCATCTTAATTGTAGTAAAGGACTAATTCAAGTATTTGGATAAATCATGCTAGTAATAAGCACTGTGTATAGTTAACTGCAATGTAGCTTTCATATAATATTGTCCAACACTACAGTGACCAGAGGTCATATAATATTGTCAAACACTGCGATGACCAGAGGTCATATAATATTGTCCAACACTACAGTGACCTGACGTCATATAATATTGTAAAACACTGCGATGACCAGAGGTCATATAATATTGTCCAACACTGCACTGACCAGGGGTCATAAAATATTGTCAAACACTGCAGTATACAGGGGTCATATAATATTGTTAAACACTCCAGTGACCAGACTTCTCAGAATTGTATTATCCGTCCCGGGTTACCCGATCGGTCAGGAAATATCCCGGAATGGTTCAGAAATGTCCCCATTGTGTTCTGTTTTCTGATATACTGCGTACATTCTCATACACCGATTCTGATAATTAGTTTTACATTTATGTCCATTTTGACATCAGGCCGTAAATCGTTTGTCTGTTTACTGAACTATTCTTAGTTATTGTAAATGGGTTAAAATACTGAGCACTCACTATAGTTCAGTAGGTTATTAGCGATTTACCAATTCAAGAGGGGAGGGGGGGGGTTGGTTCAGGCTGACATCAGAGAAATATGGTCACACTACATACACGGAATTTTTTCTGGCTACTCCAGACTATTTTAGCTTAAAGTATAAATTAATGTGTAGAATACACTGTATCAAGTACTGACTATAGTAGTACAAGTATGTAATGTTTAAATACAAGTACACACGTTTTTATTTTAAGTGCAAGTAAGATCATAAGTGCAAAGAACCCAAGATGCAAGTACGAGTAAAAGTACTCCAAAAATGTACTCGAGTACAGGTATTTAGTATAAAAAAATACCAAGTATACCATCTCTGGGGAGAGCGATCTCCATATTAAGTTTTTCAGTTGTGTTGGTAATATTATTGTAATGGTCAGGTGTGTCGATAATAGTATTGTAATGGTCAGTTGTGTTGATAATAGTATTGTAATGGTCAGGTGTGTCGATAATAGTATTGTAATGGTCAGTTGTGTTGATAATATTATTGTAATGGTCAGGTGTGGCGATAATAGTATTGTAATGGTCAGTTGTGTCGATAATATTATTGTAATGGTCAGTTGTGTCGATAATATATTGTAATGGTCAGTTGTGTCGATAATCTTATTGTAATGGTCAGTTGTGTCGATAATATATTGTAATGGTCAGTTGTGTTGATAATATTATTGTAATGGTCAGGTGTGTCGATAATATTACTGTAACGGTCACTTGTATTCCGTGCATTTTTTCTGGCGGAACGCATCGGAACGGCGTTCCTGCACAATATTTTCCACAGACTTTTGTATAGTAGTGGGACGGATGCCCGAGTCGTGTAGATACTTGACTGTCGACCTCAGTGAGAACCATGGAAATTTTCCAGGTGAAAATTGTTTCAAAGTCGTTCCACTTGTCCACCCAGCTTTAAATGGGTACCTGACTTAAGTTGGGGAGTAAAGGCGGCTGGACGTTGTGCTAACCACACAACCCCTTCATATCCCGAGGTTATAGAAACAGATGAATTCTACACGTCATCTGCCCCCGATGGCCCGTCAGGGCTTAGTGAACTGTACTTTTTTTTACCTAGTATATTAGTATATTACAGTGTTATTTCTTTATGACAAGACGGACATAAATAGGAGTTCCGGTACCTTTTTTTATATATGGTTGTATTGATAAAATTATTGTGCTGTTACAATACAAGAGACATACACATAGGCCTATTGCAAAACGCTTTTTTTTTCTTCTTGGCCTTAACCCCCCTCCACTTCCACCTCCTTTCCCTGCTAGACAGGCCCGTAGCGTGAGGGGAGCCAAGGGGGCCGCCCCCCCCTGCGTTTTGTCTACCCTCCCTGCTTATTTGTTCTACTTAGTAAAATGTATTGCTTGCTACCCCCCTCCCCCCCCCCGCTATTGCCTGGCCCCTGCTGTAGAATACCTGTAGAATTTTCACGCTACGGGGCTGCTGCTAGAGTGTATCTCACTCCAATAATTCCATTCCTTCCATGGAAGCTTTACGTCATAAGTGAAAGGACACACTGATGGTTAAAAAAAATCTAGGACTAAAGAGCACACGTCATTGACCAATAACCCCATAATTGGCGTTGACTGATCATTGGCGTTGACTGACAGTAAAACAATGGGAGGTTCAGGCGTTTAAAAAAAAAACACGCGAACTAAATGAAAACACAACGTGTAGGTTCATCCCACCAGCCAGTTCACAAACAAAGTCGATATTGAAAGTCTTGAATAACTAACTGGGTTAACTAAGAATATTTTAGATCGAACACAGCTGGTGGGAAACCTCGGATGAACTACAACATCAAGATGCTGACCATGGTCAGGGGAAAAAAAGAACAGAAAATAAGTGAGTTAGGAATAGATAAGGCACATACTGTTGCCATGGAAACGGTAAACTTTATTCATTTTTTTTATTACTGATTAGCTTTTGATCAATTTATGTAATTTTAAATCTGCACTTTGCCTTGTTGAAGTATTGTAATAGAACCTGGAGATAGGTTGACTAAGAGATAGACAAACCAACTGAAAGACAATTACACAAGAAGGTAGGAGAGATAGGTAGGTAGAGAGACAGGCACACGGACAGATAGTAAGACATACAGGCAGACGGACGGACAACAGACAGACAGGCAAGCAGATTAGAAGGATAGACAGACAGACAGACAGACAGACAGATAGATAGATAGATAGATAGATAGATAGATAGATAGATAGATAGATAGATAGATAGATAGATAGATAGATAGATAGATAGATAGATAGATAGATAGATAGATAGATAGATAGATAGATAGATAGATAGATAGATAGATAGATAGATAGATAGATAGATAGATAGATAGATAGATAGATAGATAGATAGATAGATAGATAGATAGATAGATAGATAGATAGATAGATAGATAGATAGATAAGCATGAAAGAAATGTTTGGGTGAAAAGTTTATATATTTCTTAAAGTTTATATTATATTTCTTAAAGAATATATTATCAAATAGATCTCTGTTTAACAATGCATGACCATCACTTTCCCACTTTTCGATACTCATGAATGACATAATAGGATTTTCGTATCAAATGTTGTTCTGCCTTATTTCATTAGATCACCCTTAATTCTATCTTCTCTAAGGAACTGTGTTATTCTATATCAGAGATTCGGCTACAGTACTCTCTCTCTCTCTCTCTCTCTCTCTCTCTCTCTCTCTCTCTCTCTAGTGTGTGTGAGTGTAAGTGCTTGCGCGCGCGTTTGTTTATCCGTGCACTACATTATGTATCACATGTGTCTTTTTAATTTTCTTTACAGAAAGCCGTAAATGTTTGCTCAAATTATTCAGTCTCTCTCTCCTTAAAACTTCTTATTGAACAACAATTTGTGTTCCTGGCTTCTTATTGTGTGCATTTCTATGACATACTTTTATCATGCTAAACCTGATGTGTAGGAACAATGACTCATTGAAAGTCCTATAATTTGTGTACTCTATTTCATTGTTAGATCCACTGTTTGTGTACTCTGTTTCATTGTTAGATCCACTGTTTGTGTACTCTGTTTCATTGTTAGATCCACTGTTTGTGTACTCTGTTTCATTGTTAGATCCACTGTTTGTGTACTCTGTTTCATTGTTAGATCCACTGTTTGTGTTCTCTGTTTTCACTGTTAGATCCACTGTTTGTGTACTCTTGCTTTCACTGTTAGATCCACTGTTTGTGTACTCTGTTTCATCGTTAGATGCACTGTTTGTGTACTCTGTTGCTCATCGTTAGATCCACTGTTTGTTTACTCTGTTTCACTGTTAGATCCACTGTTTGTGTACTCTGTTTCATTGCTAGATCCACTGTTTGTGTACTATGTATCACCACTAGATCCACTGTTTGTGTACTCTGTTTTATTGCTAGATCCACCATTTATGTACTATGTATCGCCACTAGATCCACTGTTTGTGTGCTCTGTTTCACCGTTATATCCACCGTTTATGTACTATGTATCGCCACTAGATCCATTGTTTGTGTACTCTGTTTCATCCCCTACATTTGTCTTAATCTTACATATCCCAGTGCCTCTTGCTCATGTCTCTACACGCGTGTATTGTGTCGACTCTTCGTTCCTCCGAACTCTCTATACATCACTCACTCTCTCCTTATTTCTATCTTCACTGTTTTATTCACCGCCTCGCGTCAAACCAAAAATGTGTTCTTTTGTTATGTTTGTTGTCATAATCTGTTATGTTTGTTGTCATAATCTGTTATTTTACATTTTACAACAGTTTTCTTACTTCTAGAGAGATAGTGCACTCCTGGTAAATTGAATTATGACACGTAGTTTATTTTCGTATGTGTTATTTTCAACATATCTTTTGATGCGTTTAAAGATTTTCAGGCGTGTCAAACAGGTGGGCCAATGGGCCCCCATGCGGCCCTTGGCATCCACTGTTATGGCCCGAAAAAAAATTATTCAAACCAGACAAAATTCCATTTAATGTTATTTTTCTGTGATTTGTTCACATTTTTTTCACATTCTCAAATCCATTTAATCTTATAGCTTCTTAACACAGAGGCCATGCTATGGGTGAAGTATTTTAGGTTTAAACAAAAATTCTCAACTTACCCTTATTTTAATGTCAAAGTGCTTGTTTGTGGATTGGGGAAAACTAATTGTGCAATAATTTAACCTAATTAAACGAAGGACATTCAGACATTATTTTCAAAGTATTTTGTAATTAGCTTTCTGTTAGATCTGTTATTATGAATAAGCTTTTATTTTGCCTAAGCCGATAAAAAATATTAAGTTTAATTTTTGCTTTTTTTTTAAAAAAAAAAGAACACATTTTCGAAAGCATCTTGTTACTAAAGAAATGTTGACTTGCTCTATCTATCGGCTTATTCCAGATTATTACATGTCTACATTGACTACTAGCTCTATCTATGGGCTTATTCCAGATTATGACATGTCTACATTGACTACTAGCTCTATCTATGGGCTTATTCCAGATTATGACATGTCTACATTGACTACTAGCTCTATCTATGGCCTTATTCCAGATTATGACATGTCTACATTGACTACTAGCTCTATCTATGGGCTTATTCCAGATTATGACATGTGTACATTGACTACTAGCTCTATCTATGGGCTTATTCCAGATTATGACATGTCTACATTATTAACAGTCAATCTGAGCACTGGTTAGGGACGTCGCGTTGAAATGACCTGACCGTTGGGGCTTTGAGGGGCCCAGTGTTCTTGATAGTGTTTTTTTTTCTTAAGGCTGATGTAAAGGGCCTAGGGCTCCAAAAACATGTGAACGGCTCTGGCTGCTGTTGCCTATAATTCTAATTTTCCGTTAATTTAATGTTTAAATTAAATATTTCATACCTTCATTCTGAATTATTCGTGAACGTAGTTAGCCGCCAAAGCTTTTGTCTATGTACTTTTTATATTCTATAAACTTTTTTTTAGAAGACTTCTGTTATGTGTGTTGTGCGGCCCTCATGGCAGGAAAGTGTGACCCATGCGGCCCTCGGGGGAATATGAGTTTGACATGCCTATGTTAAAAAAATTTTCATCCTTGTCTCCCCCTGTTTTTAAAGGGCCACAACTGCCGCTTACTTTACCTTAATCCCCATCGACGTATTATCGCAATGGTTTCCGGCGTATTTTTGCTTTAGAAACACATCAGCATGATACTAGTTTGTATTTCTGTCTGTTATTCTTTTCTGTTCCAGCCAAATAGTCTTGATCTCAGCCATGTCTGAAAAATAAAAAAAAAAATTTTCAGAAAATGTCAAAATTAATTATCATCTATTTATGACTCAGTGGAGCCGAGTCTTTGAGTTATTGACGCACACACAAACATATACACAGACTTACATACACACTTACACATAAACACACATGCACACACACACACACACGCGCGCACACACACACCAAATGATTGTATAAGTGCAGTCATATCACTTACAGTAAATTGTTTGGACGTGTAATCCATATTTCCATGCCAGTAATGTTCCAGTAAACGTTCCGATTCAATCTGCTCATGAAATGGCACCAGTGAAACGGTTATTTATTTTTTTAATCTGCTCTTATTTGTTTCATTTTATTTGGTAAATTTCTCAACTTCATAATCACAGTTCAGGACCGACGTACAGTATCTTGGGTCTGTAGTTCCAAAGTTGGTCTCTTGTGCATTCGGGGGGAGGGGGGGGCGCACGCTCACGAAATATATTTTTTGACTTGCCAATTATTCACTACAACAGATTGCCCCCCCCCCTTGGGGTGAGACTAAGTTGTTCATCCAAGGGCTCAGCACCATTTAATGCCGGCCCGGATAGAGTCCTATGAACGTGTTAGCCTGTTTGATTGATTCTACAGCTAACCTTGTTCAAACTACATAGTACATCAGCATCATGAGACAAAGTAGGACATGCCTGTTTGATTGATACTACAGCTAACCTTGTTCAAACTACATAGTACATCAGCATCATGAGACAAAGTAGGACAAGCCTGTTTGATTGATACTACAGCTAACCTTGTTCAAACTACATAGTACATCAGCATCATGAGACAAAGTAAGAAGTAATGTAAAAGTTTGTTTTATATCAGGAATTTATTAAAAGTTGTCTTTTTTTATCAGAGTAAATTAGAATTCCATTTTATTTATTTTTAAATTACATGTAACCTTGGCGACCGTGTTATCTGTCAGGAGCAAATTATAAGTCAGTAGTATCGATTGGAGTAAATTAGAAGTTGGTGTTATCTAAATCATGTGGAGCTATCGGTGTGACTGTCGACCTGAAAGTACCTGGTTTGATCTCCCAGTGGACCAAGGACATTTTTCAGGTCTTGGCTCAAGTTCCCGATATATCTCCCGTGGTGCCTCCATGGCCATTGCACTATCGGCTATGGTGGGGGTGAAAGAAGGGCTCTGCAAAAACCGTCACATAGGTGGTTTATAGGATCTAAGAGATTTCAGACATCTGCATGTTCAAATCCATGCGAGTCCGGTCACCTGTCTTCCATGGTGCCTCTAAATCTATTGCAAAGAGTCCAAATCCTTGCGAGTCCATTCCTAGTTTAGAGCAGGAGTTAGGTCATCCAATTTCTTTAACGATTATTTTTAAACAAAAAGTTGTAATTGTGCACACATCTATTATTATTTTTTTTTTATTTTATAATCACTCCCCACACCCTCCCCTCTCTCCCCGACCCACACTTTGAGAATGACTGGTTTAGAGGATTAAGAGATCAGCGTGTCATTCTTACAGGGACTTTGATGATGGTGGTCAGCGTGTCATTCTTACAGGGACTTTGATGATGGTGGTCAGCGTGTCATTCTTACAGGGACTTTGATGATGGTGGTCAGCGTGTCATTCTTACAGGGACTTTGATGATAGTGGTCAATTTAGAACTGAGCGTCATTAATCGAAGTTAATTAGAAGTTTTTCTCTTCTTTCGTTTGCAAATTAGAATGTCTTGTTTAGTGCAGAACTTAAATGATAATTTAAATCGAAAAAAAAAACGTTTTCCTTTTATAGACTTGAATTCTTAAGACTCTCTGGCTCTTTATCCAACAAAGCGATACTTTCAGTAAGTAACAGAAGACAATGACATCATCGTCCACGGGCGCCACGGGCGGACAATTCTTCTAAATCAAAAAACTTCTAATGGAATGACGGTATTTTCTCCATTTTCTTTTAAACTTCACTCATCGATTGATTTTGTCTGCGAGCGTCATGGGCGTTGAAGGAGAGAGTACCCGATAATCTAATGAAAATTAGCTCTGCCAGAAGAACTGAAGTGAACTGTTCGGTAGGTGGCCGCCATCATTGTGAAGTGTTTAATGTGTGGAACTGATTGACTTCTATTCAGTCAAGCTTTAGACCAGTGTTTCCCGGCCTTACCCAGTGCCGCGCCCTTACCTCGGCCTTTCTAAAATACGTATGCCCCCCCCCCACACCCACCACTCCCCAACATATATAAGATGGGACCGTTGGTATTTAATTTTTAAACGAAATCATTTATAAATGTTCCCCATTACCCCCCAAAACAATCAAATTACACCCCCTTCCCCCGGGGTGGGGCGTGGTCTTCACGCTGGTAGACAATGCATTAAAGCTTCAATATTTTGTCTCAAATTAGAAAACCAGTGCATTGCCCTGTAGTGAAATATGGTTTTCTTAAGGATGGAGTTTTCTTTGTATGAAAAGTGTCACCAAGTTCTTTAGTATACCACAAACAGAAAACAAATGAGTATGAACTGAAGAACTTCACTATTCAACAAGACTTTACCATACTGATATGGGTGTTTGATGGGTCGATTACTTTGAAATATAAATATTTCCCAATTGCGTTCTTTAATAAAGAAATGTATGTAATATTAATCAACATATGTTAATTATAATATAGATAAAATGACTCCAGTGATTCGGTGTCATAAAAACATTTTCAAATTTCATTAGATTAAAGAGAGAGCGGGGGAAGACAATTTTTTTTTAATGTATAAAACAGAGGTGACAAGGGGATGCAAGATTCGATAAATGCGATTTAGTTGATAAAACGATCACAATTTTTCAGGGGATAAATTTGAGAAAGATTAAATCATTTAGATAGTTAAAGACGATAATGCTGGCTTTAAAAAAATGTAGAAAATTATTTTGTTTAAATCGTGGTAAAAATGAAAAATTAGGAAATTATTATTTTTAAATATGGATCGAATTGATCATCACATTCACATCATTCACCCCTGTCAACACTCCCACATGCAAAACCAGTTTTGTTCATGGCTCCACATTATTGTTAGCGGCTAAGAGAATTTCTTTTTTGTTTCAAAAGGACCACCTCATAATAATTTTGTAGAAATTGAAACATTTCTTTAAAAGTCTGATTCTCTGAAAGGGTTAGGTTTTTAGAGCATTTTCGAAAAAAAAAAATGCTCTATTGTTCCCGTTTTGTCTGTCTGTCTGTCCGTTATCACCCTAGATCTCAACAACCATAAGTCCTAGACCCATGATGTATTTATGATTTTGTAGGTCTTGGCCTGCCATGTGTGCAGCAAAAGTTCATTTCGCGATCTGACCTCTGAGGGCCGTAAAAGGGGGCTTATAAAGTACCGTTTTTTACTATATAAGCTATATTAACAATGGAGCGCCTTAGATCTCAGCAACCATAAGTCCTAGACCCATGATGTATATATCATTTTGTAGGTCTTGGCCTGCCCTGTGTACATCAAAAGTCTATTTTGCGATCTGACCTCTCAGAGCCAAAATATAAGAGTTTCTTATATACCGTTTTTGCTTATATTTTAAATATAAATAATAAAAGCTAATCAAAGGGGCGTAATCATTATTTATTTTTGTAATAGTTATTCAACATGATTACTTCCCTCTCTAAATTTATCAAAATTCATGCGCGTGGAGCAATATTTATGGCTGTAACCCGGGAAAAAAATACGGATTTCGTCCGGCGTAATCGAAAATGCTCTAAAATGTCCTTTGTCCGAAACGGAAAAGACTTAAATTGCTTGTTTTTTAATCCAAGATACATAACTCTAATCGAGAAGATTCACAACTGGGGAAATTTTTTTTTTAAAGTTGAAATTATCAGCAAGCCAAATTTTATTACTTTTACTTTTTAATTGTATCCAGTGCTTTTTTTTTCAAGCGGAACGCACCGGAACGGCGTTCCGGAAACCTTTTTTTCCGTACTGCACTATTTTCAGTGTTAATTATTTATGACACGACGGGCATATATAGGAGTTCCGGTACATTTTTTTTTTAAAGAACTGATTGTAACTGCAGTAACGTGTGTGTTATGAACATGTGTGTATGTTTTAGGTTAACATATCGAAGTTGTTTTGACAAGGAGCGGTCTTAGCTCGGCTGGGTCCCAGTTTTATAATAAATAATACACTAAAACGTACATATCACTATACTGGTCATCAATACACTGTAAAGTACATATCACAGGTCATCAATACACTATAAAGTACATATCACTATACAGGCCATCAATACACTATAAAGTACATATCACTATACAGGCCATCAATACACTATAAAGTACATATCACTATACAGGCCATCAATACACTATAAAGTACATATCACTATACAGGCCATCAATACACTATAAAGTACATATCACTATACTGGTCATCAATACACTATAAAGTATATATCACTATACAGGCCATCAATACACTATAAAGTACATATCACAGGCCATCAACAGGCAATAGATTTAATAAAATGACCTCACATTAAATATACGCTTTTCACAACTATATTTAAGAGCTTCAGTTACAGTTAAATAGTTTATAATCAAATTTGGAAAGATTGTTTCCCAATGCATAGTGGTGTGTTTGTGTGCGTGTGTGTGTGTGTTTATATGTCAGCTTGTTTAAATGAGCAATGCTTTTTCTGTAAAATGTGTTTGGTGTGCAGAGATTGTAAATTATGTGTATTGTTATGGCTCCCTCGTTGCGTCAGCGCACCGTGGAGTTTTGAAGTTGAACGCAGTGACGGGGTCGCAGCAATGACGCAAAACAGCAACAGAGATAGAGAAAACGAAGGACGAAGCCGGCAAGGGCAGTGGCCATGATTGTTGTCTTTATTGTTGCAATGCAGGGGTGGGCAAACTACGGCCCGCGGTATATTATGTATATTATGCGGCCCATATGTATGCACATATTGCGATCCTATATAGATGTTTATTTTCTTGTTTAAGAGTTTGAATGTGAAATATATGAGAAATACGTGGTTTTTATCTTTAATTCATATTTTCAAACGTTTCAAATTGTAATTGAACTAGACAAAAAAAAAACATGCTGCCCGCCGATAATAATCAGGTATTCAATGTGGCCCTCCGTAGAAAATGTTTGCCCACCCCTGTTGTAATGATCAAATACACTTGTAAGGAACCTACGCCTGTGTGTTAGAAATAAACTGTGAGAGTATTTAACAGTATGTTTTATATGTGTGTATGTTTTACTTTATGTAAATGATGTATGAGTATGTGTGGTAACTGTGGTATGGGTATGTTTATGCGTGGTATACGTGTGTTTATGTGTGGTATGGGTATGCTTTTGTGTGGTTTGTGTATGTTTATGTGGCATGGCTATGTTTATGTCTGGTTTGTGAATTTTTATGTGGTATGGGTATGTTTATTTGTGGTATGTCTATGTTTATGCGTGGTATACCTATGTTTATGTGTGGTGTGTGTATGTTTGTGTGGTCTACGTATGTTTATGTGTGGTTTGTGTATGTTTGTGTGGTATACTTATGTTTATGTGTGGTTTGTGTATGTTTGTGTGGTGTACTTATGTTTATGTGTGGTTTGTGTATGTTTGTGTGGTATACTTATGTTTATGTGTGGTGTGTGTATGTTTGTGTGGTATACTTATGTTTATGTGTGGTTTGTGTATTTTTGTGTGGTATACTATGTTTATGTGTGGTATAAGTATGTTCATGAATATTTAAAAAATGAGATTTTATAATAAGATTTGTTTAACCCTTTTACTTATACATAATAATGCCTACTGAAACAATTTCTCTTCTTAATTATTTCCCTCAGCTAATGTATATAAACATCTATAGAACCATGACATCTATAGAACCACGACATCTATAGAAACATGACATCTATAGAAGAATTAGTCATGCTTTAAGCTTTTGATTTTTTTTCGTCATTATCATTAACTTTTAAATAAAAACAAAGAAACTGATTTATATTTGTATCATTTCTAGCTAGACTTTTACATGATATTAGCTTTACAATAAATATTTCATGTGTATGTTTACAAGTTATTTACGTATAGTGCTCGGATATATTTTGCGCTAAAACAAGGAAACGAGTTTAGATAAATTGACAATAGAGATCTTATATATTTGTTCCATCTATTCAGTCTTTCTACCGTTGTATTATAAGGGTCATCTAGTTTTATTACTGGATTTTCTAATCGAAAAGTTTTATTATTGTTGTTTCAAACATTTCAATGACTCATCCATCGCCCGATCACCTGTGACGTCTACAGCTTTTATAGAATGTCACAACAAGACCTGGAATGCCATCCAGGCCCTCCCCCCTTTCCCCAGCTTCCACGCACTTTTTTTAAAATTGGATGTTGCTAAACGATTCGTCTGAGGTGGGTGTCTTGTTTATTTTTTACCAATTGTTTTGCATTGTCTGTGTGATGGGCGCACGCTTCTAGGGTCAAGGTGGAGATGTGGGACATGTGAACTGAGATTTGTTTTTTGTTTTGTTTTTGTGCAGTTGTTGCATATGGGTTTTTTTTAGTTGAGCCTTACACGTGGTAGATTTCTTATTTGGCATTTGTGTAACTGGGCAAAATTAACCCCCTACACACACACACACTTCATCCCCCTACACACACACTTCATCCCCCTACACACACACTTCATCCCCCTACACACACACTTCATCCCCCTACACACACACACTTCACCCCCCTACACACACTTTCCCCCCCTACACACACACTTCATCCCCCTACACACACACTTCATCCCCCTACACACACACTTCATACCCCTACACACACACTTCATCGGTCATCCCCCTACACACACACGCACACATCATCCCCCTGCACACACACTTCATCCCCCTACACTCACACGCACACTTCATCCCTTACACACACACACACACACTTCATCCCCCTACACACACACACACACACTTCGTCCCCCTACGCACACACACTTCAATGACCAGTTATTTTCACACACACTTCATCCCACTACACACACACACTTCATCCCCCTACACACACTCATACACACACTCACACTAACATTTCATCCCCTACACACACTTCATCCCCACACACACTTCATCCCCCTACACATACACTTCATTCTCCTACACACACACTTCATCCCCCTACACACACACTCACACACACACTTCATCCCCCTACACACCACACTTCATCCCCCTACACACACACACTTCATCCCCCTACACACACACTTCATTCTCCTACACTTTACATTGTTTAGATAAATAGATAGATAGATAGATAGATAGATAGATAGATAGATAGATAGATAGATAGATAGATAGATAGATAGATAGATAGATAGATAGATAGATAGATAGATAGATAGATAGATAGATAGATAGATAGATAGATAGATAGATAGATAGATAGATAGATAGATAGATAGATAGATAGATAGATAGATAGATAGATAGATAGATAGATAGATAGATAGATAGATAGATAGATAGATAGATAGACACTATTCTTAGCTAATCACATGAGTTTAATACTTATAATCAATCTATTGTTTAAGTAATTTCTCTCAAAAGTCTCTGGTAAAACCAAAATTTAAGGTGTAACATTTATTCTTTAGTCCTTTACCCTAAATAACATCCTGGCTGTTTATGTTCATTTGTTATAGTGGAGGTGGTAAAAGTTTTACGTGGATATATTTTTTGGCAGCAGCAAAACTAGATACACAATGGCAATGAGCTCTAAAAGAACCTCTCCCCAGTTGACGTGTCTGACACTTCGTCACTTTAAAAAAAAAAAATTCTGAGCAAATAAAAAAAGGAAATTAATAGCAAACAATTTATGGGACATTTACCTCCCCTCCTTAACGGATCTCCTTTGTTTGTGTGTGTGTGTTTGTGTGTGTGTGTGTTTGTGTGTAACGATTGTTTTTTTATATATATATATTTTAAATGCAATAGTTCCCATACAAAGTAACGTAGCTTCTAGTATGTTAGAACATATAGAGATACATAACAATGAAATACTTGACAGAAACACATTTTTTTTGTTTTGTTTTTTGTTTGTTGTTTTTACTTCTATCTCCATTCCCTCTTACAAGGGAGGCTAAAAGCATTGCAGCTTGACCCAAGATAAGATTTAAAAATTTTGTGTTTACTATGCAAGGGCAATATGTGGCAATGAAACAGCAGAAGAGAAAAAGAAAGCTATATTGACATCATTACACCACTGTTAGCCCACTGATGACCATATGCAACACCAGTATTGTCCACTTGGGCCGACTTCCATGTGTTTCTACAAACGAGATATCTACCATCATAAGTTTCCTGGTGGACATCAGAAAAGAATCCACACATTTTTCGATTTTAACAGGCTCTACAAACACCTCCTCGCAATTTATGACAGACTGTCAGATCTAAACCTGCTAAAAAGATGTGAAAGAGGTGCGACTCAGAACTCAAACTAGTCCCTTCATAACATGATTAGGTCCAGGTGTAACAAAACCAATTTCCACAGCAAAGATAAAGATGCTACATTAACAGCTATTGCTGAAAACAATTTTAGCCCATTTTTTTCAAGGCAATTTTTCACAGACATTAGTGGTGTGAATACTGACAAACTATGCCTAGCGAAGCAAAAAAACGTTTGGACAATGCTAAAGCTTCGGCTGATGATCAACAGAAAAGAAAGCAATGCTTAATAAGAGCTGAGCAGGAATGCAGAAAACAACAAGGAACAACTGGATATGCTTCTGGACTGTTTTGACTTTTTTTAAGGTTTTTTTTTTTGGCTTTTAAAAAATTAAATTTGTTTATCTTAAAATTCTTATAAGTTTTCTATTAATGCATAGATTACTATGAAATTTTCCAGTTTTGTAACTTGATATTATAGCTACAGTTTCTATGTTGTAATTTTAAATTTTTTTTCATAGATTTTTTTAATGCATTTTTTCAGTATTTTTCTGTAGTTATTAGGGTCCTTCATGAAAATGATGAAATAAGAAAGGGAGCTATTTAAAAAAAACTGTAAAAAAGAAAGTATTAAGGAGATGCTTCTCAATATAATTACCTAATTTTATTAAAACTGTATGTATCATTATTTAGTTATAACACTTTTATTTTTGTAAACAATTGTAATAAAAATCTAACATGGCGCCGTTGCCATGGCGACCAGGACATGTTTTAATAAAGTGTCAGTTTTTTGGTGTTTTTTTTATGTCTTTAGCTACTAACTATATGTGTACAATGTCTTTACATTAGCTACAAAATTAAGGAAAAAGGTCCATTCTGTAGTACTGGCCCTAATGCACAAATTTCTATTTCCTCACTATGAAGTCATCCAAGTTGTTGTTTTCTTACTTTCCATGTACTAAATATGTTTTTATGCAGATTTAAATTCCCGCCTGGGTGTTTCCTTCTTTCCTGTTGTTTTTTTTTCAACTGATGATCCGTCTATTTTAATCCTGTCCTCTTCCTTTATTAGTCCTTCATTCAGTTTCATTATGATGATAGCATTACAGGGGGGGGGGCTCCCCGAGTGAGTGGTTTCTCCCATAAATACAATAACCTGTGAGTCTGGAATGGCAGTGGACTCTCTCCTGTGCACTTTAGGTATGATTTGTTTACGGCTGGTATTAGCAATTGTTTCCGTTTGGTGCTACGTTGTATAGTGGAGTGTCTCTTCCTACACGTTTGGTCAGATATATACATCCCTTATACCAGTCTTAATCATTGCTATATACACCCTTTATACACGTCTTAATCATTGCTTTATACATCCTTTATACCCGTCTTAATCATTGCTATACATATCCCTTATACCCGTCTTAATCATTGCTATACATATCCCTTATACCCGTCTTAATCATTGATATACATATCCCTTATACCCGTCTTAATCATTGATATATACATCCCTTATACCCGTCTTAATCATTGATATATACATCCCTTATACCCGTCTTAATCATTGCTATACATATCCCTTATACCCGTCCTAATCATTCTCACTGGCATTATTCTTTGATTTGTATTAGTTTTATAATGAGTACGTTACGAGATATTTCGGCGTTTGTATAAAAACTTTCCGGTGGGTTTTGTTGTCTTTTTTTTTTTTTCATAAAAATGCGAAATAACGAATTCATTATATTACCTTATATGCAATTATCAAGAACCATTACCCAGGAATATTTTTATTTAATGTTTTGTTTTATTATATATTTATATATGTTTTATTTTTATTAGAAAGGACATAGAAATTAAAAATAAAATTAACTTGATTGTCGCCCAGTGTCTGAATTTTGAACCTACTAAGCGACATACTAGTTCGTCTTGTTACTATGTTAAACTATGTTTAGGTAAAAGTATTGATATGGGTGGAACTATAAACAAAATTGAACGAATTGCAGCCTTGTTAGGCATGTCTTTGATCCGAAGCCCATTTAGCAACCAAATGCCAATGTGTCAACGTATTATATCATCGCCTATACCAAGGAAGGCTAAATGTGGCTCTTAGCGCCTATACCAAGGAAGGCCGAATGCGGCTCTTGGAGCCAAATACGAAACTATTAAAGGGCAGCAAAGAAACAACTATTTACAATATTTTAGCCACTTCGTAGAACTTCTTAATTCTATCATAAAGTTAACAAGAGAAAAGTGAACAAATTTACCCAGAGTAAAAAAAAAAAACAACTGAAGCTTGGCTTTCTGGCTTAATAAGGCCCTTGCAGACATCTTAGGACACATGGAAACACTCAATAAACCTTTACAATGACAGGAAAATATATTATTAATTTTTCGCAAACTGTTTTATGAAAGATTTGAAAAAGTCGACTATTTAATCATTGTACAATAATTAAACCAGGTCGAAACAAAGAAAGACGTTTCATGAATACAAGCAAAAAAAATGATGAATTTCAAGCTTTTTTTCAAGCACAGGTTTGAAAACTTGAGTAGTTTTTTAATCTACTTTTGTATGTTTCGTGAACCTTTCAAATACAATTTTGTTAGAGATATTTTTTTTTATTTCTTAAGCAATATTTTTGAAACAGCGGCTGAAGGATTGGAGAAGAGTGCACCGGAAATCATTTCCTTTATAGAAAGCCACTCTTGGAATATACTACTTCAAGTCCTAGTCCTAAACTATACAGCACTAAGAAGTTTTTAATGGATTCTGTAGAAATATGGCGTGGCGTGTTAACAGCATGCATGTACATCTTTTTTTAACTAGATATGTTATGTACACATTGATATATAAGCATCTTTTCTCTGTAAACATTTTTTAACTGGTAGGAACAAAAAAACAACCTCTTTAAAGCGCATCTATCAGATCAATAAATGTATTCTGGCTCTCAGTAATTGAACGAGGGGTGATGTTATGGTCATCTATCTGTGGTTAAGAAATGTCCAGTTTGATCCACTCCTGTCTAAATGGTCAACACCAAATGTGAATTGATGAGTGTAAATGATTCCCTAAAAAAGCTGTTGCTCAAAGTTTTGTTTTTATTTCTGTAAGAGTTGTGAGAAAAACAGACTGACTTCTGTACAAACAGATTGATGGTGTTCGAGGATGACTGGAAGGACAAACAGGCAGACAGACATAGACAGATGGACGGACAGATAAACAGACACATAGTCAGGCAGACAGACATAGACAGGCAGACAGACATAGACAGGCAGACAGAGAAACAGACAGACGTATAGACAGACAGAGAAACAGACAGACGTATAGGCAGGCAGACGGGGAGACAGATAAATGGATGGGTGGATATGGATTATTTAGACATTACTATCTGTCAGATGTTTCAATCTAAACAATCATTTATCTTAAACACGCAGAACAATATAGTATAAATATAGTATATAGTATAAATATAGTATGTAGTATAAATCAGGGGAAGTAACAAAGTACGTGCGTGAGTGTATAACTAGCATCACTTAACCCAGAGGTTTTCAACCTTTTTTATGCTGCGGACCCCTCAGGCATTCCAAGCTCGGGTGGCGGACCCCCATAGCCCTGGCCTCAACTTTTCTTACCTCAGGTTGGGCCAGAATATGTCTTAAGTTTGCAAATGCAATCTACTTAAATTCTGCTAAACGGTAGGCCTAGCCTAAGTTACGCGCAAATCATGTACAAGTCTTTTCAACTAACGAAATAGCTATCTATCCAAAAAATGAAACAATCACCGAGTATTTATTCTACCGGTATGTCCATTACACAGTGGTAAGGAAGGGCCTGTTTTGCACCACAGAGTTTGTCCAAACATGGTGGTATGCGAGATAAACATATGAGCATTTCATTTTTAATGTCCAGTCTGGACTGTACAGCAGAGAACGCAGTTTAGCACAAGTACTTCGTAGAAAATGGTAGCAGGACATTGATGGCTATCAAATCTCATAGTATCCCTTCACTTTACTGGCAAATTTCGAATGCATTTTGGTCAGATACGCCTCAATTTGGCAGGCTTAATTGCATCATTCGATAATGTTTGCATCACACGACACAAAGAGGTTGGTCAGCATCGGTCCCCCCGTGGTGAAGCCGAATGGTATATATTCTGGATTATACTTTCGCCGTTTTCTTTCCCTTCGTCTTTGGGTGCTTAATAATCTTCCATGTTCTGGTCAGTTTTCCTCTTCACAAATGTATCCATGCTACTAGGCCTAGACAGTTTATTTAGACAAATATTGATAAACCAATGACCAACAACAGTTTAGTCCCATTGACTCAGATCTCACAGGGAAAAAAAATTAGAGACAAAAGTTTCAGAGTAGAGAGAGTTAGAGGAAGTAATTATCTATAAAAATATTTCACATTCTGATGACGAAAACTCACATTTTAAAATAAAATCGACTACTATAATAAAACAAATACAAATCTTATGAAATATTTTGAATTGCTTATTAACATTTTAAAAAGTATTTGTCACATAAGCAAATGACATGACAACAGAACAGCATAATATGTCCATCGCTTGAATTTCGCACCGTTTCATCGGTGCATTAACGAAAATCCCTATTATCGCTCTGGCCTATTTTCATATTAAAAATTTACGAAAAATCTACATCCAACCAAAAAAATATGTGAGTGTCATTTTAAATTAACATGCGAAGTGTTTATCAGCAATTTGATATCAAAACTTTGTCTAACATTATTTCTAGGCCAATCTAGGCTTTTAATAATTGTAACCACTGATTAACCAGACTATTTATCAACAATACACACGTTTGCAGAGATCCGGATGTTTTAACAGTGATGTCAGAGTTCAGCAAGTAAGAAATATTGCTAAGATGACATGACTAAAAAAACTGAGTGCACAAGTATATGTAGTATGCAGTCTAGTTTAGACTTCAGACAAAAATATAAGGAAATACCAGCGAAGTTTTCAATTCTGTACATTGTTGTCTGTACCTGAAACATTGGCATAACGAGTATTTTCGTTTAGCTCAATGCCAACCAATTAACTAAACCAACCAATACTTTATATGAGAAAATCCCTAATTTCATTGATTTGCCCACGGACCCCTTTGAAACTCCTCGCGTACCACAGGTTTAAAACCTCTGACTTAACCATAAACTTTTAGTTCCACTTATTGTCATGTTTTCTGATAAATCTCTCTAGTTTTAGCTTATATCTGCACGTATCCCGTCCTATAAAATCACGTTTAGGGAACGCATGGTCGTGGTAGATTAGGTTATCGATCCTTGAGCTAAATTTCGACCCTCGACCCACACTTTAAGAACCACTGATGGAAGATGTAAACATCTCGTCATCACAGTGACTTCAACGAGAAAAAAAATTCCTTCAATGTTCGACTTCTACCTTCACTTCTACGAATATTCCAGTTATATGTATCTCCCTTTAACCCTAACTTTCCTTCTCTATGATGGTGCGCATCTAGCTTACCCTAAACTATAGTGTATAATCCTATGACATGGTCGAATAAATTGAACTCTATTTAAGCCCACCTCTCAAGTACATTTATTATGTTGGCACACACACACACACAAACATCTCTTGCACCAAAGCTTTCTATTTATCTTAGTTTAGAAAGAAACTCTCACACTCTATGTCCCTCTCTTTTGTTGTTCAGTGTTTATATTTCTCTCTCCATTCATTCGAGTCCCTGATTTTTTATCTCAGTTGAGCCAATAAACATTACAAGGTTACAAGATTCAAACTTTAGCCACTGATAAATGTGAAAGTCCCTGGGGGGGGGGGGGGGGGTCAAACTCTGACATAAAGAAAACTAAATAGACATTTTTCTATCTGCTGGAAACATTGTAAGAGAATGTCATGTACTTGGGTGAAACTTTTTTATTGGTTGGTTTTTCAGCACTGCAGTATAAATAAAATCTATGAAAGATTTGAATGATTTACTCTGTTACTACTGTCTATTATAATGGCTTTATAATACAAGTACACAACTCTCTCAGTAGACAGGAGGAATAGACAAATAAGAGAAAACTTAAGTGAACTCAACTTCATAGAAATAATATTGTATGTAATGGATTGAATAAATAATAATTCATTTTACACAGAAATGTACACATGAAGCATCATACACTTTTATTCAACTTGACAGACATGAACAAATAATAAACAACGTCAATATAAATAGTAAAAATCTTTGGAAATAACAAAAAAAAAAAGACACAAACTTTGAATTTAGATCAGTTCTCAATTACATTTTTTTCTGAAAAGAAAAAAGAATTATAGTCATGGTTTAAAATGAATTTTTACAGCTGTAAATTCAAAATGCAATACCCTAAGAAAAACATGTAAACAGTTATATGATTTCAAAAACAATGAGTACAGCTTTTTAAGTTCAAAATGAGCTATCAAAGTTTTATGTATGAATAACATTAAAAACACACGAGTAAAATGCATGGTTGAACAAATTTTGAAATTTTAAAAAAAAACAGCAGTTCAATGCAGTAAAAAAAACTTTTAAAAAAGCAAATTAATAATTACAGGCACTTTAAAGGCTGATTAAGAACATTTAACGAATCAAATTATTAACCTTTAAATCAGGGGCGGGCAACCACAGCCTTAAAGACTGCATGCAGAACTTTTAAAAAATATTAGTAGCCTTTATAAGATTAGAAAAAAATAGTATTGTGTGGTTTATTGAACCAATTAACGTGTGAGCATAAAAATGCACCAAAAATTATGTGGTGGCAACTTTTATTTTCAGACATCTATCACATATTTAGTGATGGGTGACAGTGGTGTAAGACATCACCATCATCAGTGTCATGCTACCCACACATATTTAGTGATGGGTGATAGTGGTGTAAGACATCACCATCATCAGTGTGCCATGCTACCCACACATATTTAGTGATGGGTGATAGTGGTGTAAGACATCACCATCATCAGTGTCATGCTACCCACACATATTTAGTGATGGGTGATAGTGGTGTAAGACATCACCATCATCAGTGTCATGCTACCCACACATATTTAGTGATGGGTGATAGTGGTGTCAGAGTGACATGCTATCAAAGTTTTAATGTGTTAGGTGAAACTGTTTCAAAGCAAGTTAAAAAATAATTGCCCACTCATCACTTTCTGCTGTTGTTTAGCTGGACTATTTATCACCCAAAAACAGAATTGCTTTATGAACATAATTATTCTATCATGTCTTCAATTGATTTATAGGAGGAGCACTGTTCAATATCTAACATTTTGCAGTTATGATCAGTCAAATACTTGCTTTGGAAGCATATATACAGTAGAAGTCCGACAATTCGGGACCGGCTCGGTGCCGGACTACCGAAAATTACGGTCTATCGGGCGGTAATTATAAGAACAATTAGGTTAATAATTAAACTACAAATACATACAACACAGTTTATTTTACATTTCAATTAGATTTTAAAAAGTCAGGAATGTCTTTTTGTTTTCTTGACTTTTGGCATATAGTATAAAACTTATTTCTAATGATATGGAAATCAATAATTTCTGAAGCACTGTAGCTAGTACTAACCTCAGCAAAAGAGATAAACTTATTTAGTGATTCTGCAGCTTCTGCCCTGCTGATTTTTTCCTTTTCTTTTGTTTCGGCATCTGAGTCATTTTCTTCAAGATTTTGAGTAGGTTGAGGGTTTGCTACAATGTTAATAATGTCCTCAGCACTCCTCTACCCCATCTTCAGGCAGGTTTCCCGAACTATCCCAAAAACTTCCAAATATCTCTCGAGAGTTTTTATTTGCTTTAAAGACACACTTTTGGAGAAAACCAAAAATGTTTACAATTTTCTAGGGTGATGCCGGACAATCTGGCATTCCGGACAGTTGGATGCCGGACTAATGGACTTCTACTGTAGTCACAAAACTGTTTTATCACTAATGAAGTATTTGAAGAGTGATCATCACACAGTGCTCAATGACACTCATTATCTCTTGTGTTTAATCCCATAAACCTTGTACCACAATTGCTTTATTAAGTACAAATAAACAGGCTTAAAATAGTCATTAGCAAGGTTAATTAAATGCTGGATGATTTCTTTAAGTCAGGGCTGTTTATACAAGGGTTGTATTAATTTATGGATCTCATGGAATAGGTATTAGGTTGTTAAGGAAAAAACAGATTATACTTAAATTGAGGCCTTTAAGTTGATTTATTTTAACTGGCCTTAGGCTGCTGAAAGGTTTCCCACCCCTGTTTTGAAGGGTGAGAAAAAAAAATGAAGACACAAAGAAATTGTAGGTAATGTAAACAGAAAAATTATAATGCTAAGGAACATAAATGTTTGGCATGAATCTTTGATTTGTGGAGAAAGTTCGAAATTTATAGTATAAGCAGAAGTATATTTCTTTATTTTTACTAACTTCTGGACCTATATTACTAGCACCAAATTAAATATGTCGTATATTTTATGCTGAGATGATGACGTGCTTAACTAAACTGCTACTTCTAATAAATTATTTGAGCTGAACTGTCATTGGTAATATGTAGATTCAGTTGTCATGTTAAGATTTATAAGAAAAAGAAGAATAATGGAATAAGCTTTAGTTATCACTGTTGACTGTGGTATTTTAATAGTAATTCGATTGGGGTGGTGAAAATGACGGATCTGAGCTTCAGCCACTCCAGCCACCTGACATCCTCCTGGTGCTTCCATGGCTATTGCACTCTCAGCTATGGTGAGAATATAGAAAGGGCATTAGAAAAACTGTCCTATAGTGGTTCATGGGATCAGCAGATCAACAACTCACTCTTCATGGACTTTTAAGGAGATATATATCACTGCATTTTAAAAAAAATGTTTTTCCAAAATAATGTTAATGTAAAAAATTAGTTTACAAAAATGTATAAATTATTCCAGACATAAAATACAATGTAAATTATATCAAAGACAAAAATTATTAGAGAATAAAATATATTTAATTTCAATAATGAAAAATAAAAAACTGAATGGAACATTTAATGGGAAGCATTTCACATTCTATACAAAACCACTATTTTCCCCTCATAACATGAAAACCCACTTTTAAAATACTTTTTTTCATGATATAAAATTTAGTTCAATATAGAATAGGGTTGACCAGGAATGTGATCAATGACAGTCACATTCCAGCTTTTTAAAAATATACATAAACATAAATAGTTCAACCATTATCAATTTAACAATACTTAATAATAAAATAATAAAAAAAAAAAGACTTATCCAATGGGAGTTGCACTAAATTTAGCAAAGATCCACTTGATGCTCTGAGAGCCACATTTGGCCACCATTATTACAGAAACTGACTTTTTATTAAACAATTCAATCCCTCTAAAGATATCTTCAATGCCAAAAAGAGTAAGAAAAAAATTATGAATAACATTAACAACCATTTCTCTTTCAACCTATTGATACCTCCCATCATATTAATATTGTTTAGTGGCTATTCAGATCAACAAAAACAAAACAAAAATAATAAGACCATCATGATGCCGTAATTTTGTTATTTGCATGCCTGTAAAATTTAATAAGTCAACAATCAACATTATTTTATCACAAATAGTATCCAGTTATTTGTACCATTTTAAAATGTGTACACATTTATGAAATCGGTCAAAGTTTCTGTTTTGTTCAAATTTCTAAACACACTGTGAGGAAAGTGTCTTAATATTTACTGAAGTTGTTTTATTGTATATGCTGTTGAACAACTAATGTCTAGAAAAAATGGACCTTCATTTCCAGCAGCAAATGTGCATGGTCTGATATTATAAACTCCACCAGATATGTTGTTCAGTTGCAAGAAACAGTAGCCAGGCCTGAAGTCGCCAGATGTCGTTTTCTTAAAGGCACCAGCAGCATTGGAGACATTCTCACTGACACAAATAACTTCAAAACCAACACTAAACTGCCTAAATTGACAAAACAGAGAGTTAGAGAGTTTTATTAGTGCCATCAATCACTTGAAGTGCAGTCATCTCCACGCAAACTACAGCCAATGATGCCACAAAAAAAAAAAAAATGCCTAATGAACAAATGTATATTAAATAGTCACCACAATATTGATATTAAAACTACAAGATCACATTAAAATCCCTATCTTAAAGTCCATTTGTAGAAGAATATCTCTTCTATTATAGATTCTTATATTATTAAACCTTCACCATTTGTAATGTACCCATACAACAGTTTGTTTTAAAAAAGTGTACATGTTATGTAGGAGTTCAAAAAGCTGCAAAAATCAAAATACAGGCACCATTATAATGAGACCTAAACTGATTTTTTAAATTTACATTTAATAATTTATATAATACTCAAGGAATCTAAACTGTCCACAGCAAGACATTATGCAAAAAAATTAGAACTGCTGATTAATCGGCATTAAAAAATATTATGTAATTAAAACTTTTAGCGCAACACCTTAATGCGTTAATTTTTACCCTAATGTAGCAGGAAAAAAATCAAGAAAAAAAATGTCAGATAATAACCCAGTTCTATTAACAGAAATTGATCAGAAAAGAAAAAATATGTGAACTGTCACATTTAAAAAAATCATAGCAGCTATATACCTTGAAACAATAGCATTGTCAGTTCTTAATTCTGTTTTCTAACCCTGAATGATACAATTAGTTAACATCTGCAGTGACTAGCTTAATTTAATTGACAGATGTCATGGGTTTAAAACATGGAGCTTCATGTCAACTTTTTTTTGGGACAGAGGTGGTTGGTAAGCCATAAGTAACATGAACCTTGTTAGGAGAGAGGTTGTGAAATGTGTTTGGTAAGCCATAAGTAACATGAACCTTGTTAGGAGAGAGGTTGTGAAATGTGTTTGGTAAGCCATGAGTAACATGAACCTTGTTGGGAGAGAGGTTGTGAAATGTGTAAAAAATGTGAGGGAATGGAGTAAAAATCAAGAAAAAATATACATTAATAATAATTGAGCGACCACTTTCTGGCTATACTATAATTTTAAGAAAGAAAAGGCATCAATTGAAATGACATGTGAATAAATTGATCGGAATTAAAAATTTAATATACACATTACACATATGCTTAAGCTCAATGCAGTTGAAACATTTGTAGAGAACTTAACCATATTCGAAAAATGACTTTTTATACCATTTTAGAATATATGGGGTCCCACTAAGGCTTTGTTTTTTTGGGATAAAGTTAAAAAACTATAAAGTGCAACACAACAATCAATTTAACAATACTTAATGAAATATAGTAATAAAATTGATATTTTGGGTTGCACAAAGCTCACAGAAGAGCTGCATGGCATCACTGAACATAGTTTCCATAGAAAATGACTAAACTTACAAGAGGTCTATATTTATGTAATGCATTTCCTGAAGAACATAGTTTCAAAGTCAAAAATTATTGCTTTAGAATATCATAAATATTATATTTTATCTGTGCTACTAACACAGTTCCTTTGCTGAGAGATATACCTTAAATAAAGCTACAACTGTCCATTTTTACATTGATTTGTGAAGCCCAAACAAAGAACCCATCATCATAAATAAATACAAAATTACATAATTACAAGAGTGTATATTTATTTAGGTAGTTAATATATTGTTCTGAAGTTATAAAAATTGTAAAACTGGCACTTACTTGGGACCAAGCAATTCAATCATCAAATGGTTGTCAACACTTTTGTTATCTATAAACAACTGATACAGTGGATTATTAACAAATGTCAAGGGATTATTAGCACAACCTCCTGCAGTTTTACCATTCCACTGACCTGTTATCTGTTAATGTAACACAACATTTGAGTCAAGTAAAAGTGAGTAAGCAATGATTCATTTCACTTTGAAATGTTCCTCTGTAAGGTATTTAATACCGCAGTGGCTTCGGGACTATCATGCGGGCCTCCGTTTTTTTTTTTTCCAGGGACCATCACTATATGTGCGCATGCGCGACCTATTATTTTTTTCCGTTTCCGGGGTCAGGATTTCCGCGCTAATTGATATCTACTAACCATGATTATTAAAGTCGGCGATTATTACAATTCTTTGAAAAGTTGGAAGAGAATATTGAAGCTTATGAAAGTGAATCATGCATTTCATTATATAATAAAGTTGCGCATGCGCACATATAGTGATGGTCCCTGGAAAAAAAATACGGAGGCCCGCATGATGGTCCCGTAGCCACTGCGATTTAATACTGTTAACTCAAAAAGCTATTGCTTAATTTCAGGTTTGAAAGATAAATCATTTCTGATATTGACTGAAAAAATAAAATTTATAAAAACATAACTGACCTGACAGATATTTTGTATTTTAAAATGGAATGATCGATGCATAACCAAAATAATTTAATTTAAAAGTACTATCAACATTACTGGGAATAATAAATGACATTATTCTTTCAGAAAAGTAATCATAATAATAATTTAAAAAATGCAAACAAGACATAAAATACTATTTTAGTTTTTTTTTTCCTTTTTTTTTACAAATATTATTATGCTTCATTTAACCTTAACCAATAAATTAGACTTTAACTGCAGAAAAAACTATACTTTTTAAGCTTAATTATAGTAATAATTAAAATTTTAACTTCAAGTTTCAAAATCTAATTGAAAAAGCAAGGACTTCCTAAGTATTTTTAAAATATTTGGAAGCAAACTGCTTTTTCACTAAAGAATTAGATTGTAAAGAAATATGAATATTATTATTTGTTTTATATTATTCTTGTGGATTATTTTTAAATGGATGTAAATATTGACTTCATAAGAAGAAACTCCTTTTTTTAAATATGTCATTTTTTTATTCGAAATTTTAAAAATGTATATATTTTAGATAATATTTAATTTTAGTACTAATTGAATCTCCATTCTATTTCCTTTCTGTCGATATATAATATAATCAGTGTATTTTTTTATCTATATAACTTGGCCCTTTATCAAGGCAACCATACTTTCATTTCAGACCGCAAAATTGACCTCCAGTCAGAACGCGTTTTTCCTGTGACACTTAATCAGTAAAGGTGTCCTAATGGCACCATCCATTTTGAAACTTTCCCAATTATGGTTCCAGGTTCTCTATAGAATCCAGGAATTTCACCAGCAACGAGACCTCATCTTATTAATATATTATAATGTTTCCTGCAGATTCCCATACAAACAAACAAAAAAAAAAAAATATTATTTTTTTTTAAACCATCAAGTAGATCTGTTATATATTTACCCTTTTATAATATTTCTTGTCATAAGGATCTGTGATAGGGGTCAAGGTAAATTCACATGTGCTGTAAACTCTGAGAGTGTAGTGTGTTGTGTTATTCTTCTCATACTGAGATATGACCAAAGTGTAAGGCTCTTTTGTTGTTTCTTCAACCAGCTTGCACAGATAGTGGGGAGAGTTTATCCTTACTCCATCTTTGTATGGTGGCGGATCATCTATTGTTTAAAACAATTAAAAAAAAAATTTTTTTAAATAGCCAAATTTTTTAAGTAGTTATCAAAACTGATTTTAACACATGCAAATTTCAACCATGCAGTTATTTAGCTACATACATGGACAAAAAACCTTTTTCCCTCCATTTTTATAAACAAGAATTGTTATAAACTCTCTGTTATCTGCAAAATCAGCCTGCAGAGGAAGCAATAAAATTGACTGGATGAAAGATTTATAGCATAAAAAGAGAAAAAATACTTGTTATTGCCTTGTATGGGACTCTTTAATTTAATCTTAAATGTCATCAGATCTAAAAATTAATAAAAAATGTATAATATAACTTGAGTATCATATAATTTTTGTTTCTGGAACATAAAATTTTGAAAAAAAAATATCAAGCTTGTCATAGACTTAGATTATTTTTAAAAAAAATTACAAAAGTTTGATTCTGACCTTGTCAGTGATATGTCTGGTTAACAAAACCCAGATGGCAGCACCTGTCTGAGACCCCTTCACTTCCAATCTATATTGAGGATTGTCACTTATATTGTATGTGTCTCGCTTGGGTCCATCTTTAGCTGGCCATGTACTGATAGAAGGAAAATGGAAATACGTCAAATGAAAGAAAAATAAAGAAATAACTAAATATCTAATATGAAAGTAATCAAACATTATTTTATGTTAATTATATCAGTACAGTATACATGTATATATATATATGATACATTTACTTTCTAATATTGTAAAATGTTGAGATAAATTTACATATTTTATTATAATGTAAACAAAATTAAAACAAGCACTGGGAAATTTTTTTCAAATTAAAAAAAAAAAAAGAAACTTACTGATGCATGCACGTTGTATATTTGAATAGTTCTGGATCCCAATTGATATAGAAAACATCAAAAAACTTGCACAGTGAGTCATAGTCTATCCAGAAAACACCTAGTCAATGAACAAATATATCAGTTTATGAAATATTGATGAAATAAAATATATCAGTTTATGAAATATTGATGAAATAAAATATATCAGTTTATGAAATATTGATGAAATAAAATATATCAGTTTATGAAATATTGATGAAATCAAATATTTCAGTTGATGAAATATTGATGAAATAAAATATATCAGTTTATGAAATATTGATGAAATAAAATATAGCAGTTTATGAAATATTGATGAAATAAAATATATCAGTTTATGAAATAAAATATATCAGTTAATGAAATATTGATGAAATAAAATATATCAGTTTATGAAATATTGATGAAATAAAATATATCAGTTTATGAAATAAATATATCAGTTTTTGAAATATTTTGTTTAATAAATGAGGAAATAAAATATATCAGTTTATGAACTATTTTGTTTAAAAGTGATGAAATAAAATACATCAGTTTATCAAATATTTTGTTTAAAAAAATGATGAAATAAAAAAAAATGGACATGATGTTGAATGTACAAGTCAGAAACTAAAACATAAAAATAAAACTGCCGATGAAGAATCTGATGAAAACTGTGAAGATTATATCAAACTTTGCTAATATGATAGTGTGTAAGAGTGTAACTAGCAACAAATTAAATTAAATAATGTCAGATAAATTAAATGCATACAATTTTTATTTCGTGGATGCAAAAATGTCTTAGTCATCTTAAAATGTCACAAACTTATTTCAGTCCAGAAAAATCCCTGAAGTAAAACACCACAAACTTCATACCATTATCAAACATTTGAGCACTCTTTGGATCATAGTTTAGCACCTTCTGCAGCTCTGGGCTCCAGTGAACTATATCTTTCTCAGAATAATTCCCTTTCCATCTCAAGTGGTTCCAAGGGTTCTTCAGCATAAACAGTCGTCTCCCCTAAAATAAAAAGGCAATTCATGTATTAATGCAAAAAAGACTGGTACATACCAAAAAAAAAATTTTTTATATGGCATGAGAAATAAAAATTTATTACTATGAAGTTCAAAGCTGTGAACAACTTTAATATGATTCTCTATAACTAACTATCAGTATTGCATAAAAATTAAGAAAACATTAAAGCTCAAATTATTACTAACTTTGTACTCTTTTATATCCAGCATAGCATAAGCATGTGTTGGCACAAGGCCAGCTCGGTCTGCTTCAACCTCTGAGAGCTCTCCTGTGGCTACTGTTACTAAACAATGACCTTTGTGAAACCTGTCCAACAATCTCTTAAACTCCTTGTCTTTGTTGAATTCTGCTGACCCTTCTCTGATAGCAACTCTTTCAGGTATCCACTCAGTTAATGCATGCAAATCTATGTTCTGAAATATGAAAATAACAAAGGTAGCTCATGAAAAAAAATTAAGCAATATCATATCATTTAAAGTTCTAAAGAAACAGTTATACACAAGGGATTCTCATTACCGATGTTTCGCTTATCCTAGGATAAAAATGGTTAACAGCCGGGAGAAAAAAATATATTCTTTTTTATTAGATTTAATAACAAAGGTAATAAAGATTGCTAATATTTAAGTATTTTATTAGGTTGTAAACAATCCCTGTAACGAGAAAAACATGTTTTGCATTTTAATGGAACATTTTTTTTAAAAAGTCCTGTTGCATTGAAGACAAGACAAAAATATAAAATGGTATACTTTTTAATTATAAAGAAAACTTGAACGATTGGTGTTAAATAAGTATCAACTAAAGAACCTCAATAAATTTAATATGATCAATATTATAGACTGGTTATATCATGATAGATTTATCATCTTTTTCTTTTCATTGACATAGACTGATAAAACCCCTCTTCTGATTCTAATCAATAAAAGCAAATATGTAAAACTAACCACTTTTGTTTCAACAGTGTCAAAAGGCCTGTGGGTGTTTTGAGATCACAGGAGTATTAATGTCTGTATTATATATAAGCAGTTAACTTATAAGCCAAAAATATTCTGTAAGACAGATGTTAATCGAAAATTGCATCACAGCATCTAAACAAAAATACAGTCCGCTGATGAACAAAGTGTTTTTTGTTTTTCAAAGATATTCATCAAAACAGAAAAAAAATCATTTATAGTAAATACCTAATAAGAAAAGGTAGAAATGAGCTCTCTGTATATAATGGGCACCTCATTTTATGTGGTTTTACGGAGAATCAGAAGTTATTCATTTCTGGCTAACAATAAACACACTATTGATATAGTGGAGTAAGCAATATTTTGTACAATTTTTTTGTAACTTTTTTAACTAGAAACACAGTAAGTAAGTTTAAGTACTGTTTGCTAAATTGGTCTTGAAAAAATCCTAAACATCAAAATAAATACATGATCATGACGAGTTGGTTTTAGTAAGTTTTTACTGTAAACGAAATGTGCTGTTGTGTGATATTTCTTGAAATGAGTATGTAAGTATGAATCAAAGCCAGTGCGAGCCAACATGTTTAATTACACATTTCAAGACATTGTCACAATAAAAAGTGGGAATAATCACACAATTTATTTTAAACTAAGAGAAGTTATCAGATTTTCCCACAGTATGAAGGCATATATATTTAATTTCTTTGTTACTTTTAGTCTATTTCTTAGTGAGATGTAAGTGTAATGATTGAATAAACAATTAGGTGTATATCTAATTTAAAAAACATTGGTTTTACTTATGATCATATTTTAAACATTATTGTTTAGTGTCTTTATTGATTTGAGCTTGTTCACTTTTTACATAACGCCTTTGAGGGGATAGAGGAAGATCAATGTTACGTAATAAGTGAATGGCCACTTTAAGTATTTAATATTGATTACTTTTTGTTCTGTTTTTATATATCAGCCTGATGTAATCTATCCCAACTTTTACTTTTGTCTGCTATAGCCATCTTTTCTTTTAGTTATAATAGTAAATTCTTGTTGCTGCTAAAAAATGATGACATTTTTGCACGAAATGAAATTTTTAAGAAATAGCAAAATATTTTAATTTTGCCAACAAAGAACTACATTTGGAATTGAAATAGGATGTGTTTCCTGAGTTTTGATTCATCTGGGATCCCTGGAGAACAACTCTCTTATACACTGGTGATGAAAGCAAACAGCAAAATCAATTAGATAAAAAGAATAACATTTCAAAACTTACAGAATTAGAACCAGGAAAGTCATATCCACCCATTACTTTCATGTAAGCCTTCTCCAGTAAAGAAACCCAAAGCTCATTTTTATTGTTAGAAAATGAACACAGTAAATCTCCATATTTTGAAACTGGCAGGCAATCATCAATAACCACCTGAGATGGAGAAAAAATCAAACAAAAAAAAATAATAAATAAAACCGGAAAGTAAAAAAAATGTAGTCTTTAGTGAGATATTAACAACTCCATGAAATTTTATGTCAAGGGGAATCATTAAGTAAAAATAATCTCCTATGTGTGGGAATTCCAATTGATGCATCTTTACAGGAAACATGGTGTTCCTGATGATAACAAAAGGCTGTGCAGATGTTAGCTTCTTACAGATAACGATCAGCTAAATGTATAGCGATTATTTTCCATTTTATTTATCTTAACATTTTTTATTACACCAAAGCAAATTTCCAATGAAAAAATTCACCTAAAGTTGTTCCAGTATTTTTCAATTCAAAGTACATTGCCACTATTAATAACATTTATACAAAAACAGATTTTAAAGTTTACTCACTTTCCGCCACACTCCATTTAAGTTCAATTTGACCATATATTTCCCACATGGATTATACACTGGCTCGCCATTTCGATTTTGAGGATAAATTATGCTACAGAACAAAAAAATATTGTTATAACTAAACAGAAAAAAAAACACATTAAAATTTAATTCAATGTAGGAATTCTCTAATGTCAATATTACACATACAAACATATATGAAAAAACACAATGCATTTTTTCCTTATAACAAAAAAAAAAAAGACTGCGAAAAATTCACTTTACTTTGTTATTAGTTTTTTCCTAAAACGTTTTTCATATTGTGCACTTATGGCCAGGGAAGCAACAAAACTACAGTCTGAAACTATTGTCTGTAGAGAAATGATTTAAACATAAAAATTGACATTTACTCTAAAAAGGTTAGGAATGATGTATATAATAATGATAAAAAAAATTCAATATTAAAATTGCAAAAAATATTTCGCTAATTAAAAACAACTAATTAAGCAATTTCAAGCCAAAAAACAAAGTACCTGTCGAATGCTAAAACTGGATATGGCATATATAACTTTTGGCTCATCACAGAATGACTCTGGTCGAGCCCACTTCTCAAACTGTTGTTTTTGTTTGGGTGAAAGTATAAGTTTGCCATCTCTATCACTAAAATGCCATAAGAAATGTAATACACCATTTGTTTATTGGTTGTTATTTTTGCCTTTTTAAGAGATATGATAAACATTATTTATAACATTGTTTGACATTCATGATTTATTTTTCCTAAATAATGTCGATTAAAGATAAATAATTAATTTATAAATGCTAAAAAAAGTGTTATTAAAAATGGTGAAAAGTTGTCATGTTACAAAACAGAAGATATGTGTATATATGTGTATATCAACTTTATACTTACTTATAAAGTTCAGGGAATGCAAATCTTTCTTTCTGATCTACAGCAAGGAATGGTACATATTCTCTGCTATTGATTTTTGAGGTATTTCTGCAAAAAACAAATCATTTTTATTTTATTTGTAGATATTTAAAAGATGTTCTGCAGGTTAAAAATCTAGAGAAATATCACTACTAAAATGAATGAATAATTAAGTCACCTTAAAACTGTAGTTTATAGACTCTAATAATTTTAATCTACATGACAAATAACAATGTTCAACTGTTATTAAAAAGATCTTCTACTTTGATGAAATTTCAAATTATTGACTTAAAAATAAACCATATAATTAAAACTCCATTTATACCTATGACCAATGTTCCCTCTAAGCTGAGCGCATGAGCAATCGCTCACATGAATTCAGAGCGTCGCTCAAACTACACGTACGATCGCTCACTTGGATGGACGACATCGCTTAAATCGCTCACAAATTTTGGCTTCAAACAAAATGTCACTCAGAGACAAAATTTTTTGCTCACTTCAAACCACATCTTAGAGGGAATATTGCCTATGACTGACTTTAGTACTAATACTTAAAAACACATTCAGTTTTAAATTGATACTAACAGAAAACAAAATATTGCTATAATATGAGAAATCTAAATTCTTCAAATACAATGGCCTGACACCATCACCAATGCCAGATGGGGGTGGATAGGGGGGCTCGAGCAGATGTCCTGAGGTCACTGTACATGGGTGCAGTAAGGTCTCAGATAGATTATAGCCAGGTTGTGCAAGTCTATGGCTCTAAGTCCTCTCTAGAAGCCCTAGATGTTGTACAGAACCAGGCTCTCCGGCTGATCACAGGCACTTTTCGAACGGCACCCACAGCAGCGGTGGAAATCATGGCAAATGTGCCACCTCTGGGTATCCGTAGAGAGCAGGCCGTTATAACTGCGTATGAGGGGTTTAAGCGGCAGGAGGAGACCTCTGTCCTAAGGGAGATGGTCAATGGCTGGGTGGAAAGGAAGCAGCTCTCGATGCAGTCTTTTATGCACCATGCAGTGAGACTTGCCTCGAGATCAAGCTGCCGACTGACCGCCTAATGCTAGAGACAGTCTCTAAGGTCCCTCCTGGCGAGGCTTTCTACATGCCCGAGGTACGCACGACCCTATGGTCAAAACCACGCTGGGAACGCAAAGGATCGCCGAACCATCACTGATGTGGCTTTGGAGATGATTGGAACCTATTCGGGGACGCGCATACTGGCCTATACTGATGCTTCTGTAACCAGTATTGATGGTCGGACAAGCTCCTCGCTTGGGGTCCATATCACTCTCCCACAAACCGGCTTTGTGAAAGACCATGCTGGCCTATGTGGGTCGCCTCTGTTCTTACGAGGCAGAGATGACAGCCATTACTGAGACAGTGGACCACATACGAGAGCTAATCGGTGAGGGTACTTTGCCTGCTACAGACATTGTCATCTTCACTGACGCGCTCTCTGTTCTCCAAGCTGTAAAAGGGACGGGAGAATGGCCGCTTCTGCTGGAAACCATGCTGATGGCAATACAGGGTCTTGCGTCCCAACATCACGTGCATGTGACCCTTCAATGGGTTCCCGAGTATGTGGACGTGCCCGGAAATGAAAGGGCAGACTGCATTGCCAAGGCAATCCAACAGTCGACAGATTCCCAAGTGCTGCCTATGAATGCAAGAAAGAGCTCATTTGAGGCAGCACGTCCCAAGATCTGTCATTTGGACAACCGAAGTGGTTCTCGGGCTGGGCTCATGGGGTGAACGGAGTCAACGTCCGAAAGTTTCTAGAGCGGCCGTCCAAAACTGACCCATGGTGGAAGCTTAGGCGTGTCGAGCAGGCGCTAATTGCCCAGTTCCGAATTGGGCACTGTCCTATTGGCGCGTACTTTGGGAGGTTGAGGCCCAATGTCGACACCCTTTGCAGACACTGCAGGGAAGTGGAGGAAACCGTAGATCATTTGCTTTTCGAGTGCTCCGGAAGCTTGCTGGCCATCGGGCTCTATGGCAGTCTCCAGATGTTGAGAGACACAGCAAGTCTGATCTCACAGGCTCTAAGAGACTAAGTCTCAGCCCGCAGATTACTGAGAGAGAGAGGCCATACATTGCGAAAACCAGCAAGTAACATCACAAGGCAAGCGTTGGGATGGAAACCCAAGGAAAGAGAAAGAGAGGCCGACCAAGAAACACCTGGAGGCGAGACCTTGAAGCTCACATCACCAGGATGGGGTTTAGCTGGAAGCAGCCATAGAGAAGGGCTAAGGATAGAAGATGCTGGAGATCTTTAGTTAGTGATCTATACTCCGATAGGAGTGATGGGCGGGCGTAACAAACTAACTAATGAGAAATCTATAAACTCACCTTAAAACTGCTATTTCTTCTTTAGAATAAGAACTTGGTCCTACATTTATTAGGCCATTGCGACCTTGAGAAACACTAACTCTGGGTCCATCAGGAGCAGGAGATAGCTTCTGTGTAGAATCTTCCTTTTCATCTAAAAAAGCTCCAAAGCCAAGGGGAGGAACTACTTTACCTGAAACAAATGATGAAAGGTATCCTTTAATAGTTTCTGTTAAACTGGGTTTTTTTATATAATTAAATGTATAAATGTGTTTTATTAGGAACCTTAAAATTATCTTAAAGAACTTCAATTTTTATAAAAAGGTGTAAAACTCATAAATAGTTTTAAAAATATGTCGCTGTAAAGGAGAAAAAGCATTCAGTTATGTGGAATTACGCGTGATCTATACTGAATGAATTTTACCCTGAGACTATATTACATAAGACATGAAGCAATTCTCACCTGTAAGAGTTTTAACTGTTGACGACTGTGAAGATAAGTTTGAGGAAGTGGGTGTTTTGGTATTTCGCTTTTTTAAAGCTTCAGCTCTGTCCATTTTGTTTAAGTAAAGATTAGTAAACAACAGATAAACATATTTACCTTATAAATAGATATACCTTTCATACATTTTATCGTAAACTAAGCCCTAAAAAATCTATACATTATTTATAAAATAAAGTATTGTAAGAGAACATGTTTCTTATCTCTCTAAAAAGAAATATTTTGGTACAATAAATCAAAATCTTTGTAATAGCTAACATTAAAAAAAATGAGTCAAATTAGTTGAAAATATTTCTCTTCATTAATGAAAATCTTATATTTCACCTGTCTAAAGCTTGACTAGCCATTTTAACCACGCCATCTTTTAGTTTAGCATCTGTTGTACTATCTCTCTGAAAGGTGAAATTAAATTTAATACAGGATAGACTACAGTGACTCTTAGAATAACAAGTGTACTTAAATAATATGGTTAGGCTTTTGACAATAATAAATAAAAAACAAAAGCATTCAACTCTCAATAACCTCAAGCAACAGCATTTTTTAACACAAAGAATATTTTTTGCTCCTCAACTTTATAAAGAACCACTAACATATATACTTGTACAAAATATGGATATGTAAACCATAACTTACTATTTTTAAACAAAAAGCAATAGCCTCAGAATAAAGACTGATGGCTTCTTCATAATTGTTCTGTTCATCCTCATCTAAAGCTTCATTCAAAAGAAAACTTGCTTTTTCTAAATCCAGCTGGAATTCATGTGTAATAAAATTAATATTTCATGGTATGAGCAGATGCCATAAAAATAAAAAATGTAACAAAAGGAAAACACATTAAATGAGCTATTCACTGAAACATACAAACCTGCTGACAATTTTTGCTATTTGATTTGCATGTTGCTGTTTTCTGTATATTCACTAAATAAGAAAAAAAAAAACATAAGAAAATTTTTTCCATATTTTCTCTTCTTGTTTTAATTATATGGTAACAATAATAATTGAACAGTCAACAAATCAATAACTTTACATTTTAAAAAAAAAAAAAAAAACTTATTTGCTTTTTTTCTTTAAATTTTAATAAAGTAACAACTTACATGCTTGCTTGAGTGCATCTGCTCTATTCATGTATTCACACGCCTTATCTACAATATTTGGAACTTGTGATCCAGCCTGAGCGGCTGATAGTAAAGTTTGTGCTGCTTCCTAAATAAAAAATAGTATATCTAATTTTCTGATTTTACGGATAACAAACATAAAAATATATTGCGCTACACAGTAATCTAATAGTAGTCATTTTTGTTTCATATTTATTTCTTTTTTAAACGCTTTTTCTTAATTATGGTGGTAATAGAATTACAGCAGACATTTTTATTCAAAATAATATTATGTGGTAAAACTCATTAAGCAGTGTATAACTATTATAAAATTAAACTGGTTAAAGCATAATGTTATGATCTAAAGATAAAATCAACATACTGAATAGTAAAAAATAGCCATCTCATAGTTCTGACAATTGTCAAACTGAACTGCTTGTTGTGCTAAGTTAATTCCTTCACTCTGCAACACAGCAGCATCAGCTCCATGATAACCGGATGAGGGATAATCCATTCCAATGAAATATCGGTTACAAACGATTACATGAATAACTAATATAATCTTGATTCATTTAATGCTGAAAATTATAGATGACATCGATAAAAATAAAAAATACATCAATATTTGAATATTCCATTATGAAAAAAATTTGAAACACTAACAACGTTACAACTAAATTACCATATTTTAAAGTCCTTAATTATGTAAAAAAGGAAAAAGATTTTATAACTTTCACCCTTATCAAAGAAAATAGTCAATTAAAAAAAAATACTTTCAGCATGTATTGTATTCAGCAACTGATTTAAAATATGCAATGGAATAAAATATAGCCACACATTTCCAGAGCCACAAGCAGCTCATCATTGTTTGGTTTTGTTTTTCTATTATTTCATTACTTTCATTGTTATTTAACTAAATACTGTTAAATGGACAATTGGTGTTTTGATATTTAACGACTTTTACTAGTACATTTTATTATTGCAGCATTTGTTGTTTTTTTAAACACTTTATCATCGATATCCTTCTTTTACAGAATTTCAAAATTACTGAAGAAAAATCATTTTTAAACCCAATAAATGTTCTCTAAAAAAGATGTAAAGATATATTAAACAGATAAAAAAAAAGGCTTTATCTACCCTTTTAAATGATACCAAGCATATTAGTAATAACAAGGATTTTTTTTATTTTTAGAAGAAAATAAATTCACAGGATCTAATGTTTTACTGGGTTTTTTTTTAATCAGCTGTCACAGACAAGACTGTCATTTTTTATAATTTGATATAAATAGAATTACTGGAAATTACTCATTGATCTAATTATGCCTTACAATTGAACTACACCCCCACCCTCCTAGGAACCCCTTCTAAAATGATTAAATCATATCAATAATATTAATTGTCTCCCGAATAATACTGATAAATTGTCTCCTAAACAGATGAGTACCAAACTAGGACCAAATTCGACAGTCCCCCGGGCCCCAGCTTGAGGGGGGACCCGACCCCCAAATTTAGTTTTACATTATATTTGAAGTACATTATCTCATGTCATGGTGTCAAATGTCAAAATGCAGGGGCCCCCAAAGAAGCTAAGCCCCCAAGGTCCCCAAATCCCTAGGTTCGTCTCTGCTTCTAATCCTAAGACAACAAAATGCCAGCGATGTAAGTTAGCAGGGAAAGGCCACATTGTTAACAAACCAAAAAGTGATACTAAATAGATTCCCACATTTAAAAATGTGTGTAGCTAAAGATCAGTCAACAGTGCAGTATAAATAATTACACATGAACATGTGTCATGATGAAAACACACCAAAAAAGAAAAACAAATTACAATTCTGCATCTTTGTGCAAGATCCTGAAAATTAACTCCACCAGCACAAATGCAGTCACCCTAAACGGAAGTAAACTGGAGGAAGTAGAGTCCTTTACTTATCTGGGTAGCATCATAGATCAGCAAGGTGGAACAGATGCAGATGTCAAAGCAAGGATCGGAAAAGCAAGAGCTGCCTTTATCCAGCTCAAGAACACCTGGAATTCCAAAGAGCTGTCTCTGAACACCAAAATTCACCTGTTCAATACCAATGTAAAGTCAGTCCTATTATATGGAGCTGAGACCTGGAGGATTACGAAGATCACCACTAAGAGAGTCCAGGCCTTTAACAACAGCTGCCTTAGGAAAGTTCTCCAAATACAATGGCCTGACACCATCACCAATGCCAGCCTCTTAGAACGAACCGGCCAAGCTTCAATAGAAGAGGAGATCAGGAAGAGAAGGTGGGGATGGATAGGCCACACATTTCGAAACCCGGCAAGCAACATCACTAGGCAAGCATTGAGTTGGAATCCTCAAGGAAAAAGAAAGAGAGGTCAGGCTAGAAACACCTGGAGGTGAGAATTTGAAGCGGACATCACCAGGATGGGGTTCAGCTGGAAGCAGCTGGAGAGAATGGCTCAGGATAGAAGTCGCTGGAGATCTTTAGTTGGTGGCCCATACCCCGATAGGAGTGACGGGCAATGATGATCTTTGTGCAAAAAAATACACCTCATCATCTCATAAGACTCAAATGGCTAATTTATTTGGAATAGATCCCGTTAAGGTTAATAAAGCCATAACCTAGTCAAGATAGACTAAAGTCTAGACTGGATCTTACTAGCAGTAAGTAGTAGGTACAAATAGTAGTAGTTTTATTTTTAAAATTTAGTAGACAAATAGTATAAAAGGTTTTTTTTTACTCTGTGTGCTTACATAAACTAATTACAGTAATATCAAAATATACGGACCAAAACTATTTTGATACGAATTATCGATACCGCACTTGTTACGGGACCATACGTGACCATTATATTAGGGTAAAAGTAACATGACATATATAAATTTATTTTTTTTTTCAGAATTATTTTTTTCAGGATTAGGGTTAGGGTGTGGAGCAATATTATCTACGGCTGGCACCCGAAGTAAAAAAAATACGGAGACCATACGTATGGTCCCGTAACAAGTGCCTATTGATACTTTACCTCTATAAACATTCCCAAATGATTTGGCAAACGCACTTGCTACGGTTCTGACCAGACAGAATCCTAATATTTTTTTTCCCGGGTACCAGCCATAGATATTGCTCCATACCCTAACCCTATCCCTAACCCTAATCCTAACCCTATATTTAAATATTTTAAAAAATATTTTTTTTAAAATTGCAACTTTTGATGATTATAGGTCAGTGACTTTCATACGCTAATATAATGGTTTTGGCTGGTGCCGTAGCCACTGCGTTTGGCAAATCATAGTTCATACTATGATTTGTGACATACCTAATCATATATTCATAGTATTAGTGATTTCACATCAATATTATCCAATATGTATCAAAACAGTTTTGGTCGGTATATTGTGATATTACCCTAATTACAAATAATTATACAGACTGTATAATATAAAATGTTTTAAAATAAAAATAGCACTGCTTAATAACTTACTTTTTGACGTAAAATATTATTTTCTTTGTAAACATTGAAGAGCAGGAAAACTATCGGAAATATCCTGTTTACTATCACGTAGACTAAAACATTCGCACAGTTTATATTATTTTATTTTGTTATTGAAAAGAAAAATACTACAACACATGACACGTTATGGCTGTTATATTGCTGTCAAAAATCAAATAGGGGGAGGTATAATATCATAAATGATATTAAAAAATCATTTATAATAATTTGAATTTAATAAGTAATTTATATAATAGCTATTATAATGCAAAAGAAAAACCAAGGCTAAGTGTGTTAGCATCACCTCTAGCCTACATTCAGGCCCACCGACAGAAATTTCGGGCTGCTGGGCAGGGCTGTCACGGGCCCCCCCTCCGTAAATAAAAAAAGAAAGTTCCCTTAGCCCTACTGGACCATCGGGGCAAATGAAGTGTAGAGTTCATCTGTTTCTATAACCTCGGCATATGGAGGGATTGTGTGGTTAACACAACGCCCAGCCGCCTCTACTTCCCCAACTTTAAGTCGGGTACCCATTTAAAGCTGGGTGGACTTGTGGGACGACTTTGCACCAAATTTCACCTGGAAAAATTGCATGGTCCTCACCGAGGATCGAAACCAGGACTCTCAGGTCGACAGTCGAGTATCTACACCACTCGGCCATAAAGATAACTTTATATTTTCAAAAGTTGATTGGCTAGCTCAATCCGGGCCCCCTAAAACTCGCCGGCCCCCTGGGCATTTGCCCCCCCCCCGCCACCCCATTTTGGCATCACTGTCTACATTTACAAGTTTTATTTCACATTCACACTATATTACACAATCACACAGGCAGGTTAAACAACCTCATGCAGGGGAAGCAACCACATGCAGGTCTAAGAGTCATGTGTATGTGAATGAGACACATGCGGGTTGAAGCACCACATGCAGGGAAAACAATCACATGCAGGGTAAACAACCACATGTAGGTCAGAGAGCCGCATGCGTATCAAAGAGACGCATTTGACTGTCATAGTTATACAGTGGCGTCACTATGGTTGGTATCACCCGGTGCGGAAAATTCAGGGTGTCACCCCCCCGCCTCAAAACTTCCCACATAATCAATGGTACAAATTTCGAATTTCCTTGCAATAGACCTGTGAGAATTTACTTTAAAATACTTTAGCGATAAAAAAAAAAAGACTGTATTTCATGAAACCACGTGACTACTTGCATCCTTTTTTTTTTTGAGCGTTTTCAAAAAAAAAAAAAACTCCAGATTGATCCGAGCAGCTTTGAATTAGATTCATTTACCTAAGCTCCAGACGCTCTGTATGGTAGCACCATGTGCTAGTGCTCTGTATGGTGGCACCGGCACCCTGTGCTACTTCTCTGCATGGTGTCACCCCGTGCTACTGCTCTGTATGGTGACACCCCGTGCTACTTCTCTGTATGATGGCACGCTGTTCTACTGCTCTGTATGATGGCACCGGCACCCTATGCTACTTCTCTGCACGGTGTCACCCTGTGCTACTTCTCTGCATGGTGTCACCCCGTGCTACTTCTCTGCATGGTGTCACCCTGTGCTACTTCTCTGTATGGTGTCACCCCGTGCTATACTGCTCTGTATGATGGCACGCTGTTCTACTGCTCTATGTGGTCAATAATTAAATAATCCGATTCACAACTATGCGGAATAATTTAGATGCTACTGCTCATGTTTTTTTAGCTATGGTCAGTTATAAAACCGACTATACCGAGATTTTTCTGCTATGAAATTTAGAACTTTTCATTTGGGTGTCACCCCTAAAATGGTATCATCCGGTGCGGACCGCACCCCTCTATTGACGCCATTGTACTTATATTAGATCGTATATCAATTCAACAGTCAACTATTAAATAGAAGGCATACATCAAAAGTTGGTAGCCCACTCACTAAGACCTAAAACAATAGTAGCCAATAACATGTATTTGTGTTATATATTGTATGATTGCCCGTTTCTATATTGCGATTGCTGTTTATAGTAGGTTTTTGTTGTTGTTTTTTATTTTGAAATGACGTTCAAAGTAAGAATGCTCATTCGACTCACTGATGTAAACTGATTGTCATGTGTTTGAGTCCATATGGCGGCAATGACTTTGTAAAATAAAACATAGTGTGTAGATAGTAACTAAGTGTCGTAAGATCAGTTTTAATTACTTTTTTTTTATTCTATTATTCATCAAGATCGATTTTATTTTCTCTATGTTAATAATTCTATTGTTAAGATGAAAAGGAGAATAAAAAACGCTGAATGTATGGGCATGCATCGAAAAGCTCTCCGAAATATTTATTTGGATTTCGACCAATGAAAAACCGAGATAGCAATTTTCCCCTGATGACAGCAGCCATTTTGATGAGCTTTACCACACCCTGCTAAAGTTAGGGAGGATTTAGAGAAATAATTCATGCAATTGGGGCCTGTAATTTACAGCCCTGTTGCAGAATTAAGCTCTTGTGTAAATTAAATGGAACTTGAAAATATTGTCGCGAATACAGTTTATTTGAAAGCCCGAGAAGGTGAGTCAGTCGCTAAGCGATTATGTCCGAACCTTCAGTACCCTCTGCTATAATTTTCAACCCTCAAATGTACCTCGGTAAATGATCTGTGTGTGCAATAGATTAAATGAGCACAATAGTTACTGTGCATCAGTTTGTTACTGTGCATCAGTTTGTTTGGCCTCCGTTCAGTTACTGCAAGAGAATCATAGTGTCGGATCGCTGTATCTGATACCATTGATATTAAGTTTCTGGTTGGGACAGCCACAAACGAAAGATAACTTTATTTTAAAATTAAAATGAATGGTTGTTTTAGTTACTGATTACTCAAGGACTAAACAAAATAATCTTTCATTTATAAGCTATCTGAAGATCCTTTTTTCATAAAATATTACCTGAAAATAAATTAATTGGCAATATTCTCATTATTTTTCCCCTTTGCATCTCCTTTGGTCTTAAATTTTTAGCAGGATTTAGCCCCCCTTGACTTGATAAATTATATTGACACAGACTAATCATCACAAAAATAATCATGACTGTCAACTACAAAATTGTTTTTATTATTTAATGCATATATATAAAAGATCATTTTTTTTTGTTTTGTCAGTTTAGATAATTTAATTGACCTAATTATTTTCTTCATTGTGACTTGTGAAATAAGACCATTGAAATAAATTTTGCAAAAAAATAGATTTATTTAATTAATTTATTACAGTTGAGAGAAATATTAGCTTATCTTGCACAGCAAGGGTGGATGGTGAAAAAATGAATGTATTGTTATATTAAGTCACTTATTAGGTAATCAGATGTTAGGACATTGTAGTGTAGTAACTAACATTAGACCCTGTGAGCCCTGTCATAATTCGTGATGTAGTATCCATAATTTTTAAACGCACTTGTTAGGAGACAAACAAACGTTTGGTCATGTAACAAGTGCCTTTGTTTTTCTAGCGCACTTGTTAGAAGACAAACGTGAACATGACATATAAATTTTATTTTTTTTTTCAGGATTAGGGTTAGGGTGTGGAGCAATATTATCTACGGCGCTGGTACACGAAGTAAAAAAAATATGAAGACCAAACGTTTGGTCATGTGACAAGTGCCATTTTTAATTCCTTATTTATTATACATTTACATTCTTTTTTAAATTGTAATTAAAGATGATAACTTCTTTCTTTTCCCCGCTTAACCCATTGGTTCCTTAGGGGAAAAACTAGAGATACCCTGCAATTACTGAGGTTTTTGGGCTTGAACAAAAAGTTTTGGGAAAAAAACGGGTGGGTGCACAAAACACATGTAACTTTTTAAAGTAATAGAGATAGTTCTTTAAAAGTATACATTTTATTACTAAGAAATGAATTATCTTTCATTCTGTGAAAGAATTAAAGTTATACAATTGATATTTAAAAAGTTATTATTCAGAAAAGTATGACGATTTTTTTTTTCAATTTTGATTTTTAAAACCCTATTTTCAACTGAAAATTTTAACTGGAGATTATAAAAATAGCCTATAGGTATATCAAGATAAAATAAACATCATTCAATTTCCTTTACAACAGTGTAAGAATAACTAAAATTGATCAAGATTTGATAAAGTTGTTATGAATTGAAAATAATCACTATTTTTAATGGAGGACCTGAGAGTGGGGCTGTTTATATAGACTTTATTTATTGTGCAACTATTTATCAACTACAATCTTAAATAGTATGATCTATATATCAACATGTCGGAAATTAAACAATCTTTCTTATGATATATATTTTATGTATGTTGACTTTATAGTAAAGATGATAAAAGTATATAAATTGATATAATTTATTCCTTCCTTATTCCTTGGTTATGCAACTTTCAAACCTTACACATTACAAACGAAAAAACAACAAACTAATTATAACTAATGTTTCCGAATTTAAGCTTTAATAAATAATAAATGTTCATTTCTTCTTCCTATCGGCTATACTTTCTTCATTTTTTTTTTTATTTTTGTTGTGTATTGGTGGTGTTTTTTTAATTAGTGTAAAGGGGGGTTTTATGTTTTTAGTTTAGTTATTAAGTTGTATAGTATTTTAGTTATTTGTTCTCGGAGGGGGGGGTTTAGTGTGTTAAATTGAGATGTTTTAAAATATTGTATTATAGAATATTTTATATAGTTTTTATATTGTTTATTGTAAAATCATTTTTAAACGTAAATGTTAATATAATTTGTAAAATGTGTTTGATTTTGAAGCAACATGCTGTGTTCTGTGTTCTAAGGCTAACAATAGTACTGCGCATGCGCGGTGAACCTATTGTGCAAAATTTTTACCACCAGCGAGCTCGGGACAAAGAAATTCCTCACACAGGGGTCTGGTTTTTGCCTCCTGTTATTACATAATGGAAAAGTTACGCAAATGACCTAGATATTCAAATAGAGGGAAGGCTGACCTTTACATTGATACCACACGTGTGTAATCTTACGCTAGAATGCCGGCTTAAACTGGACATCAAAAGCGGCAGTTTTGGCTGACTTTTCGATCGGAGAAAGCATGTCATTTTTACCCTTCCCACTAAAAAAACGTAATAAAAAAGAACTGTCTAGAAAATGATGAAAAACCATTCATGAATTTGTGTAGAAATGATTTCTCTACAAGAATATATAGGTTACAACGCGATACATTAAACATAAGGTATAGAAATCTATCGCTGAAGTGAAATGTTGTCAAAAATCCGCATCCGTAGTTTGGGCCTTATCGCGATTGTTGTCAAAAATCCGCATCCGGAATGAAAAGGTTAAGTTTTTTTGAATTAGTGCTTATTCTCCTTCTATTCTAATAATTCTAAGTTGCTATTAAGTAGTGATACACAATGAGATGGAGGTTATAGATGAACCTTTGATAAATTCTAAATATCAATAGAAATACAATTTTTAACAATTTTATACAATTACAGCAACATATTTTTGCAATATTTTCAAGAAAAGGGTGTCATACAGGGATGTCCATTCTAGCTCATCTGCTCCCACTTTTGCAATTGTATGTGGTAAATTACAACTTGGAATGTGACAACTGAAGCTGAATTAAATAATTGGTGTGTGTGTTTATAAATATAGTGTAGCCTCCCTCCATCTTACCTGAACAAATGCATTCCGTTTTGATTATTTTACTCCTATTTATCCTCATTAACAGGGCTGTCACTTCTTTTATTAATTAGTAATTTTGTAGATTTTTGTGGCGACCAGGAATGGATTCCATCTTTTCTTATAGAAGTCATGGAAAATAGTGTTTCAATAAACCTTCTGCAGGAATCGATCGCAGCTGGTGACCCCTATGCACATGTCAGGCTTTCAACTTCAGCTACACATTCATTCACCATCAGGACCCTGAGAATAATAATCTGTATTGGGATATCTTTTCATTGTGCATAATCATCATCATTAACAAGCTATGTCACTGGGGTGACTTAATGGACACGTTTGTGAATAAATTTCTCCATTACTCACCCTTCATTTTTTTTTTCAATGTAGCCAGGTGATATTTGCTTAAATTGACTTAAAATGATTATAACCAAAAAAATGTAAAAATAACTCAAATGAATATAACTAAAAAAGAGAGAAATAATTATAACCTGTTAGTATATCGACACATAATTTCACATATATAAAGGAATTCATTCAATATAACCTTTTTATTAGCTTTTAAGGTCTGGGTATGTCTCATGATAAACATGAATACATATTTTCTCTGCTTTTTAAAGGTGGGTTACAAGTATACATGTTTACTATGCATTCCCTCCAATGGGTTGCAACTCACCCATTGAGAACAACTGATTTAATCTATTTTATCATCTGTGACAAATAATCTAAGGATTGGTTTTTGTGTTTCTGTTCTCTGAATTTTCAGTCCAATGTGGCTTGATTTATCTTTTTATGGCATTTTTGTTACCAAAAATAAATAATGGGTTTAAACAGTCACAATAGTTTTGGTAATTTATTTTTTCGTTGTTGAAACTATTTAGTCTCTGGTGTTCGTTAACTGTGATTTCTTTCATTTTTTTTTCAGGTGGTGGTGGAAAAAGAAAGGGTAAAAGTAAAAAATGGAAACAAATACTCTCTTTTCCTCATATATCCCAGTGTGCTGATATAAAAAATAAAATAAGTAAGTATAATTCTTACTTGTTGCCACTTTTGTATATATTTAGGTAACTTGTACAGCTTTCTGCTTCTTGCGTGAAGATTAATGCATGTTTATCAACACCAGTATAATAAATATTTAATTAAATAACTGACACAATTTTGAAGAAATGAGCATTACTATAGCATCCAAATTTTTTAAATTTATAATAGTAAAGAAAATATTGACTTTTGGAGAAAAAACTCTGCTTGGTAATTTACTTGAACAAAATATCACTGTATTTTTCCCAAAGATTAAAGACTAGCTTACAATCACAGATTGCGTAATTTGATAAAGGCGTGAAATGTTTTTTTTTTTTAATCATTTTGAAATAAACACAATGGCTGATCTGAAAGGCACAGCCTGCTGCCATAGGCGAGGTACATAGCACTTATGAATAAAAATGTATTTGTATATTATATGATACTGTAATATTATAACGACATAATTCGCCTTAGCTAAAAGAAAGGTGAATGCAGCCATCATGGGAAAGGATTATGCACACCGGATTTAGTCACAAGTTGGGTTATAGTTTTGCCAAGAGGTATACACATAGTCAGACAATCCAGACTTATATAAGGGAAAGACGCTAGTTTTAGGTAATTGAAGTCATAATGAGAAACAGCTCTTTTGAGAGTTTTTGGAGACGTTCCTAGATCAACATCCTTTTTGGGACAGCTTTTTTGAGAGCTGGGGATTAGATCAGAGAGACCGCTCTGATCAGAGTAATAATGATTAAGACTATATGCTATGCTTGTACGGTAGCTTCAATAGCTACCCAACTTTTTAAGGGCGGCTGCCTTTCTGCACATGAATAAAGTTTAAACAACTTGTGTCGTTTCACTTTGTCTATTTTGCTCACCACAAATACACTAGCACCAGTTCTTGTTCACCGTCATACCACATAGACAAATGTCCATCATAGAGTTCAAATTCATGACAGATATATGTTTGTATGAAGCTGGTATAATTTTTTTTAACATGCAGTTTTATAGAAAAGGATTAAGTAAGCTGTACCTGGCCATTTCAAAGGATTGAAATAAACTGCTTACAGTACAGATTTCAAAGAACAAGTCACTTCATAGAAATAATTTCTCATATGGAAAGGGCTAAAACCCAATTTTAAAGCTACATACATACGCAGATAATTTATTATCATCAGATAATTGACTGGATACAGTTAAAATATTATTAATTCGAAAAATATTTGATGGCTGAAACAGGCTTCTGCCTACTTTCACATGTCTCTAGTGAAATGTAAGTTTGAAAAATCTGTAAAATTTTTAAAATAAGATCTTAAATATTGTGTTGAAACACAGGGATATCTGGTGTAAAAATGCTTTTGTAATATCTGTGCTTAATCTTCCTATCAGTGTTATATTATTTGTGTTTATGAGGTACTGAAGAGATTCTGTGAATGAGTTCTTATTGTCCCAGGTTTCTCACTCCTGAAGTATTGTGCTATTGTTCCTCATTTATCCCACTGAATATCTCTAAAACTTTTTTTAAGGTTAAATTTAATAGTATGCAAGAAAGCTCAAGAAGCAATAGATTTTTAAGTAAACCAATGGCTTAGACAAGAAGACACTCCATATTTTGCATACACATCAATTTAATAATAGGAAAAACAATCATATTTAAACAGAAAAACCCCATATATTTTTCTAAAATCATTTCCATATTTGTAGTAAAAAAAATGTGCCTTGGTATTTTAATTTAATCCTTAGTTTTATTATTCATAAAGACGTAACAGCTGTCAGAAGCGTTGTTGACTGAAATACTGGTTAACACTTGATTTTTACATTCATTCTTTCAATTATTTTCCTCCTTTTAATCAATTACCCTGTTTCCTTATATATTATTTACATTCAAAATATTTCTCTGTCTTTATCAAATCATGTCATTGGATTAGTGTCTTTCTTGAGCATATTGGTGGTAATGTTTTAGAAAAATACAGTCAAACCACTGCTTACAAGAATAATTTGTTCTGGAAAAGTTCTCTTAATCCTTAACTCTTGAATAGTAAAGATTTCCCATTTAGAAGTAATGGAAACTCAGGTGATTGGTTCCAAAATACTAAAATTACTCTTATGGATAGTAATGAATACATTTTAAAAGATTTTTATGTTCTTTAAAGTGGTCAAATTTGATCATAGTGTAGGATGTTTTTCATTGTTAATAATAGTTCACTGCTATATATTAAATTGAACAGTAAGCTTTACTTGAATAATGTTTCTTTGGTTTTATTAAAATTGATTGGCTTCTCACCTTTTTTCTTCATGGGGTCTTATCTCATAGTTTCTACACAGTCACAACTTACAACACTTTCGTAAACAGTGAACACTCACACATATAGTCAGCTGAGAATTATGAAGCTCTATGTCCAAAAACGAAAATTTTTCATCTGAAGCTACAGTATCATACTTTGTCGTTGTGGGCTCCATCTCCTTTATTTTTGATATATATAGTGTCAAAATTGAGTTCACAACATAACATTTGTTTTCCTTTCAATATGTTCAAAGTACACAAACGTGAACTTTAAATTTCATTTTACTCAAAATCACTTTTTGTGGACATAGAGCCACATAATTCTCAGCTGACGATATGTTGACTATACAAGTGAAGCAAGCTAAGTGAGAAAGAGCATTTGAGAGTAGAGCTATCAATCAGCTCATTAGTCATCATATAAAGTTTGGCAAAAAAGAAGAAAATACCTTCTAGCTCATATATCCAGTTAGAATTTTTTTTTAGCTGTGCTCGTCTTGCAAGGCATTATTCATATATCATAGAAAGTTACTCGTAAACCAAGGTTTGACTGTAGCTTTTACCAGTAACTAAAATTTTTCTGAATAATTATATTTATTATTCAGCATACCTCTATTGAATTATATGTGGCTAGATGCAACCTGAATGATTGAATATTCAGATACAAAAAAATTGCTTTATTATATACCATATATGGGTCTAGAGCTGACACGAGCAACAATGGCCTTCTAGACTAATTCACTCTGTTCCTTTACCCTACTTGTTCACATCAATGATGTTTACATATAATATATATAAGCTCATATAAAGGTTCCATTCATATGGCTCTGCATTGACCTTTCTGTCATATTTAAGGATCTGTTTTGGCCCCCACTTCTATAAGTTTGCCCACCCCTGGTCTAAAAACTTAGAAAAATTTTTTTTTTTTTTTTTTAAATTGTGTTTACTGGAAATCATTGATTTGGAAATTTTCTCTAAGTTAAAATTTTTTTTAGTACTCCCTCAAGTAACATATGTTGTAATAAAAGTGTCTTAATTTTTAGCACCCATCTGTTTTTTATGTTGAGATTTATTATCAGATAATTGATTTCATAATGCTTCCTTCATTTCTGCTCGTATTAGTGTATTGCTAGACTGACATGGTTTGGAAAAAAACCTTTTTAATATGCTAACTTTTGAAAGAATTTTTTATCTGTATTTACTAGAAAATTGAGTATGTTAATGTACTATATTTTGTGAGGTTGTTGTTCCACTCTGTTACAGGGAATGGGGAAATGGTATGGGGGTGGGATCAAGTTAAACAGCATTAGGTAGTAATTGAACAGCTCACAAGATGTTCTATTCCAATATCTTTTTAGAAATCTTCCCCTTTTTTACTTTTTTTCTATTGTAACATAAATGCTGGTCATATAGTATTTAATTTTAACATATGTGGGACTGATTGATGAGTAGTGTAGATGCTTCACTGTTAACCTGAGAGTCATGGTTTCAATCTCAGTTGTTTAAAAGTCCCACTAGTCCACCAAGCTTCAAATGACTACCTGACTTGAGTTGGGGAAGCCAAAGGCAGCTGGGCATTGTGCTACCACACAATCCCTTTGTATGCCAAAGTTACAGAAGCAGATGAATTCTAAACGTCATCTTCCTCGTTGGCCCTTTAGGGGTATGAGTTTAAAAATAAGTATAGCATGTTGGAGAATTAATTTGTTTTATTTACGTGTGATATCTGTCTTGTTTTATTGGCAGAACTTTAAAAAAATAAAAAGGTTTTTGCATGACTAATTTATGAATTTTCCCTTTTCAGATCAAGATTTCAATTTTATATTTGACCAGCAGCCCTTAGGAAGGCATCTATTTATAGAGTTTTGCAATACAAAAGAACAATATCAACGTTCCATTGGTTTCTTAAATCTAGTGGTAAAATGTAACATTTTTTAAATTTTAATTATATAGCCCATTCATTATATATATATATATGTTCGGCTGTCAAACTATCCAAATAAACTTAATATTTTACTTTATTTTACTGAAAGTTATTTAAATTTTTTAGTTTAAAAATAAATATTGGTAATATAGTATTGTTAATCTCCTTACGTTATTAGTATTGATCTACACAGTCTTGTAGAAAATATACTGTTCTTACCTCATCTCTTGGTGTGATTTTAATAATGAATTTTTCATAAATGTTATACAATAATTGATATAATGTATGCAGTTTTCAAGAACTATTATTTAATTTTGATTAGGAGCTTTATACTGAGTTTTTCTTTGTTTTTTTAATACAAATCTCACATTTAATCTCACATTTTTATTAAGAAAAAGTACACTAAACTATTTTACATTTTGTAAAAAGTTCCCTTAAGTCCTGAGGACTTATAGGGGCAGATGAAGTGTAGAATTCATCTGTTTCAGTAACTTCGGCATATCAAGGGATTGTGTGGTTAGCACAACGCCCAGCCGCCTTTACTTCCCCAACTTAAGCCAGGTACCCATTTAAAGGTGGGTGGAGTTGGGGACTTTCACCAGGACCTGAAAAAATCTCAAGGTTCTCACTAAGATTTGAACCTGGGACCTCCAGTCGACATTCTTTCTCTCTCTCTCTCTGGACTCTCTCAGTTTTATCTGCAGGCTGAGACTTAGTCTCTTAGAGCCCGTGAGATCAGACCTGCTGTGTCTCTCAACATCTGGAGACTGCCATAGAGCCCGATGGCCAGCAGGCTTCCGGACTGGTCCACCCTGTGGTCCGCCAGTCCGGGGCACTCGAATAGCAAATGATCTACGGTTTCCTCCACTTCCCTGCAGTGTCTGCAAAGGGTGTCAACATTGGGCCTCAACCTCCCAAAGTACACGCCAATAGGACAGTGCCCAGTTCGGAACTGGGCAATAAGCGCCTGCTCGACACGCCTTAGCTTCCACCACGAGTCAGTTTTGGACGGCCGCTCTAGAAACTTTCGGATATTAACTCCGTTCACCCCATGAGTCCAGCCCGAGAACCACTTCGATTGTCCAAAGAGGCAAATCATGGAACGTGCTGCCTCGAATGAGCTCTTTCTTGCACTCACGGGCAGCACTTGGGAATCTGTTGACTGGACTATTGCCTTGGCAATGCCGTCTGCCCTTTCATTTCCGGGCACGTCCGCATGCCCGGGAACCCATTGAAGGGTCACATGCACGCTATGTTGGGACACAAGACCCTGTATTGCCATCAGCATGGCTTCCGGCAGAAGCGGCCATTCTCCTGTCCCTTTTACAGCTTGGAGAACAGAGAGCGCGTCAGTGAGAATGACAATGTCGACATTCTAGCGTCCCCCTTTACATTTTGTGGGATAATGATATTTTTTTAAAATTTTAATTGGGCTTAGCAAATAGGCAATTGATTATAAAATTTTAAAGTTGACTTAGTAATTAGTAAATAGATTCAACCAAACCATTCTTTCTAAATTTCTGCATAATTTCTTTAATTGCATCTCATTTCCCTTAACTATTTTTTTTTATAAAAATGATTTTTAGCGTATAAACGCTTAAGACTGCATGCTAAATATAACAACATTGGATGTGCGTTCTATTTATTTTTTTAAATATTACAAACATTTTGATTAAATATTGAAACTTAAAATTGACTTCAAAAACTTTATTTATAGAGAGAATATGAAATCACTCCTGAGGAAAAGAGACATGTTATAGCAGAAGAAATTGTAGATAAATACCTTCGACCTGATGTAAGCTAAAAAGAATTTTTATGTAAATTTTATTATCTTAATCTATATTTCAATATGTTCTTTACTTAATGCTGTCACACCATATATTTTCATTTTATTTCTTCATTACAGTCTGAATTTTATGTAACCCATGTGAATGGAAATCAAATATCTGAAATTAAAGATATTTTGGGTCAGAATAAGTCTTGTAAGGCTTTATTTGATGAATGTAACAAGTAAGTTATTATTTCTTTTTTTTTTTTTTCAGAATAAGAAGTATTTTCAACATTTTTTATAATTCAGAAGTAGTAGGGTCCATAAAAAAATACTTAATCATTTATGTCTTTCAATTATAGTAACTTTAGTTTTCTCATTAAGATAAATACTTTTTTTTTCACAATTTACCTGTAAATTTAAAAGACTCTGTTAAACCGCTGTTCTCAACCGGTGGTGCACGTACCCAAGTGTTATGGTCATTGTTATGTAGAAGTAAGCAGGACATATCATTTTCATTTAAATTAATGAGTTTGAAGAAGGTTTTCAGTTTGCTGCGTGACTCATCACCAAACCATGTGCTCAATTATTGCATCAAAAAGGTAAGCACATCCCAATGTGAAAATGGGTACATTCATTCTCGAATTTACGTGTGTCAGAATACCAGCGAAAATACTTTTGCTCACAGTTGCCAAAAAGGTTGAGAACTGCTGCTGTTGAACATGAGTTTTGCTGTTTTAATCTGTAGCATACAAAATAATAGACCTTTTAAAATTGTATTTAGATGTTAATATGCCTTATTTTTTGTAAGCATTTATTAATATTTTAATTGGTTTTTCTCTAAACAGATTGGTTAGGGAGTATTTGAGCAAGGAACCTTTTAATGATTTTTTAGAAAGCATGTATTTCAAAAGATTTATGCAGTGGAAATGGCTTGAAAGGTTGGAAATTTTTGTATATTTGACTAAAACTAATTTTACACCCTTTTTTTTTCATAAAGAGTTCCTTAATGAAATATAGCCATGATGTCAGTTTTTCCTAAAAATTATTTTTTTATTTCTGATACAGTTTTAAAGTTATGCTTAATGCTTTACTAAAACAGATCTAATTGAATAATGTACTCTGTAAATTAATAAAAAATCTTTTTTTTATGCATTTTCATTCTGTTTAACCCACTGGTTCCTAAGGGGAAAATGAGACATTTACTGGTTTTTTTTTAGGCTTGAGCAATAATTATGGTGACCTAATGTGGTGGCACACAAACACCTGTAATTTTTAAAGTAATAGATAAACTAACTTAAAAGTATATATTTTATTGAATAGAATTAAAGTTATAAATAGGGCCAGGATTTGAATGAAAAATATTTTTCAATTTTGTGGTACACACAATTTAAGCCATATTATCCTTAATATGAGTGGTTTGTGATGATATTTATTTTTGTAAAAAGCATACTTCAGTCTTTTTATGGGTAGGGCATAGTTCATCAAATATTAAAAGCATATTTTGATGGCATTTTTTATAATTTTTAATGCAGTTATAACTACCATAAAAAAAAATTATCTTTCTCACTATTAATTTTCACACTTCTGGTCAATAAGCTCACAAAATACATGTATTAACAAAAGATTTAAAAAACCAAGGTTTTCTTTTTGATATATATCACAACCATATTTACAGATACAAGTCACATGTGTGTTTTTTTAAATCCCACTTCATCCCATCTCCTTTTTGGCTATGAAAGACAATAGCTTTAGTTGCAGCCTTTGATGTACACTAGAATGTCTCAAAATCAAAACACACTGTGAGAGAGAGAAAGCATAGGTCAGGGGTAGCCACACATGAGGTTGATGAGAGCTTTTGTAGTCAAAATATTTTTTTAAAAGAGCAGCACCATTGTCATTTTATCAAAATATAATAAATAAAATAATAATAAAAAATGGGTTTTGGCCACCCCTAGTATATAGTAGCTGTCATCACTGTTAAAACAAAGTTGCATGATTTTTGTTTTATCGTTTTTGTATATATTCACTTTAAATCATATTGTAGGCTACTTAAAATGAATATAGAATACTGATCTTGATGCATTTAGTAATATTAATACTTACTTAATTGTTTTTGCATTAGAATGTATTTCATTAAATGAATACTTTTTTTGTGTGTGGAATAATTCTGCATCAATCTAAAGCACTTCCTTTAAAAATAAGAGACTGTTATTAAAATGCCCATATGTGGCTCTTTGATGAGTTTTGTAGGGTACTTTTTTTTCCAATTTATTTATTTTTTTAACCTTATTTTCAACTAAAATTTCATTTCATATAGACTATAGGTAAAATGAGATATTATAAAGATCATCCAATGTCTTTTAAATCATTGTAAAAATAATCAAAATTAAGAAAGATTTGATAAGTTGTTATGATTTGAAAATAATGAAAAATTCAGTATCAGTTACAAAATAAAATAATATTCTATATACCAACATATTGGAAATTAAATGATCTTTCTAATGATATAGATGTATTTTTCATGTAAACTTAGAGAGGATAAAAATATATAAACTCAATATATTTTATACCTTCCCATTGGGTATACAACTTTCAAATCTTATGTATTACAAACTAAAAAACAACCAAATAATAATAATAAATGTGTACATATTTAAACATCATAAATATACATGTATATGTTCATTTCTCTCAATATCAGTTATACTATCTTCAAAATTTTTCCAAAAATACTGAATTTTTAACATTCTGAAATCTGTCACCACATCGGTACATAGAAATGGTTCAGACTAACTATGAAGTCTCAACAAAAAAAAAATGGTCCAAGTTATACTAATAAAACCAAGCGTAATGGTAACCACATAATTATTACTAAATTAAAATGTAAGGTCATAATAAATAATATAATACATAATGACATATTATTAAGTCTCACATAAATATGAATCCATCACTGTCAGGAATTTTTTCCCTTTCACAAAACAAAAACAAACAGCAGTTTCTTATCTTCTCTTTTATGTACCCAAGTCTATATCAAATCAATAGAAATAAATTGTAACACAAATTACTAATATACTAACAAATATAAAATAATTACTTCCTAAATCTACTCAAACTCATTATTTATACACATTTTCTTATATTGTTCATTGTAAAAATTGTATTTTTTTAATCTCTATTGGGGATGAATTAGTAAACCCCGTTTGAAACACCAACAATGGTGCAGCTCATGTGTGGTAACAAATATTCAATTTTTATGACTGACCTCAAAAGGGCAAAGAAATTCCTTAAATAGAGGGTCTAGTTTCTGCCTACATATTATTACATAATGGGATAGTTACACAAGTGACCTAGATATTTGAAAAGCAGACTTTCACATTGATACTAAATACATGTATATGTTAGAGTGGTGGCTTAAAGCGCACATCAAAGTTAGACAATTTAGCAACTTTCCGATTGTAGAAAACATGTCATTCTCACCCCCTTCCCACTAAATGTTTAATGAGAAAAGATACTAATGAAAATCTTTACATGATTATGTGAAGAAATGATTATTCTTAAAGAACATATAGGTTTCTTCACAATACATTTAGAACAAGCTATTGAATTCTAACATTGAAGTGAAATGTTTAGTAAAAAAAAATTGGCTCCAGCAGTACAGGAACAGACTAATCTGAAGTCATGAGCTTTTGGTGTTAATAATTCTATGGGGGTGGGGGGGTATTTGCATGCATTAAAGCTTGTGAAGGGAAATTCACATCATGACAGTCTCCAAAAATCAAACAACAATCACAGCTTATTTACTTAGATGCAAAAACACATAACATACTGTACAAAAAAAATTGGATCCTCTCTAGCGATTATTTTTTTTTCTCTCTCTTATAGTCAGCCAGTTACAAAAAATACCTTTCGCATGTATCGTGTTCTTGGCAAGGGTGGTTTTGGGGAAGTCTGTGCTTGCCAAGTACGTGCAACAGGAAAAATGTATGCTTGTAAAAAATTGGAAAAGAAGCGAATCAAAAAAAGAAAAGGCGAAGCTATGGCACTAAATGAAAAATTAATTTTGCAGAAAATTAATTCAAGATTTGTAGTAAGTGATAAAATTAGCTGAAATTTTTTAATAAAACTTGATGTATTTATTTTTAATTTCTTTTAAGCTGTGATTTTTTTTTTCTCTTCTTTTTAGCATTATGCATTATTTCCATTCATTTATTACAACCATTTTTTTTTTTTAATTTAGGTAAGTTTAGCCTATGCATTTGAGACAAAGGATGCTTTATGCTTAGTATTGACGATAATGAATGGTGGTGACCTTAAATTTCACATTCATAATATGGGGAATCCTGGTTTTCCTGAGGACAGAGCAGTCTTCTATGCAGCAGAGATTTCTTGTGGCTTAATTGATTTACATAAGGAAAGAATTGTTTACAGGTGAACTATAATTTTCACTTTAAAGCTTTTTTAGCCACAATTTTTTAAAATTTGAAATGTAACTTTCTTGCTATTTTTTTTTTGCCAGAGCACAACTAATCAATTGTGTTGTTGGTGTTGTTGTTTTTTTTTTCAGAGATTTAAAACCAGAAAATATTTTATTAGATGATAATGGTGAGAGACACTTTTTTTTACACTCTTTATGTAATTTGTTATAGGTTAAAGTTATGGACGAAAGAGTAATATTTTTTTAAAATTTACAAATGTTTTAATTGAATTGTAGCAATTTATAAATTATTTATATTATTGTGAAGTTTTTCAATATTGTATGACAGTAAAATATTTTAATCTTTTTTCATTATAATATGATTTCTCAAGGTCATGTAAGAATCTCTGATTTGGGATTAGCCGTTGAAATACCTGAAGGAGAATCTATAAGAGGGAGAGTAGGAACCGTTGGATACATGGGTAAATATTCTAGTTTTTCAGTCGAATTCATAATTATTTTTATTTTCTGGATCAACATGGTATAAAATGTACATGCCTTTATATTTAGTCATAACTATTCTATCAGTGCCGAACCTAGAGATTTGGGGGCCCGGGGGGCTTGGCCTCTTTGGAGGCCCCTGCATTATGACATTCGACACCATGACATGAGATAATGTACTTAATATTTAAAGTAAAAAAATTTTGGGGGCCCCCTCAAGCTGGAGCCCTGGGAGACTTTTCAATTAGGACCCCCCCCACCCCACCCCCACCCTAGGTCCATCTCTATTCTATTAGCTTACTTAATTAGACAAGTGCATTAACATTTTTGACAAACATGATTACAAGATTAGTTTTTGTTACCTAGTCAACAATTACTATGAGAGATGTTAAAAAAAAAAAAGAGAGAAAGTTCCCTTAACCCTTATTGGCCATCTGGGCAGATTATGTGTAGAATTTATCTGTTGCTGTAACCTCTGTATTTAAAGGGATTGTGTGGTTAGCACAAAATAATAACTTCCACAGTGGTACCAAAATGGACTAAGATTGCTTTAGATCAGTGTTTCCCAAACTTTTTATTTTTGTAATACTGACTACTTATTGCTTTTATAGTCATGGTTCCCCTTCATTTCATGTTTACCCAATGTTTTCAGCCTGATGAAGCGTGTAACCCCTCCAAACTCTTTGCATACCCCCTGGGATTAGCATTCCACACTTTGGGAAACACTGCTTTAGATGAGTGGATATACTGGTGGTTTTTCTTATTAAGAAACTAGATTAATGGAGATTAAATCCCCGTACACAAAAAATGCAGGGATGTGGTAGCAGTGTGTTTGAACTCTCATCTGCCAACTGGTTGGTCCTGGGTTGAGTCTTAAATGCCAAAATGCCACTATAATGCCAAAATTTTTTCATGGGTCCAAATGATATTTCCAATTAAACTCAGCTTATTAATTGTTGATATTTGTTGAGGCAAGTAAAAGCGGCTGGACATTTAACAAGACAACTATACCATAGAATATCAGCGACTATCAAAACAGGTAAACTCTACTTCATCTGACCCTGATAATCTGTATAGGCTTTTTATTTATTTTTTTTAAACATTTTTATGCATGGCTTTGTATGGCTTAGAAAACTGGTTTGAATGAAAACAAATTTAGAATGGAATTAGTAAACTTAAGGTACTTGTCTTTGTTAACCTAAAATTAACAGGAGTATACTGTGAAAGGAGTGTTTGAAGCAAACTAGTTATAAATATTAGTGATTAGACAATACTTGGGAAGCAGAAATATCTCAACATTGATAAATTGGAATCAGATCATTTCAGCCTTATTTCAGATTGGATATCTAATTCTTTGTGTTTCTACACATTTCATGAACCTTAAGTTCTTTGTTTTGGCAACAGATCTGAATCTGAGGTTTAGAGAGATATTGTGAGTCATTTCCGAATTAAAAAAAAATTGTATGCATAATAATATATGAATTTATTTTTTTCTGATACATTTCTATGTAGTTTTATGCCTTTTTTTCTTGCAGCTCCTGAAGTTGTTAAAAATGAAAGATACACTTATAGTCCTGACTGGTGGGGATTAGGATGTATTATCTATGAAATGATTGAAGGAAAAGTGAGTAGTTTTAGCATTGTTTTTTGTTAGAGCAGTCAATAAAATTAAATGTATCCTGAATATAATGCCTAAAACAGGGTATCCATAATGGAATGTTGCATTTATTTTTAAATTCATAACTTAATTACTATTTGTGATAGAAAGAATCTGTAAAAAAATATTTTAGAAAAAACAATGCAAAGTCGCTTTAAATGAAATTTTTGAGTGCTCATAATTCATTCATTATGCTGAAATTTTGTTAAACTATAATGTTAATTACCATCTTAATTTTGGTTACTTTTTATGTCATGTTTTTTCTTCATTCACACCTAACATTCACACTCACCTCTGGACGTTTTTTTTAACCATTCTTTAGCCGTGTTTCATGATTTTGACATTTAGTAATTGAAGACATGTTATTGATTTTTTTCCCTTGTAACATAGGGTACAAAATATGCTTTCTCCACCCCTGAAAGCATCCCATTATCTTGTTCAAGGTCAGTCTCACTGTCAGTATGGTAAATACATTATATTTTTTTACCTGCTGAACTTAAATTGACCTCTGCCAGGTTTAGTGATTTTTTTTTCCCTTCATGGCATGGACAGTAACAATAACCATTTTTTGCAAGAAATCTACCAATCTTTTAAAAATATTTCTAATTAGGGAAAAAATATCAACGAAAGGCTTATTTTTTATCACAGTACTTCAAGTAAGAAATTAAACATGACATTTTTTAACCGATGATATATAAATTTAGGTAAAGGGACCAAAAAAATTTGCAATATTGAAAAATCTGTGACACTGGCATTTGATGTAAATGCAGTAAGCTTGTGAAAACTTAAAATATTTTTGTTTTCTTAAACTTTTTTTTATAGATTCTTTCTATCACAAATAATAATAATGTTATACAGATTAATGTTAAAATTAGTCAGAGTTCTACTTCAGATATAATTAGTATTTATATTATTTTGTAAACTATTTTACTTAACCATTTCCCCATTAAGTCATCAAACCCCTCCCCCCTTCTCCAAAAAAAGAAGAGGCATCATTTCTTTATTTTTAACTGCACACTTCATGAAAAAATTCATAAAAAACAAACTTATAAAGGAAGTGCTCTAAGATTTTCACTGTTTTGAGATTAATTGATAAAATATTTTATTAAATACAAAATTTAAAAAAAAAAGGTCCCAGAGCAATATTAGACAACAGGTCCACATTAGTCATCCAGTTCATTATCAGACTTGGATCATTCTATTTTTCTATAAAAAATATGAAAAAATATGTCTGTATCATTTAAATCATTAGCATTTTCATCATGATTGTAACATGAGCAAAATGTAATCGATTTTGTAGAATTAGAACAAAAATACTCTGCATTTTTTTTTATCACCATAATTTGACCATGTGAACTACAATAACCAAACAAATACCTGAAAATAACATCACTATCGCTCTTTTAGGCTAGAGTTTTAAAACACCATTGTGACAAGTGACAACTGTAAACAGTGAAATTTTTAAATCTAATTATTTTTTTTAAAGGTGGGGGAGGGCAAGGAAATAAGGTACTCAGCCAAAGCTTTTGTCTAAATAAATAGAATTTAAATTTTAAATGCATCAACTTTTTACATATTGCAGGCACCATTTCGAGCTAGAAAAGAAAAAGTGAAGAGAGATGAGGTTGACAGAAGAGTGAAAGAAGATCAAGAAACATATTCATCAAAATTCTCAGAAGAATGTAGAAGCATATGCACAGCTGTATGAGAATATTTTTTTATGTTAATGTTTCTCTGTTATATTTATATTCAATTAAAGAAAAAATTTCATTGAAAACATATTTTGTTTATCCACCAAAAAAATGTTTTTTTAAGGTAAACTGAATGTAAAAATTATTTTCAGCTTTTGCAAAAGTCCCCAACCAACAGACTTGGCTGTGGTGAAGTTGGGGGTGAAGAGGTCAAATCTCATCCATTTTTTAGAAATATCAACTTTAAGAGATTGGAAGCTGGAATGGTGGATCCTCCATTTGTTCCAGATGTGAGTCTTTAATTTTTGTTTTTGTATTGCTAGTTTTATGTAGCTTGGGTTTGTGTTAGATGTATGTTGTTTGGAAGAAATGAATAATTTATCCATGTGTCTTTACTTTAAAATTAGCCAAGAGCAGTATATTGTAAAGATGTCCTAGATATTGAGCAGTTCTCCACTGTGAAAGGCGTCAACCTTGATGCCAGTGATGATTCATTCTATAGTAAATTTAACACAGGCAGCGTATCCATACCTTGGCAGAATGAGGTCAGTAATTTATCTATCTTCAAAATGTATTGTCAGATCTTTTTTTTTTTTTTTTAAATTGATTCCACTTTAATTGCTTTTTTTAATCACAGATGATTGAAACAGAATGTTATAAGGAACTGAATGTATTTGGGCCTAATGGAGAACCAACTCCTGATCTGATTGAAGGCTTACCCCCACAACCTCCTCAAAAAAGTTTTTTTGACAAATTATTTAGGAGGCGACGGGTACTTGTGTTAACTTAGTCTAATTTGTTATTTTTTTATCCATTGCTCTCTCATTTATCTTGAAGCTCTAATTGTTTTAGAATATCATATCTAGGAAATTTTTATCATATCTTTGAAAGTGCATTTACATGTATTTGCTATTAGCCACAAAATCCTTTCTTTGTTTCAGAAAGCAATCTAGCTTAATTGTTCAGTAATTTTACCTTTTTTTTTTAATCTTAATTTAATTTACTGTGATTAATAATTTCCAAAAATTATAATTCTTTATATCTTCATATTACGTATAAAAGTTAATTAGTTTAGTACATTTTTGCATTTGTTTTTAACAAGAAAATCTTAAACTATTTGAATTAAAAAAAAATTTTTGTTATTTATTTTTTCAGCATGATGAAAATCGTGTCTAATTCTAGCTAGTCATCATCCCACTCAAATGCTCCAGTTCTCAATTATTGTACGGGTGATAGTGACATGAAATACAATTTTGGATGTTAATCTAGTTTTTAATCTAAGCCAAATGTGTTTCATTGTGATGAGGCATTTACCACTGTTTTAACTAAAGGAAAATTTGCATTTCTACAAACAAAATGTTATGTATAAATGCATTCCATTCAAGTGTGCTAAGCTCAAGTTGTTTAAAGCAAACTTTGAAAATAGAATTTTGTTTTTTTAACATAGGATGTATGCGAAGTAATTTGTTTTTTTTGTTGTTTTTTTTTTCCTTTTATGTGCCAAACCACAGTTATAAAAACTAGTATATGTACTAAATTTGTAGGTAAATAGATGGTGTCGTAACTAAACCAAAGAACAGACCTATAAAACAAGACAAACAAACTAGAAATGACAGGTTTGTTTGATTCTAGCCTTCAAGTCATGACAGAATGGTTTTACCTAGGGCCTGGAGCCCAATTCAATAGATAAGAATAGTGTTTGTGTACTGCAGGCACAACCTCTGGAAATTAACATTTCTAAACTTTATAAACTAAAATTTAATTTTAAACCTGCATGTTGAATTTTGTTCTCTTATTATTTTTAGTCACTAGATTTACTGGTTTATCGTTGTTTTCTTTTTGTGTTTTTTAAAAAATTGTGCTAGATGCTTTAACTCATGAGAAATTTGCAACAGAACCATATTTTCGGCAGGTAGTTCTTTTCATACTTCATGCTGAATTATCATTGCATAGTAAGATACCCATGAAACTAAATCAAATTATTACCCATAACTCTGATACCTCATGTATTTACTTTAAAAAAATTACTCCTTTTTTTAGAGACATAATTAATATCTTGATCACATTTTCAGATTACAGTATAATTTATCTTTTGTATTAATTTTCCATGCCTGGTTTTTTGTTGTTTTTGTTTTTTTGTTCATTTTGATTAACAAATCACTTACTTTTAACGACAGCATTATGCTTCAATATTTCCTATCCTTTTTAAATAGTGGTAGATTCATATTTTATTGAAAATGTTATGCAATTTCGTTATTTATAATGGATCAGTCATAAAATAGATTATTAAATGATCACTATATTTTGGATAACTGTATGGAAAATCTTTACTTACTGGTATTTTGTTGTTCGGATTTAACTAAACGATGAAATCTTATACCCTGTTGTAACACAATTTTAACTAGTCCAATTACAAAGTTTCTGGGGAAAGATATTTTATTAAATGGCCAAGTATAATGTTCTTTGCTTAATAGTTAATATTGTGACTGTAGATCTTCAGAAATGAGTCACAAACTCAGAATATTTGTATAGTTTATTTACCTATAACTGCCAGTAACTTGTTCTAAAAGGTTTTTTTTTTTCAATTAACTTGTTAAACAAATTTTTCTATCCGCTGGCTAAAAGCATTAATTGTATGAGGTTTAAAAGATTCACAAGTTTTTTTTTTTTAAATCGTTAAGAAGTATAAAGTTATTTTTCATCAGAAATTAATGGCAGCATGACCAGTCTGTAGTTAGCGTATTCTGAATTATTGCTTTAATTTTATAACTAAATATTTTTAGTGAATCCAGAAATCTATTTTATCTTTTTTAATTTTAAAAATTAAAACTAGTTTGATTTTTTTAAACCTTTTTTTTAAATATTGTTTCATTTACGTGAACCAATTTTTTATTAATTCTGTTTTATAATGTACTGTTAGTTTTTTCTCTTTAGAATTCTCAAATATTAGTTTAACATTGTATGAATCATTTTATCAGAAGAGATTTCTAATGAAATGAAATCACCCCAACATTAAATGTACTTATATGTGAACAGAAGATAAGGTTGTGTTTTGGTACCGTTTTTTTTTTAATTGAAGGTTATTTCTTCCTTGTCAGAATATAAACCATTTATTCCTGTTAGAACTTCAAAATACATATTCAAGCTTAACCTGCTTTAAATCATTGTATAAATAGCATGCATATGTAACTGAAGTTGTTTTTTTTTGTTATTTTTGGTACTGAGATGTAAAAACTAACAATGATCATTTTATTATTGCTCTTCACCCTGTTTCAGCCTTAGAAATGTACATTTGCTAAATAAAAAAAGGTTTTGTAGATTTGTGTGTTATCATTTTAAGCACTGTATGATCTTTATAAAAATAGTCATGTTACTCTGCAAATTAGGACGAAAAATCCCACAAAATAAGGCAGCTTTTATTGATACAGGTGAAAAAATTAAGACTTTTTTTATAGCTGTAATATCTGTAGTCTCCATAATTGTTTGCTATTGATATACAAACACTAATTGGAATTTAATAAGTCTGTTTTTACCTAAGAAGCTAACCATGCCTCAACACTCCTTAATTATCTGTGTTAAAATGATAAAATACCTAATTTCATTAATAGTTCTATTATCCGTCAATTTGAAGTTTCTCATGTGGAGAATTGTAGAAATGTCAGTAATTTATTTTTTCAATTAGTGCATTATCCAACAAGCACTATAACTTTTATACATATTCTTGAAAACTAATCAGAAGTAAAAAAAATTTTATATGTTGGTTTAAAATAAATGTTTGTTAAAAACTGTTACACCTTGATAATTTTAGACAATAGATTTCAAAAATTACATGTACTCTCAGAAAATATTGATATGATTTGCATCTCAGTTTTGTTGTATGTCTTGAGATTCCCTAGCTGAGGCTCTTTAAATTTGAGAAGTGAATTAATAAAAAGAGTATTTATTTAACTTTTATACTTTTCATACATTCTTCAACTGTGTACTCTTTATAAAGGTCTATAATTTTTGTCTTTTTTAGCAGAAAATATTAAAATGTTGTTTATTTGTGTTGTTTTTTTTTTTTAAATGTTTCCACAAGACTTGTCATGTGAATTCCTACTTAAACAATATCTTACGGTGATAGTGTCAATCTAATATCAGCAGTCATAACATTCACACTGTTTCTCTTTTATTTTTTGTTTAATCGAACTGTCCTAAATTGTTAGTAATTTCAATATAAAGGCTTATGTATGTTTATTCCGTCATTAGCATTGTATTTTAGATTTTATTTCACTTCTGTATGCATTATTTTAATATATTGCTTTAAATGTTTTTGTGTTGATAAATAGGGACTTAAGAATTTTTTTTAACAAAAATCTGCTGTATTCATTTGCTTCCTTAATTTTATTTTACTTTTTTTTTTAACCCATCACCCCAATCCCACTTACTGAGGATGGTACTATAACTAGAGGTGTACTACTGAACAAAAATTACCACTCTATTATCTTATTATTTTTAAACTTTGCTTTTATTACAATTTTAAAGTGATTGCTTATCCATTACTTTTAATTCAAATATCAGGAGGTTTTATTGGCTGTGATTGTCATATGGTGGTTTCTGAAGATCAAAATAGTTCAAATTATAATTTAGATGAGATGAATGCCATCTTGTGTTAATGTTGATTTTTTTTTTTAGTGGTGCAGTTATTAGCCCATGAAGTATTGTTTGACTCCTGTAAGATTTGTTGAAGGGATGTCCTAATATTGACTGTTGGGTAAAGTTATATATTTATACATTCTGACATGATAAATTACATAAAATATTAGAACATATAATGAAAGAATGTTTATCGTGTCATCATGTTAACCTGGTATATGCTCAGAACTTTTAAAGATGTGTTGTGTCACTGTTGATGACAAAATGTTGTGTGTATTTCAACAGCAGTATTTATAAACAATTTATAAAGATAATGAATGTTTTCATGTGTTTGACTATATTGTGTAACTGTTCAGTTGGTTTTTTGCACACTGTAATTTGGATTTTGTTTAAATCGCTTTATTTTCTTATCTTGCAAGATTGTCCATGCACTCAATTTTAACTTGATTGCTACATTAAGTTTCTAAACCAGAAAATATTCTTGGTGAGGATTAATGCTTGTTATCTTTTCTATAGATTTATTTTCAATTATCTAGTCAGCACCTCTTAATTTAAAACATTTAGTTAAAATCTGCCATTCAGCATGCCAACACAGACTATCTGAATTATAACAAAACTTTTCATGTGATAACTAACTTGTTGGAGGCCATTAAGTTTTGAATTATTGAAATCAGTTGTTTTTTTTTTTTTATCTATACTGAATTCGGTGAGAATGTAAAAAAAAAAAAAAAAAGTATAAAATTTTGATGTTCAAATTGTGTTGTTAAGTCAACTAATTTTTTTCTAGTCTTTAGTGATAGTAAATGTAAATATGAATGACTGGACAGTGAGAGTAGAGCATCTGTATGAATAAGTACATTTTCAATGAATGATAATGTACAGCTTAATTAGTGTGCAATCTGTATTGGTTTTTTAATGTTTATTTATTTATTAGTTCTCCACACAACTTTTGCTTAAAACCATGATTGTTTATAAGGCAAAATGTATTTAACTAACTACAGAAAAAAAAAACTTTTTGCTCTGTATCTCATTATGTATTGTTATTTTTCTTAACGAAGAGCTTCAGCACTGTTGTTACTGTCATGCTGAAGGTAAACATTTTTTTTTTCATCCTTTTTAGCATTAAAATTTTTTCATATATATATTTTTTATGTCTACATATATATATATATATATACAACATACAATTATTATAGCATAATTTGTTATTTCTTTTGTATTAACTGTTTTCTAAAAATGATTGGTTGTCACTGTTCTTTTAATACATTTAAAAAAAATATATTCCCGTAGAATAATACAGCGAGCGCATTGCGAAATTACCCTTTTCACTAGTGCTATTGACAATACTGTTTTGTAATGATAGATTTATTCTTTTGAACGCTCGCTGAAGACTTGTAGAAAAAAAATTAATCATTGCAGGAAAAAATATTGACATTTTGGCAAAAGAAATAATGACTTTGCTCAAACATACATGACATTGTTTCACCGGATCATTGTGTGATCCACATTAGCTCATGAATCATGGCCTCGCTCTGCAGATCACTCTTTGAATTCAATCTTTGTTTTACTTTACAGATTAGCCATCAGGATAACAAGTCTTGGGTGGAATGTACCTTTTTATTTACAGCATGTAATATCGACTCCCCCTCCCCCCAGTTTGAGTTTATGTCTTCTAGGCCAGTTTTAGATTAACTAGGTCAGAAAGTATTTGACCACTGTTGGTCAGATTGTCTTACCCCTGTTGGCTAGTTATTTGTAAGATAAATGTATTGTTTGTAAATGGAATGATATGAATTTATTATTACCTTTTTATTTAAATATTTCAATGAGTAGGGCTGGGACCAGGATGCAGGTCCACAGCTGATCTATGGAATGTTTCTCTGTTCCAATGCTCATTATCATAATGAATATCTTTGTCGTATTAGCACATTTCATAAATGCTGTTACATTTTTTTGAACAATGTCTTTTTGTTCAACTCGTTTGATTCTGTACATATAATTTTATACTACATCACTTTCCTTTTGTTATGACTGAATTTGGTGCAATTTTTTTGTAGCCTACATGAACAATTGTAGAAACTTCTTTTTCTTCTGAGGCAGTGAAGAAGGTTTTTTTAAACATTCTGTAAGACTTGGTTTTATTATCAAAATGTTTCAAACTAAAATTTCATTTCTCAAGTAGTTCAAGAAATAATTTATAATAAAATGCCAGAAATGAGTAGCCCCCCTTTACACAATTCACCTTTTTAGTCCAGTTAGAGTAGAATTTCAAATGATATGAATGAAAGGTTAATTAAACAATGTAAGAACTGCATTTCTGTTTTTCTCATTGTCTCTATTCTCTGAACTGGACAGTGCACCTCATTCAACATTTGATTTTCCTTTTTCGCTGCCAAGGGATCCTAACAACCCAATCGTTGTATCTAAAACATTTTTTTTTATATAGGGCTTTTGTACGTTCTGTGCTCATCATTTTCTATCTGCATTATAGGACATTAGCTTTGTTTTTTTTTTGTTTTTATGCCAAGTGTTGTGAATAAAAAAAAAAGATAATTGTTCTTTACATGCATCGCAGATAATGTTTCTGTAGTTGAGATGTTTGTGCACTAAACAACGGAGTTCATCTGATGATTTTAGAATAAGATAATAATCCACTGGTTTTTTATCTCATTTTATTTAGACATCAAAGAACATTTAGTTGTGAACTATTCAGAATGGTGAAACAGAGTTTTTGTTGGTCTGAAGTTTTTTTGTTTTATTATTTCAGTACACTGTTGTTATTATATTTGTTTATATTGCCATTTTATATTTCCATGTAGCAGGAGGAAATTTAGTCACACCCTACGGTCTTGCTAGTAGGCTGGTTTCCTACTAGAGCACCAAGTCAGAACAATGTAAATGTGTACATTGGCTCATACTTTAGCTGTTACTGTACATTCACTTTTTTTTTGTTTTGTTTCATTATTTATATATTTTAAGTTGTTTTTTTTTTTGTATTATATATAATTTAATTATCATTAATCTTCTGTCACTTTTTTAAAAGTTTAAGAACAAGTGCATGATGATTGTTTACTTTTTACAATACCATGATGATTGTTTACTTTTTACAATACCATGATGATTGTAATATTTTGTTAAGTGTTCAAGGGGTGTACATAAAGCTACTTGGACAAATGAAAGCGCATCATTTGTTGACATATTTTATGTCATTCTCTGTTGTTGTTGGTTTTGTTTGAAGTTTTTTTTTTTTTTTGTTTTCGTTGTTGATGTGTGCGACAATCCGATGATTTGAGCAACTCTTTGAATTAAATGTTTCACAAACTCACAGGACCATCCAGAAGTTTTTGTTCATTTCCTTTTAGATTTTTTTTTATTACCCCCCCCCCCTCCTGTTTTATTAAACATGTATGCAAAGTTTTTATGATTTATTTTTTTTACGCCTTATTTATTTTTTCTAGATAGGACTGAATGTGTTTCCTTTTTTTTTACCATTTAAGTGTTGTTTAATTCTTTCTGTTCAATATTAATTCTTTCTATTCAATATTAATTCTTTCTGTTCAATATTAATTCTTTCTATTCAATATTAATTCTTTCTATTCAATATTCTTCACAAACTTAAGTTATGGTGAGCTCCTGTGTTGGGGGGGGGGGTTATTATTATTCTTACCAAATCTCATGTTTGGTAGGAGGAGAGTGGGACATAGTTTGATAATACAGGTAACATTTCTTGAATCATCTCATTGAACAATAGTAAATAATAACCAAGTCAAAATTCAACCATGAAATATTTGTTCATGTATGATGGCAGCAGGAGTGTAGATTGTTAATGAGTCACCGTAATTTGCAATCATTTAAATATTGAGCATCCTAATGTTAAGTTATTGTTATTTTAAATACAATAAAAACTGAGAAAGAGTTCTGAAGACCTACATTGTTAGTTTCTCAAAAGACGAGTCATGACACAATTTTACCGGCTAAAAAAAATTATTAAAGCCCATGCTTGGAAAGCTGAAAGTTATCTTCAAATATAAAGCATTCAGAAGCCAAAGGAAATTTATATGCTGAGGCAGGCGTGAAAATGGTGGGGGGGGGGGGAATTATTAATAAAAACACGTTAAGTTTCTAAACAAAATTCATTCCAAAAACTTCATCATTATTTCATTCAATATAAAATACACACAATTTAACTTATTTTTTAACAGCTCGTGTATTTTGAAGGAGAAATCCATATCTGAAGGTCGAATTCTACATAGAAATTGTACCGCAGAATACAATATTAATTCTGCGATTTGTAATAAACTCTCAAGTCTTAAAAAAAAGAAAGAAAAGTCGAATTATTTTTTTTTTAATCCGTTCTCTGTTCACGGAAACCAATTGCTTACGATGAAATCTGGACCGTGTCACTCAGTTTCCTCCTGGTCGTTGATCGTCTGCGTAATTGTCGAACAAAAAATCTGGCCGATACAACTCCAAGTATCTGGTGAAATATGGAGGGAGGGGGGAAATATGTATGATTCTGCTCACTACTTCCAAATGTTTACAATGGTATTTTTATTAACGCCTGCCACATTCTGAGGTCCAACTTAACGATATTGTATTCCCGCATCTACACACACACATACATTTTTCTAGTAAACTAACAACCATAGCCTAATTAAAATGGTAAAAACAACTATCTCAGACGTGACTAAGTCATTAGTAGAAAAGTGTTACGTGGGGTAGGTGTGTAAACTCTCTGGGCCTATACCCGAATTCGGGCCCCTCTCAGTTGTTCATTATCGTATTGGAAATCGGAACTTGAATTTCAACAAACTGTTCATTTATCTGTTGGGTCTTGCTTGCTAAATTCCTTGGACTCCTCAGCAATAGCTCTCAGTGCACTCGATTGTTGGAGGCCTTTTCACCCAACTTCATTTCCTGTTCACAAGACCTTCTCCAAGTAGTCTTTGGAAGTTCCACTGCAGAGCCATTTTCCGTTGTCTTCTGGTGGCTTCCTAAGTGAATGACCAATCCATCCCCATTTCCTTCTGGATATTTGTAGGTCTTTTGGGTCTTGGTTTGTCAGAGATTTCCATTCCTAACTTTACTTAGTCGCCTTATCTTTAGGATACTCCTGGGACAGCCATATACCAGTGTCTTGAGTTTGTTGGTTAATGCAGTGGTCCCCAACCTTTTTCTAGCCGCGGACCGGTCAACGTTTGATAATTTGCCCGCGGCCCGCTATGGGGGGTGGGGGGCGTTGATTATTTATATTTTAGATTGTTTTGATTTATAATGCTACTGCCGCTCACAGCCAGTCGGCTTCCGGTTGACCTCTTGTCCATGGAAAGTCGCACTATCCCAAGAGAAATACACCACAATAAATAAAAAGGAAATAATATAAAATGTTTCTTGGGCGGCCCAGTACCATTTGATCCACGGACCGGTACCGGTCAGCAGCCCGGAGGTTGGGGGCTACTGGGTTAATGTGTTGATGACTTTCCATGTTTCTGTACCATACAATAGGACGGATTAGACATTGCTATTGAATACCAGGTGTTCATATTTTGTTGAGTGTGAAGCTGTTGTCCCACACGGGCCTCATGAATGTCAAAGACATGTCTCGCCTTGTTTATTCTGGCTTTGACATCTTCGTCTGACCCGCCTGTGGCAGACAGAATGCTGCCGAGAATGGTAAAATAGTCTATTTCCTTAAGATGCTCATCGCCAAGAGTGATCTGTGCCTGACTTTCGTTAAAAATTTTTTGAAAAAAAATTAAAATTAAAAAATAAAAAAAAAAAAAAAAAAAAAAAAAAAAAAAAAACAAAGTAACAACATGACTTCTATCTTATCTTAAATGTAACCCAGTTTCGGCAGCTGTTTATTGCGTTAAAAACTCACGCCTTACACGCCACTTTCTCATTACCAAACCTCCTATCTTGTGTCTACACAATACATTTAAACTATCATGTGTCTACATAGTACAATCAATAAGAACTGGTATAACGCAGATCGTTTGCTTCATAAACCGATGACGTTCTTACAGTGACTGTCTGGGGCCTCCATTACCAAACGTCCCAATTCCAGTTCACATTCTTATCAAATCTGGTGAAACATATGACCAAACAGGTACTTATGAATAGTGCCCCAGGGGCGCCGAGGTTCAGGGGCGCCAAAATGGTATACTTTACATATAATATTATATGGTTTTCGAATGGGGGGGGGGCTAAAAAGGTATTAAAAAGGTATTGTGCCTCGGGCGCGAGTTAAGCTTGCTACGGCACTGTAGTGCCCCCAAATGTATTACAGTCACTGCCTCGGGCTACCAATCTCTCCCCCCCCCCCCCCAAAAAAAAAAAAAACAAGAACGGTTTTGCGTAGCTAATGAAATCTTTTTAAAAGATAATAATTTTTTTTTCCTCGGAAACGTAAATTATTGCTTGTATTTGCAATGTTGTTTGGTGTTTTGTAACCAGAGCTGTCCGTATGGATAGGGGCGGGCCGCCTAGGACACCCACTGCTAAGTGACCCCCCCCCCCCCATCCTGTCAGGATTATTTTTTGGCGAGCCACAATGTATGGCCATTTGTTAGGGGATATATGGTTTAAATAATTCAACATTAGGGGGGGGGGTCAGAGTTTGCAACGATTATTAGGGGTCCGATATTAGCAAACCTTGACAGAATATTGGTCTAAAGGCCCCGTAAAGGTACCTTTGCATAAAGCCCCTTAATTTTCTTTGCATAGAGCTTCAAAATACCTTGACATACGGCCCTAGTGTACCTTTGTTTAGGTCCCATAAATTTACCACAGCGTAGAGCCTCAAAATGTACTTTTGCCTAAGGCTTCCAAAATGCACCTTTCCCTAGCGCCCCCCCCCCACTCCAAAAAAAAATAACCCGTAAGAACGGCCCTGCTTGTAATAATGACGGCGACACACAAACTACGTTATGATAAACTCAATTTAAAAATGTCTTCAATAAAATTTGAGTAAAGCTGACCTGTGGGATGATGACTCCCAGTGCCACGTAACCGATGACGACATCGTTCTTCCCCAACCACTCTCCGAAACTCTTCATACAACCTTTTGTGTTGATCATGTGGAGGATATAGGATTCCTTGAATGTTGGGAGAATATAGTTACCGTCAAAATACAACGTTTTCATTATAATAACTTATCTTTACGTTTAGACGCATTTATAACTTTACAATCAGTATCTTAAAAGACATTCTGACGATTAGGAACCATGTCAAGTAGAAAATATAAATAGCCAAAGATGAGAACTAACGTGATAAGTAGAATATTTGATTTTTAACTTTAGTTTTTGACAGAATAACGACCAATGCTTAAAAATAGGATGTATTTTAATAAGATTTTATCGGTAATTAAGGTGTAGAGTGTAATGGGGAATGGCTAAGACGTTAGTTTAAAGGATTATTTATCGTAAAAGTATAAGTAAACAATGACAGACGAAATGAGTATATTAAATGCTATCGTTAATATCAAGTGGAGGTAGGGAGCGCTGCAGTGACACGTGCCTATACAGCAGACGCTACTGTTTATGCCTGCTTTATCAGACTTTTCAATTAATGTTATAATAAACTTTTAAACTCATCTAAAGATAGGCCTATAGATTTGTCTAAAATGTATACAGATATATCTGTGCCAAGTCATAGTCATCTTACCTCTTTGTTCATTATATCAGCGCCACATCTGTAATTAATGTATTCTCCCTGTAAATATGAATGAGTATTACAGGTTGAAATTTTTGCTTTGTCATGAACAGATGTTTAAATAAGGCTAAAATTTTCAAAAAGTTCTCAGCTCTCAACGCATAATTTACTTCCATATTATTATGTGCAATTATCCTGAACTGGTATCAACAATAACTAAACATAAATTACGATAAATATAATCAATACTATAAATTACTATTAAATGGATACATTATATCAATTAGGATCAATATAGTCAGGTCAATAAAGATCAGTAACAAACATTTATAAAATATGAAAATTAAAAATCAACTTTCATTTTGCCGTAACTCAAAAGAAACATTAAAATGTGTTTTTATTAGTTTTGAATGAAACGCTTCAGGTGAGTCATTCTGATATGCCTTTACAGTCCACAGCTTACCATTACGACCATCAGTTGTGTCACTAGAGAAGTGCGGGGGACAGTTCTAAATTTCATAGTAGGAAAAATTCGGTATAGTCGGTGTCACCATATAAAACAGTCGCACAGGGTGTCACCATGAATATCTAGATACCAGGATAGACAACCAAACAAAATTTCATTCTAGCTGTGTACGGTTTAGGCTGACGCAAGGATTTTTTTCTTCTTTGTGTTTGTGGATTGTTTAATTTATTTTTTTTTTCTGAATATAATGTCTTCAAAAATATCCTACACACAGAGAATTGAATGTAGTTTAATAAAAAGTAACTTTTATTGAAATGAATCATAATGAATTTTTTTTTCTTCTTTGTGTTTGTGAATTGTTTAATTTATTTATTTTTGTTTATTTTTTTCATCTAAACTTTTTAAAAATAATAAAATACTTGCATAATAATATCACTTTGAAACATATATTGTTAAAAAGCCCTTTCAATTTACTACATTTTCATATATATACTATAATAACATAATTTTTAAAATAAAAGCTTTAGAGAAATATTAGTCGATAAAAATTTTAAAGACATTGACGAATTAAGATTGAAAAAGCTGGATGTTTTTTTTTTAACAATGTCAACAGTGGAGGGCTATTGAAGTCATCTGAGTACACCTTCTCTACTTGCCTACTAAATTGGAAAGTATTAAATTCATTGAAAAGATCAGCAAGTAGTCTGAAACTATTTCTAGGACAAACAAATAAAAAAAATTGTTTAAATTGTTGATAGAGTAACAATTGATGAGTCATTGCTGATTGAAGAAATTTTTTTTTTATTTCAATCATAATTTAAAAGAACTTATTTATGTTAAATTTTTTAATTGTTCGTCTAAAAATTATGTTAAGCAATTGAATGAGACCGTTCATGAAAAACCAATGAAAAAACGAAAAATAATTAAATTGACAAAATAAAGATTTTAAATTAAAAAATTTGTTATTAAAAGTTTTCAAACTTTAATTGCGTTTGTGTTTATTTTATAAAAACATAAGTACCAAATATACAAAACTGCTATTAAACATGAAGACTAACGCTAAACACTTGATTGTGTGTCAGCCTAAAACGTATTTTTTAAAATATTGGTTGTCCTTCCTGATGCTATATCTAGATTTCCATGGTGTCACCATATAGAGCAGAAGCACACGGTCTAAATCATAGCAGTGCTCGATTTAAGAAAACACCAGTGCCGGTGGATGAAAAAAAATCCCTGCAGAGCCGGGGATAAATGTCTATGGTTTCATCCCCGGCAGGGATATATTAGCTAAAGCAGAGCCGGGGATGACAGTTCTCAGTGCCGGGGATATCCCCGGCATCCCCAGCGGTAAATCGAGCCCTGCACCATATAGAACAGTAGCACAGGGTGTCACAATATAGAGCAGTAGCACTGGGTGCCACCATGCAGAGTAGAAGCACAGTGTGCCACCATACAGAGCGTCTGGAGCTTCGGTAAATGAATATTGTTCAAAGCTACTCGGATCAATCTTCGGTAAATGAATATTGTTCAAAGCTACTCGGATCAATCTTCGGTAAATGAATATTGTTCAAAGCTACTCGGATCAATCTTCGGTAAAAGAATATTGTTCAAAGCTACTCGGATCAATCTTCGGTAAATGAATATTGTTCAAAGCTATTCTGATCAATCTTCGGTAAATGAATATTGTTCAAAGCTACTCGGATCAATCTTCGGTAAAAGAATATTGTTCAAAGCTACTCGGATCAATCTTCGGTAAATGAATATTGTTCAAAGCTATTCTGATCAATCTTCGGTAAATGAATATTGTTCAAAGCTACTCGGATCAATCTTGAGTTGTTTTTTTTTTTTGCAAACGCTCTAAAAAAAAAAGGACGCATGTAGTCAGTGGTTTCAAGAAATTGGAGACATAGTTTACGAACTCAATTTAATGAAAGTAATATATTTCTTTCTGAAATACAGTCAGTAATACAATCGTTTTTATAGCTAAGTATTTTAAAACAAATTCTCTCAGGTCTAGTGCAAGAAAATTCGGAATATGTACCATTGCTCATAGGGATGACACCAACCACTGACGACCACCACAATGAATCTGTCGGCCGAGGGGGGGGGGATGAACTTAACTGACCTAATCTAACACAGAAGTACAAAAACTGTTACGTCTAGCACAGAAGTACAAAAACTGTTACGTCTAACACAGAAGTACAAAAACTGTTACGTCTAACACAGAAGTACAAAAACTGTTACGTCTAACACAGAAGTACAAAAACTGTTACGTCTAACACAGAAGTACAAAAACTGTTACGTCTAACACAGAAGTACAAAAACTGTTACGTCTAACACAGAAGTACAAAAACTGTTACGTCTAACACAGAAGTACAAAAACTGTTACGTCTAACACAGAAGTACAAAAACTGTTACGTCTAACACAGAAGTACAAAAACTGTTACGTCTAACACAGAAGTACAAAAACTGTTACGTCTCCCCACCCACCCCCCACCCACCCTACTCCCTTTAAGGAAATGATGACTCCGTTAAATTAAAGTGCGATCTGTTGAAACGATTTAAAATTTGTAAGAAAGATAGAAATAACTCAGGATCGATATACTTAAGAAAAAAACAAACAAATACACAGTCCATATAAAAATGAGACTACTAAACGTACCGGCTCAAATATACAGCAGGACAGAGGCACGGAACAACGATAGACACTTGGATTATGTTTGGAGCAGTTGAAATAAATATTTTCCTGCCAGTCAAGATAGCCTGAGTTACTCATACTTACACCGCAACACTGGAACTAGAAACAATTTTAATAGTAACCAATGTAAAAACATGAGATTTATTTGCATTGTTTCTCCTGTTAATGGCAAAATAATAATAACAAGAAATTAAACTTGGTAAATCACAAGACAGTATCAATTATATACTTAGTAGGCCTACATATGTTTACATTATTAATCACAAGGTTGTCTATAGCAAAAAGTTAAATTTTACTGGTTATTTCTAAGCGATTTTATTTTAAGTTTCATTTAATTGACTACCATGTTTCATTTAATTGACTACCATGTTTCATCTAATTGACTACCATGTTTCATTTAATTGACTACCATGTTTCATCTAATTGACTACCAGGTTTCATCTAATTGACTACCATGTTTCATTTAATTGACTACCATCACCTCTTTTTGCACAGTATCTATCCAGTGGCGTATCCCATCGTTGTCAAAGTAATCTTTGACCGCTTTTTTCAAAACTTCCTCCGGGCCGACCTTGACTGCTTGGCGAAACTCTGGCATAGTGTAGAAGAGAAAGACTAAAGTGCTCATTAACCCTTCCATCACCAGTACCACCGTCAATGTGATGTAAAACTGTTAAAACACGGGGCTCATTAATTTGCTATTTAGCATATCATGCATAGTCATATTGCGATTGTTTACAAAGCAGTCATTTCACAATTAAAAATCACTGTCTAAAACAGTGCTCCGCAAATTGTTACATCTCGCAGCACACTTAAAACTGATACGAACATTCCGCGACAAACTGTAAGGAAAATAAAAGGCTTTAAATTAAGTTTTTCAAAATTCTGCATTGAAATGATATCGTAATCCTTGTTCAACATAAATGAACAATGTTCTTATTACTTATTCTTTTTCCATATCTTATGTAATTTTCAGGGAATTTCTTTACTCACTGGTTTGTCTCAGTACGTTGTTCAACGGTTGATGTAATATTGCTGAAAACTTTTGTCAAACTTCGTCAATATGCAGTTTTTGCCGCGGCACAGCTAGCACCGTTGGGTGGTAGAAAACAGTAAAACTGATTTTCTTACACCATAAACCATGACCCGCATTTTATGCAAGCTAAGTTACCAGTTAATTAATTACATATAATTAACGATCAAATAGCTGATAATATAAAAAAACAACTTATATGTCTAATTTAAAGTCACAATAAATAAACACACATATGGGGTCGAAATCCATGCATCGGTAACCACTAATATAAGCATTTGTTATATTTAAAATACATTTTATTTTAGTTTTATTAAGAGATGTCAGTTTTTTTTTTTGGTAAATAAATGGGTGAGTCTGACTTACCAAATTGAGAAGAAGAATATTTTCTCGTAACGCTCCGACACATCCGAAGAAACTGATGAGAAAGATGATGCCAGCTACAAAAGAAAGGAGGACATAGGGGTCTAGGAAGAGATCCGTGACGTCATCGATAAAAACTTTATTGCTCATCAACATCCAAACACCGAAGGCTATTCCTGTAATACTTGCAACCTGATAAATACAGCAAACTGAAGTGGCTGGCGTCTGTTATAACAGATCTCATCTTCTACTTTATAACATATACAGATAGATAAATAAACAGACAGACAGACAGACTGATAGATAGATAGATAGATAGATAGATAGATAGATAGATAGATAGATAGATAGATAGATAGATAGATAGATAGATAGATAGATAGATAGATAGAGATGGATGGATGGATGGATGGATGGATGGATGGATGGATGGATGGATAGATAGATAGATAGATAGATAGATAGATAGATAGATAGATAGATAGATAGATAGATAGATAGATAGATAGAGATGGATGGATGGATGGATGGATGGATGGATGGATGGATGGATGGATGGATGGATGCTTTATATATAATTTTATAGAACCCATTTAATAAATCCATTGGCAAAACTAGATCTTACTTTGCTGTCATTAATACATATGGTGCGAGAATAGAGCGCCGTGAGTCTGCCCATTCGATACTAATACTAATTAACCCACTAATGTAAATCTTTACTTGTAAAGAGTTCTAAATTAGATTATCTTTATATCTATGATTATCATTTTCTCATGTTTTGTATACAATCATGGAAACAATACGATTACACTTACCCAGAATATGAAGGTTAATAAAAATATGGAGTACTTGAGTATAAAACCAATGAAAGTGCTGCGATGAAGCCTGATATACTGTTTCTTGACAGGTAGAAAAAACTCCAGACTTAGTGTGTCTTCCTCTGTAGTGTCGCAATTGGTTTCGTGGTGGTTAGCACTAATTGACGCTTGGTTGTCATCATTTCTTTCGCCTGAAGTGAGGTAATTTTCTAGCACGGTCTCGTTGGGGCAAAGGTCATTGTCGTCATCATCACCCAGCACGAGATCCTCGGGTTCAAAAGAAAATCTGTGGTTGCTGACAGCGCCGCCTGCACTTGTTGGGGCTGGCCTTAGAAAACGTGTGGCCAGAGGAGTAGATTCTGACACCGAGCCGTCTAGAGAGAACCATCTGAGCTGATTCAAGTGCAAATGTCCAGTCTGTCCTGATACTCCATTGTCAATCTGACTAAGGCTCATATTTCGTTTTCCTTGATAGGACAATGCTGTCAGTTTATCTTGAGCTGGAGAATTACTTGCATTCATCGTTTCAATATTATCATAACCATCATTATCTATGGCTACATTGTGTTGCTTCTCTATCTCACTCTCTACATCCGGGATACTCTTCACGTAACCTAAATTTGATTGATCGTCTACAGGTAAGTTCAAAAGTTGAATGTCTTCTAAAATGGCATGTGTATTTGTGTCACACACCACAATTTTGCACAATTTCGATTGGTCACAAGCATGTCTCCAATTTCCTTGACCTTTTCTCGCCTGTGCTGGTAAACTATTAATTCTTTTCACTTGTCTGTCCTCTGAATTCTCGACATTATTATCCTCATTTTCTTTCTCCTCAGACAAACTATAAAACCTTTTAAGTTGGGTCTCTTTGCACTCATTGCTGTTAATTAGAGTTTCAATGGTGGTTACTTTATTTTCGTCAGTATTAGTCACAGTACTAACGATTGGTGTACTATCACTTGTCAATTTGTTTCCTGATTCTGAGCACTTGATATTTGATGTCTCGTCGTCCAAATAAAAGGAAACCCGTTTCCGAGAAGGACTTTCAAAATTGTGTGTCGTCTCACTTTGAAATGTTCGCTTATACTGGTTTATGTCAGTATTAGTGAGAGAGAAATATTTAATTGTATCTTTCATGTTGTCTGCATCAAAGGTATTCCTGTAGTTTTCATTGTCTGGGAGCGTATCTTGGGTTTTAATGGGGATAACCCCAGACATTACTCTTTGGCAAAACTTTTGACTAGACAAATCATCACTTGAGTACTGAATGGAATCTGTTTGTCCGTTCACCAGATTGTTAGACTGTAGAGTATCATTCTCGGGGTCAACTTGCTCATGTATGGGCGAAAGGTCTCGAAGAGAGTCGCTGTGTTTTCTTTCAACCGAGCCTGTAGTTTTATTATTGGCGCGTTTCGTGTCATAGACGGTGAACAGATTTTCTCGAGGAGGTGAAAAATCGTGGACGTTTGTCTGACATGCTGGACTTTGCCCTTCAGAAATTAGACGAAGTTCTCTTATAATTCTCGTCATCGCATCTGGGACATCGTCTTGTTCGTCTAGAACTGATTCATTAAGTGTTCCAATGTTAGCTACATTGCTGTGTTGGTTTGGCAAACTGAAACGTTTAATTTTATAGCGGTCAGTGATATTATCACGGAACAAACGTTTCGTTGAGGTATTGGGTATGTTTGGACTGTTGGTGCCTTTGGGACTGTTGGTGCCCGCGTTTGTTGGCCTATTAGGCAAGCCATTATACAAATTAAACGTTTTATTTCTAGGACTTGCATATCCAAAAGATTTTATTCTCTGTTTAATCTCCTGTTGGGGCTCAATTTCTGAGACAACAGACGAAGACGAGCACAAAGACAGAATGTTTTTCAGGTCTGTTTTATATGTACTTAGTTCGACGTTATTTGACCTTTGTACGCCGAGATTCGGGGTTTCAACCTTTTTTAAATCGTTAGCATTATTGGCTGGCAGTGTTTCATAATTAGTACCGCACCTATTGTTGTTAAATGGGGTCGGATCGTCGTCTGAGTAGTTGACAGAGTTGCTCTGACCCACCAGCTGCGAGAACTTACTTTGACTCGGACCACTTTTGTCTTCTCCAGCTGCAACCTTTGTTGGGTGATTATCACAGCAGCTATTGGTCATGCCAGCACCACATGTATTAGGTATAGCTCCATCAGAGGTATCTGTCTCTTCTGTTGTCATGCCAGCAACACATGTATTAGGTATAGCTCCATCAGAGGTATCTGTCTCTTCTGTTGTCATGCCAGCACCACATGTATTAGGTATAGCTCCATCATAGATATCTGTCTCTTCTGTTGTCATGTCAGTCTCTAGAAAGTTAAACTGATTGTCGGTTATAGTCGGTGACATGATGTAGTGTTCCTCGGGTAGGAGAGAACAAGGGGCGAGAACTTCACCTGGCGATATCTCTGTGTCTGAGGCTGATGGACAGGGTGACAGGGGCCTCACTGGAAGTGCACAATCGCGAGAGAGATAATCGTGAGTTGGGTTCAACTTGCGCTCACACACCAGTGGATCATCAGTGCCATTTGTCAGACAATGATTCTCTGGGCAACTATCGCCGTGTTCGTTTACTGGGCCGGGTACTTTTAAATTAATATCACAACCGTCTTTTTCATCTCTTTTCGGTTTCATTATTGAGCAGGACTTTGAATCCATAGTTGACAGCACAGTCTCATTGAAATATCTGGAGCACATTTTTATTGCATAAATATAACAGTGTTTTTATTATCTTGTTGGCATTGTTCAGCATTAATTGGGGCAGAACAGGATTCTGTTTAGAGTTATTCCCCGTCATATCACATTTTGTAAAATAGCCTGCGTGAAAAATTATAGAATGAAAAACGTCATCAAATTGTTAATTTCACTTAAATGAGATATAAGAAATATTTCAGGCAGTTAGACATTGAACAGCAATCATTATAATATAACAGATTAGAAATCTTGATAATATGATATTGTTGAGCTGGTCAAGCATGAGGTCCCACTAAACCATATTCATGTTTTTCTATAGAGTAAATAGCACAAGAAATAGTTGCGCAGTAAGTTCTATTTAACAAGATGAAATGAAAAACTAACGAAATTGTAGGGAAAACTAATTCAATGGAAGCCGCTCTAAACTCAACAAAGAGCCATTCTAACTTCCACAAAGAGCAGCATGCGGTTTTAAAGAACCATATTAGAACACATATGTAAAATATATTTAAAATGAATAGAAATTGCACTATAAAGAATCTACTCGTATACATGAAACAAAAAATCAATCATTGCATGAGAATAACTCGTTCACTTTAACATGATGAGCGATTATAAGGCCTATATTGTTTATACTGAATGAATTAGATAGAGCCGTAATCATATAGAAGCACCTATAAAAACTGAACTGTGCTATAGTTTGTTGCTTACCAACATCGATATCATTTCACACTCTCGTTCAGAAATCATTAACCAATAAATTACTCTACATTCTTAGCAGGAACTTCAGAAAAATTGTGTTATATATTCTATAAATTGGGTTCTAGCACACTACAAATTGCATTTTTAATGCAAGTACGCAATAAGTGATAATGCAATGTGTTAGAGAGAATGACATAAATGATGAGCTACTAAATCTTTTTTTTTTTTACATTAGGCAAAGAAAAAAAACAAGCAGTATGACAAATTATGACTTTATTTTTTTAAGTGCTGCTAAGCTTCACAATGACTTCCAAAAGTGATGCAGCCAAATATATCTCAAATGATCACAAATCATCCTGTTAGTGTTGTGTCTCCCAATAACATAAGTGTAGTTTTTTATTTTTGTTTTGTTTTGATGCTGTTGTAGTGTTATTTTTGTTGTTAGTGTGTGTTTAATTGTGTTATTTTTGTTGTTAGTGTGTGTTTAATTGTGTTATTTTTGTTGTTAGTGTGTGTTTAATTGTGTTATTTTTGTTGCTAATGTGTTTAATTGTGTTATTTTTGTTGTTAGTGTGTGTTTAATTGTGTTATTTTTGTTGTTAATGTGTTTAATTGTGTTATTTTTGTTGTTAGTGTGTGTTTAATTGTGTTATTTTTGTTGTTAGTGTGTGTTTAATTGTGTTATTTTTGTTGTTAGTGTGTGTTTAATTGTGTTATTTTTGTTGTTAATGTGTTTAATTGTGTTATTTTTGTTGTTAGTGTGTGTTTAATTGTGTTATTTTTGTTGTTAGTGTGTGTTTAATTGTGTTATTTTTGTTGTTAGTGTGTGTTTAATTGTGTTATTTTTGTTATTAATGTGTTTAATTGTGTTATTTTTGTTGTTAGTGTGTGTTTAATTGTGTTATTTTTGTTGTTAATGTGTGTTTAATTGTGTTATTTTTGTTGTTAATGTGTGTTTAATTGTGTTATTTTTGTTGTTAATGTGTGTTTAATTGTGTTATTTTTTCTATTTTTCGTGAACTTCAAACTAATGGGTCCTTAGTAAGGAGGTTTCCTAGAAATATGGATTCTTCCACAGTCTGCTTCCATAGTGCAAATATGAATTTATATTTCAGCAGCTCATAGTTTTTGTGATTGTTTGTTCTACGCATAGTTTGTGTGTGATTGTTTGTTCTACGCATAGTGTGTGTGTGTGATTGTGTGTTCTACACATAGTGTGTGTGACTGTGTTTTACACATTTTGTATAATTGTACCTCGATAGTCTGACAAAACGTATTAATAGCTGGATTAGTATGTTCATTTTTAGCTGATTTTAAACATATATCTGCGAGATTTAAAACAAAAGAAATGTTGGAAAATGTATAAATGCCTTAGAGAATTCCTGAAAGTATTCTTCGAGCGGTCTATTAAGAGTTAAAAAGTGCCTTCAAGTATTCTTTAGTGGTCTATAAAGAGATAGAGAAATGCCTAAATTTATATTGTAATTAGGTTCTACTACGTTCTACGTAGGGAAAGAATAAATTTAAAATGTATATTAAATAACCTTAAAAATTAAATACGCCAGAGTCAGTAATTGTCGTACTGGGCTACTTTTGTGAACGTGAATAGGACGATATTTTTTGAGTCCGCCCCAGGTGCCACTAACGTTGGTTTCGCAACAGGGTCATTCCATGTCAACTCAACCAGTGGTGTTCATCCGACCCTCTCAGATCTTCCTGAAATTTTCATGGCTTGTGATACATTCAAAGTTGAGTGATTCCTGAAAATTTCAGGCCATTTGGTCAAAATCTTTCCGAGATATGATTTTTTAAAGTTTTAAGGGTAGTCGCGAGTTCGCGTGACATTTACATTTTCGCGATATTTGAACGTGAATATTTCAAAACTAAAAGAGGTATCAGGCTGAACTTTTCAGTATTTACTCATTGTTTTATCCTGAGTTGAATGATGTATTTATCTCAAGTGTAACTTTCACACAGAATGCCCTAAGAATTTCCAAACATTGCACTTCAGACAGTTTTCATCAATATTTGACCCGGTATAGCCAAGAACCTATAAGACATGAAATGATGTTTGTTATACAATTAGTGAGTACCATATATGTGTTTATTGTTTTGATAGAGAATTCCTGTTAATAATAGTGTACTCATGGTGGGCCCTTTTTAGCATCATGGTCGTCCATTTTTGCACGCATTGCGACCCCCAGATGACCATGTGGACAGTAATTTACACTTTTCATATTTTGCACACTTGTTAACCTTGACAAGTACTAGCTATGGTGAAATTTTCATGTTGGTGTCTTAACGCCTTCTTGGTGAAAAATCTGCATGAAATTGCATGATTTCTACACTATCGTGGACCATAGTAATTTTGAATGTTTGAACTGACATCTTTGATGGACTGGGTTTTCTTATTGTGAATTTCATTTTTTACTTGACAAATATATTCTGATATGTTTCTAAGTGAATAAGTACTTTTAAATGAATTTTTGGTGTAATATTTGCTTGCAAATACATCATGAATGTAAAGCAAAAATGTAAAAAAAAAATATTTTTTCAATGGTTTCTTAATTATTTCATTTTATATCACTGTATGTTCAGATTTCATGTAATTTAAATAAAAATTATGAAATTTTTTTTTTATTTTATAAGAAAAATTTACTTTCATAAAAATGTATGACAATTTATTAAGATTGATCTTTGGAGCCTTTGTTAATAGCTCACATGAGTACTCATTTCTTTGTCTTCTTTTATCTTATTATTGATATAACTTATTCCTCCAGGTGACGTCAGAATTTATAGAACTAATATATATATATATATATATATATATATATATATATATATATATATATATATATAACTGAACTCAATGCAGTACACAATATAACAAATACTTTAATGCACCAATAATACAACTCTGCTTATTTAAAGATCTCATAACTACTTCTACTATAACAAACTACAAAACCTATGTCTATTCTAAGCCTGTCGGCGCTATACTCTACTACATCTTTCTCTCATCTAATGTATATTAACTTATTCTAACTGAACTTCATAAAGGTATGGGGTGATCATGCTCTCTAAGCAAGTGTCATTACGGGCAACAAAGTAAGTTGGGAGCTTGACCATAACCTTGGGTTACGTAACATGGCCAACTAAGTTTACTTCAGTAATGGGGCAGCAGCACAATATAAAAACTGCAAAACCTTCAAGAATCTGCATTTGCATAAAACAGATTTCGGCAGTGAAGCAGAGTGGAAATTTTTTGCTACCAGTCATGGAAAAAGTCCTTGGGATGGTATTGGTGGCACAGTAAAGAGGCTAGTAGCGAGAGCAAGTTTGCAGGCAACTCTGCAACATTAAAAACTAATGCCACATCAGGTGTACGATTGGGCAACCAAAAAAACGTTCCAGGAATTCATTTCTTTTTTGCAGCAAAGGATGACGTTAAAGTGCATCGTAGTTTGGTTGAACGATTTGCTTCAATTCAAACCGTTCTTGGTACACGGTCACACCACCGATTTGTGGCAGTAAGTGAAAAAAACTCAAGATATTCAGGTTGTCATGTGATAACTGTGATACGATCGTCAATGTGTCACAAGAACCTGACCGGGTAGTTGTACCGGCACCAAGCATTGCAGATCTGCATCCAGGACAGTTTGTGGCTGTTGTTTATAACACTGATTGGTTTATTGGGTGCATAACAGAACACTCTATTGAATATCAAGATATCTTGATCAAGTTCATGAACAGAACACCTACAAACAGATTAACTTGGCCAAGTCGTGACGATATCTACTGGATACCATTCACTAATGTCACCGGCGGCGGAACGTAATATTTTAAGGGGGGGGGGGGGGGGGGGCAAGTCAAAATTCAAGGGGGGGGGGCAAGACAAAATATGACAGAAAGACAAATTTTACCCCCTTCATTCAATAATAGAATATAGTAATTCTGTAGCAAATATTTAATCGATATTATTAAAAAATGATACATTAAAAAAAATAAAAATGAACATTGAGCACTTCTGTCGTCAACTGCTTCGTAATGTCAGTTTGTTTACAAATTTAATAGTGAAATTATATCAGAAAATTACTGATAATTATCATGAATGATGATGAACATGAAACTGAAACCGGAAACGGGAAACTCAATAAACATAACGTAATTTATGAAAAGATAATAAATAATTGTATTTTCTTTAAAAATGACATTTGCCGTCATTCGGTAGATGACAATACTTCTCTATACTTATAAGACGCATTTGCTATCTGTCTGTCTGTTCCCTTAAAACTCAGATCGAGACAACCAAATAACGTGAAATTTGGTACACATACACAAAATTACATGGGGAATGTTCTTAAACAGGTTTCGTTCTATCTCAATGGGTACTTTAATTGTAATTAATTATTTTGGATATCAAAGACATGAAAATTGGCAAACTTTTACCCCGATTTCAGGTTTTACGAGCTTCTCTCCCACATAACTAACTTACTATAAATATGATCCGTTCGGGGAACCAAATATCACATTACTTACTATATTATTACATTCCATTTCTTCATCCATAGGAATTGTCATCTTTTGCTACAGCCATGCCTTAGAGAGAGAGAGAGAAAGGGAGGTAGGGAGGGAGGGAGAGAGAGAGAGGGGGGAGGGAAAGAGGGAGGGAGGGAGAGAGAGGGGAAGGGGAGAGAGAGGGAGGAAGTGAAAGAGGGAGGGAGGGGGAAAGAGAGAGAGAGAGAGAGGAACTGCCAAAAATGTTGTGTATCACATTGCTTTGAGATAAATGTACCCTTTTATTGCATGCAAATAAGCCCTTTTTTACGCGTCTTATTTTAAATCTTAATTAAACGTCAAATTACGCTTCTTAAAAAAACAGAAAACCTTATTTTAAACCCAGGAAAAGCCGGGTACTTGCAACTAGTTTTAAAATATACCACAACAAATCTCAATAATGTGATTACTGTAAAATGTAAATTAATTATAATTTCTTTCAAATATTAAATTTAAGAAATAAATCAAATGAATTATGAAAATGAAAATGATACATATAAACTAAAATGAATTACAAAGTCAAAAAAGTAAAACAAAGTTAAAATTTTAGGGGGGGCAAGCTGGAAATTCAAGGGGGGGGGGCGCCGCCACCCCTTAAAAGTTTTAGGGGGGGCGCTGCCCCCCTGCCCCCTGCTCCGCCGCCAGTGACTAATGTACTGTGCAATCTTCCACCACCAATGTTGTCTGGCAGCTCATCAAGACAGTATTGCTATGATGATGTGCATTTTGCCAATTGCAAGAAACTGTTTGATAGTAGGACTGTGTGTACATAGATAAGATACCATCAGTTAACTGCATTGGCAGCATAATGAGCATACGCTGATATCCGCCTTGCATGGTTGCTTGTATGGTTGATAAAAACAAACAATCTGTAATTTGATTTTGTAACTTAAAACTAACTGTATTTTTTCATAAAATTTGAGTGACATTTCATTGCTATGCTGATTTACCATAATACACGTTAATGAGCCCCGTAGCGTGCGGGGTCAAATATTGATGAATACTGTCTGAAGTGCAATGTTTGGAATATTTTAGGGCATTCTGTGTGCAAGCTACACTTGAGATAAATACATCATTCAACTCAGGATAAAACAATGAGTAAATACTGAAAATTACAGCCTGATAACTCTTTTAGTTTTGAAATATTCGCTACGCAATATTCAGTAATAGTGTATAAATAATCAATATCATGCAGATTTTCACCAAGAAGACGTTAAGACTCCAACATGAAATTTTCACCATAGCTAGTACTTGTCAAGGTTAACAAGTGTGCAAAATATGAAAAGTGTAAATTACTGTCCACATGGTCATCTGGGGGTTGCAATGCGTGCAAAAATGGACGACCATGAGTACACTATTATTGATTAACAGGAATTCTCTATCAAAACAATAAACACATATATGGTACTTACTAATTGTATAACAAACATCATTTCATGTCTTATAGGTTCTTGGCTATACCGGGTCAAATATTGATGAAAACTGTCTGAAGTGCAATGTTTAGAAATTCTTAGGGCATTCTGTGTGCAAGCTAAGATAAATACATCATTCAACTCAGGATAAAACAATGAGTAAATACTGAAATATTCACCCTGATACCTCTTTTAGTTTTTGAAATATTCATGTTCAAATATCGCGAAAATGTAAATGTCACGCGAACTCGCGACTACCCTTAAAACTTTAAAAAATCATATCTCGGAAAGTTTTTGACTAAATGGCCTGAAATTTTCAGGAATTACTCAACTTCGAATGTATCACAAGCCATAAAAATTTCAGGAAGATCTGAGAAGGTTGGGTGAACAATTGTCAAAAATCTGGTTGAGTTGACATGGAATGACCCAACAGGGAGTGGGTGGGGGGTGATAGAAGAACATGATTTGATTGGCTATGTCATGATCTACAATTCTATGCTGAACAAAAACCTAATGAAGACTATAAATTGACTCTGAATTTAAATCAACATCTCCTAACACCCATTGTTGTAGTTATTTTTTTTCTGCTTTATAATTCTATTTTGATATAGAAAAAGAAAAATCAACTTACTTCATAAATCTGTGCTACTTCACTTTAGATGTTTGACAAGACAGAGAAGTCATCGACTTTAACAGACGCAACAAAGAACAATAACTCTAGTATCCTTTCTGATTTTTTTAACATAACTGTGCCACGTGAATTCGACAGTGTTTACCCGCTCTTGACTGATATTTGAGGCTTGGTGCAGAGCCACCGCCATGATGAAGTAACCCGTAACTTGTGTCATGGGAGGGAAACCTCTTGGGACCCTTGATGTTCACGTCCTGTGTAAATAAAGTATCTTTTATGATGAAAACTTGAACTAAGATCTGCTTACTCAAGTCCCAGCAAAAAAAATGTATTCATAACTAAAAAAAATAATTATACACTTGATACAAAAAGATTGCATATCATGAGTATGCTATTTAGCATATTAGCTGCAAATTAAATTGTCATTTTTTTAAAAATAAAGCACAGTTTTCAAATAGTTTCTTGAGCCCATAATCGTCCTTATCAATACGTGATACCTGGGGTGGGTGTCTTATGCCAGACAGACAAAGAATTGGCAATGAACACTTTGCAGGGGCCCCGGATGAAAATGATAGTTGTATTATTATTATTATATTTGGGCCTTAACGACTTTTTGACTTGAAGCTCCCAAGCTTTGTCCAATGTCCTATAATGTACATTTGCTAGAACTCCAAAATGTATATTTGCCTAGAACTCCAAAATGTACCTTTGCCTAGAACTCCAAAATATATCTTTGCTCAGGCTTCCTAAATGTATCTTTGACTATGTCCCCCAAATGTATCTTTGAATATGTCCTTCAAATGTATCTTTTACTATGTCCTCCAAATGTTCTGCTTCCTTTGGCTCTACAGCCCATTTAGGGCCCTGGCCTGCCATACTACTCATCTCCACTTTTCCCGATCCATGGTCTTCTTCCTCCTTCAAATGTATCTTTGACTATGTCCCCCAAATGTATTTTGCTTAGAGCCCCTAAACTTATCTTTGTCTAGGGTTCCCAAAGTACCTTTGCCTATTATCCCCGAAAACAAATGAAGGCTGTTTGGAACACACGTTTAGTTTTGCTACACTAAGGTAGACCCTCCCTCGCTCATGTGTGGGGCGATCGCCCCAGTGGCCACCCCTTAAGACAGCCAAACGCATGTAAATAAACAAGTACCCGTACAAATAAACAATACCCGTGTAAATAAACAAGTACCCGTACAAATAAACAATACCCGTGTAAATAAACAAGTACCCGTACAAATAAACAATACCCGTGTAAATAAACAAGTACCCGTACAAATAAACAATACCCGTGTAAATAAACAAGTACCCGTACAAATAAACAATACCCGTGTAAATAAACAAGTACCCGTACAAATAAACAATACCCGTGTAAATAAACAAGTACCCGTACAAATAAACCAATGTATGTTGTTGTTTTTCATGTAAAGACTTTGATACCATCTCTTCAGTTCGTTAATTTGTACATGTCTCTATTTTGCGTTTCACCCTGTATGAAATACAGTATGAGTATGAAATACGGTACTCACCTAGGCATATAGAATGTATACATTATCCAGTAATGTGATTTTCAACAAACTGGAGCTCACATTATCCAATTATGTGATGTTCAACATATTATGTGTGATTGTGCAATGCTTACGGAGAATGCTAAAAAAATTAACAAAAATTGTTTTTGCAATAAGATCTTAGCGTAGTTGTCACTTATGTTATCAGACATCATTTCACCGGCGGCGGAACGAAATATTTTAAGGCGGGGGGGGGGGAGGGCAAGCCATAATTCAAGAGGGGCGCCGCCCCCCAACCCTTGAAAATTTAAGAAGGGGCAAGACAAAATATGACCGAAAGTCAAATTTTACCCCCTTAATTCAATAAAATAATATAGTACTTCTCTAGCAAGTATTTAATCGATATTATTAAAAAATAATATATTAAAAAAAATATAAATGAACATTGAGCACTTCAGTCGTCAACTGATTCGTAATCAGGCCCGTAGCCAGGAATATTGGATTGGGGGGGGGGGGCCGAAGACATTTTCGGGGAGGCGAAGAAATTTTTTTTCGAAGGGGGGGGGTGCCGAAGAAAAGATCGGGGCGGATCTAGACAACTTTGGCGGGGAGGGGGGGCAAAACATTGACCCCGGTGGGGGGGCAAAACTGTTTTCATTGTTGAAAATTGGTCTTAGAACAAAAAATATTTCGATAATTTAATGTTGTATTACCTAAACTTGCGATAACGGGGGGGGGGGCATGGGCCCCCCCGGTCCCTCCCCCTAAATCCGCCTCTGGTGGGGTAGAAGAAATGTTTGGGGGGGGCGAAAATGGAGGCGCGAAGCGCCGAAAGCTTGAGAACGGAGAGGAGGGGTTTGGGGAGGGGATCTCAGTGAGTCCCCTCCCCAAGAAATTTTTTGCAGTTCCATATCTGGAATGGTGCATTTTAGTACCGATTGTTTAGCTATTAATTAGAAATATATAATTTTAACTACGTTTTAATAATGCATGGCATGTTGCAGTTTTGTTTAAAATAATTTAAATAGTAAAGAGTTTTAATGATAAAAATGTATTGAGGCTGAGCTATTTCTGATTCCTGTTATAAATATACTGACCAATAGTTCTGCTACACAATTGTTATATAATAGATACCTGATTTATATTATTATACTGTTTGTTTAACGTACAACCCGGGAAGAACGACAAAGATGCATGAATAAAGCTTAGCTATTTGTGTGATATTTCTTATAAAATATTGAAAATAAAGAACAGATCTATCAACAACAACAGTCGCAATTATTCAATTTAAAATAAAATTAATTCTGCTAAAAAGTAAATTTGCAAATTAAATAACATCACTCAGAAATCACGGAGTTTGTACTTTATTATTTTATTATACATATGTATAAAAATGAAGTCAGAAGCCAATGTTATTTTATTAACTTATTTAAGTTGCTAGTTGTCCTCAGAAGATATCAATATACATATATAAAACTATTACAAGGTTGCGAACAGGCCCATCGACAGAAATTTCGGGCCCCTGGGCTGATATCAATATTTTAAAAAGTTGATTGGCCAGCTCAGTCCGGGTCCCTAAAACTCGCCGGGCCCCTGGGCATTAGCCCCTTGCCCCCCCCCCCCACACTCGTCGGCACTTGTTGCGAACTTATATTATTATACGTTTCAAATTTGCAAACTTCGTGGTTTAGCCAGCCCCGTAGCCAAGGGTGTGGAGTACCCCCCCACACACACTTAAAAAAGAAGAAAAAGAGGGTTGAGAAACTGCTCTGACACACGGCTGTTGAAGCACCAAATGTCAATGCTGCTCAAAATACCCAGAAGTGAACTTCAATAAGATTCAATCTTTTATGCCCAAAAATTAGATAAGCTATATATGTAAGTATATATAAATAGCCTGAATGATTGCCAAAATATAAACTTTTAAGTTTTTATTATTATTGATTTATTAAACAAAATGATTGATGTTTTATAGCCGTTATTATTAAAATTGTGTCAAAAAACTCAAATCATGCACGGGGGGGGGGGCTCAGGTCATGCACGGGGGGGGGCTCAACCCCCCTAGCCCCCCTCTGGCTACGGGCCTGTTCGTAATGTCAGTTTGTTTACAAATTTAATAGTGAAATTAGATCAGAAAATTACTGATAATTATCATGAATGATGATGAACATGAAACTGAGACCGGAAACGGTAAACTCAATAAACAAAATGTAATTTATGAAAAGGTAATAAATAATTGTATTTTCTTTAAAAATTACATTTGCCGTCATTCGGTAGATGGCAATACTTCTTTATACTTATAAGACGCATTCTGTCTGTTCCCTTAAAACTCAAGATCCAGACCAGCCCCGTAGCTGGCCCCCCCCCCAGTGCCCCCCCCCCGCTAGGTATGGAGTGCCCCCCGCTTAAAAAAGAAGAAAAGAGGAAAACATAAAGAAAAAGTAAAGGTGCCCCCTTGCTGGGTATTGGTGCCCCCTGCTTACTTTGACCTGGCTACGGGCCTGATCCAGACAACCAAATAACGTGAAATTTGGTACACGTACACAGAATTGCATGGGGAATTCTTAAACAGGTTTCGTTCCATCTCAATGGGTACTTTGATTGTAATTAATTATTTTGGATATCAAAGACATGAAAATTGGCAAACTTTTACGCCGATTTCAGGTTTTACGAGCTTCTCTCCCACATAGCTAACTTACTATAAATATGATCGGTACGGGGAACCAAATATCACATTACTTACTACATTATTACATTCCATTCCTTCATCCATAGGAATTGTCATCTTTTGCTACAGTCATGCCTAAGAGAGAGGGAGGGAGGGAGGGAGGGAAAGAGGGAGGGAGAGAGAGGGGGAGGTAGGGAGGGATGGAGGGGGAGAGGGGTGGAAAGGGAAGGAGGGAGGGAGAGGATGGAGGGACAGAAAGAGGGGGGAGGGAGAGAGAGAGAGGGAGGGAAGGGAGAGAGGAACTGACAAAAATTTTGTGTATCACATTGTTTTAAGATAAATGTACCCTTTTATTGCATGCAAATAAACCCTTTTTTACGCGTCTTATTTTAAATCTTAATTAAACGTCAAATTACGCTTCTTAAATAAACAGAAAACCTTATTTTTAACCCGGGCAAAGCCGGGCACTTGCAACTAGTTTTAAAATATGACACAACAACTCTCAATAATGTGATAACTGTAAAATGTAAATTAATTATAATTTCTTTCAAATATTAAATTTAAGAAATAAATCAAATGAATTATGAAAATGAAAATGATACATATAAACTAAAATGAATTACAAAGTTAAAAAAGTTAAAAATTTTAAGGGGGGGGGGGGCAGACTGAAAATTCAATGGGGGCGCCGCTACCCCTTAAAAGTTTTAGGGGGGGCCGCTGCCCCCTGCCCCCCTGCTCCGCCGCCCTTGCATCATTTATAATACATAAAACACATTTTTACATAGAGATTCTAATGGTTAAAATATGTTTGATCACTAAATTAAACTTTAAAAAAAAAATACTAAGTAAAGATAAAAATCTATGTGATGATGCACACTGATTTGTTCTAAATAAAATGGAATTGTTAAAAATATTTTTTTGCTATTATTTTCTGACAGAAATTTTAATCTAAAATGGTAATGAAAGTTTGCATTGATAAAACTGTGACATTAACTGAAAGTGTAAGCAGGCAATAGTGCTAAAGCTCTTATTATAAAAAAAATTTTGAGTTCGTGTAAGACAGACAGAGAAACTGGCTGATAGTCGGACAGACAGACACACGAGCGGACGGATCGACAGACTGGTAGATAGATAGATAGATAGATAGATAGATAGATAGATAGATAGATAGATAGATAGATAGATAGATAGATAGATAGATAGATAGATAGATAGATAGATGGATGGATGGATGGATGGATGGATGGATGGATGGATGGATGGATGGATGGATGGATGGATGGATGGATGGATGGATGGATGGATAGATAGATAGATAGATAGATAGATAGATAGATAGATAGATAGATAGATAGATAGATAGATAGATAGATAGATAGATAGATAGATAGATAGATAGATAGATAGATAGATTGATGGATGGATTAAATATTTCGTTCAAATATGCATTGTTCTCCTGTCATAAACACTAAAACTAAAAAATTAAATTGATACTCACTGACCTAGACAAACTTAGCTTTCGGAATTATTGTAGAAAGAAAAAAAAACGTTCAATCAATGGATGCAACTTTGCAATCCCCCACTATGGTGATGTGCCAAAATATGGTAGCTCATGATATGAGAACAATGAAACGAATCCACAAAGGGACATCACTGGCTGATCATATCTGCTCTGAGACAATGATTCCATTCCCCTGACTACAATTGATAGCCGTCAGATCAAATTATCTGTTCATTCAGTGCTGACTTTGTACGACTAATGAATTTTGATGATTCAGTCAGATTCACATAGACGATTGTGGTGGGGATTGCGATCCCTTAAGAGTATTTCATTAGATCCAAGTCACATATTCTTTTTATTTTATTTTTTTATTTTTACAAAGACAGAATTAATACATAACAAATGTATAAAATTTTACCGCATGTCGTGAATGGTGTGATTTGGAACGGTGAATTGATAAATCTATTGACTTTCGGGGATTTTTTTTTCACTTGAATCAAGTTCTTTAGCAATCATTTAAAGACTAAGGGTTGCAGTGTGCTAAAACCATTCTTATTTATAACCAGTGTCTCATTTATAACCAGAGTTTTATTTATATTTTTTTTAAACAGGCCGCTGTCGTATTTACACACTCCCTAATATATATCTCTGAAGTCTCTGTAAAGGAAAGGGTGAGGGTCGGGGGTAAGGGGGGGGGAATAAGGGGGTAGAGCGCTTGTCTATCGACTTGTTGGCCCCGGTCAAACCAAGAGAATTTTTCCAGAACATGTTGGAAGTTGGTTGAAAGTCCATCCTGCTTTAAAATGGGTAAAAAGGGGGAAACATAGGCGGCTGTTTTTCGTCTTATTAGAACCAGTGCCCGCTGTACTGTACTGTAGAAGGCATTGTTAGAACCCTCCCTTAATAAAACTAATAGGGCAATTACAATTTTAATAGACATAATATAGTTTGTGTTACATAGAAATATATAATTTTATTTCAAAAGAATATACAATAATATTTTCTGTATACAAGTGTTAGGTAGGCTATGTAAAAAAAAAAAGTAAAGTTCCCTCAGCCCTAACGGGCCATCGGGACAGATGAAGTGTAGAATTCATCTGTTTCTATAACCTCGGCATATGAAGGGATTGTGTGGTTAGCACAACGCCCAGCCGCCTTTACTTCCCCAACTTAAGTCAGGTACCCATTTAAAGCTGGGTTGACTTATGGAACGACTTTGCTGTTAGGTATGTGAGTTAGATAAATTAAGAATAGTTGGGATGTGTGTGTGTGACGAATTAAGAATAGTTGGCACGTGTGTATGTGACGAATTAAGAATAGTTGGGATGTGTGTGTGACAGAGGCGTAGCGAGGGGGGTCTATGCAACTTGCGCCAGGGGCATTTTACCTTTTTAATACCTTTTTAGCGCCCCCCTTCCGAAAACCATAAAATATACCATTTGGCGCCCCTGAACCTCGGCGCCCGGGGACATATGTACCCCCGCCCCCCTAGCTACGCCTCTGGTGTGTGACGAATCAAGAATAGTTGGGATGTATGTATGTGACGAATTAAGAATAGTTGGCAAGTGTGTTTGACGAATTAAGAATAGCTGGCAAGTGTGTGTGATGAGGAATTGATAATAGTGGGCATGTATATATACCAATTGTTCTCAATTTATCACGGCACACACACATGCCCAATATTCTCAGTTCATCACGGCACACACACACGTGCCCACTATTCTCAATTCATCACGGCACACACACATGCCCACTATTCTCAATTCATCACGGCACACACACACACACACATGCCCACTATTCTCAATTCATCACGGCACTCACACACACACATGCCCTCTATTCTCAATTCATCACGGCACACACGAGTGTAGCCTGTGTAGGCCAAAAACCCCAAGATATTAAGATTGAATATAAGTCGATATTATTAACTAGTTGCAAGTACCCGGCTTTGCCCGGGTTTAAAATAAGGTTTTCTGTTTACCTTTTGTTTTCTCCCTACCCCCTCTCTCCCTTCCTCTCTCTCTCCCTCCCTCCCCCTTTCCCTCCCTCCCATCTCCTTCTCTCCCCCTCTCCACCCCCTTCTCTCCCCCCTTTCCATCCCCCTCCTTCCCTCTCTCCCCCTTCCTCCTTCCCTCTCTCTCTCTCTCCCTGCCTCCCTCTCACTCTTTATCTCTCATCCCTCCCATTTCTCCCATCCTCTCTCTCCCTCTCTCCTTCCCTCCCTCCTTTCTCCATCCCTCCCTCTCCCATCCCCTCTCTCTCTCCCCATCCTCCCTAATTTCCTCTCTCTCCCTCTCTGCCCCCTCTCTCTTTATCTCTATCCCTCCCTCTCTCTCCCTCCCTACCCTCTATCTCCCTCCCTACTCCTTCTCTTCCTTTCTTTTTCCTTCCCTCCCTTTCTCTCTCCCTCCCTCTTTCATCTCCCTCTCTCTCTCTCCCCTCTCCCTCCCTCCTCCCTCCAACCATCCTTTCCTCTCTCTCCCCCTACCACCTCTCTCTCGCTTTATCTCTCTCTCCCTCCCTCTCTCTCTCTCTCTCTCTCTCTCTCTATATATATATATATATATATATATATATATATATATATATATATATATATACATGCATATTATTATGGCTTCACACTTCTTCTAAAATCCTCCTTCATTCATTTACCTTCCTCAAACTGTACAAATCGGGAAGCATGAAAAAACATCAACAATTCTTTGCAGCACAAAGACACACGATACAGCACCAGGGCGCAAGTTCTATTCGATCATCGGGAAATGACGTCACAGAAGAGTTTTATCTATGGCGCCGTCGAGATTACTTTAATATAGTAAAATATACTAAAATAAAAATAATTTATTACAATTAAACTACCCATCGAGATGAAACGAAACATGTCCTATAATCTTACCCATGTAATTATGTGTACTTGTACCAAATTTCACGTTATTTGGTTGTCTGGATCTTGAGTTATAAGGGAACAGACAGACAGCAAATGCGTCTTATAAGTATAGAGATACTTCTATATATACGGAGTTGACCATGGGCTAAGGTAAACGTATATCGATATAAGAGATCATGACTGTCAACACATTTTATGTAGTATGTTCCTATGTTGTTTTACCTAAATTCTAAATAAAGGATTGGCTTTCGACCACTGTGGTTCTTATGCTGTTTGTTTTACCGTCTGCTATAAAATGTGTGTCTGGCGCGAGAATTAAAAGGTAGAATAAAGCTACGGCCGGTATTGACCTTGGAATAAAACCTTTAATTTCGTTTTGTTGTTTTTTTTTACCTTGTAAGATAAGCTGCCTGTTGATGTAAAGCTAACAAGTGATTAACTTTAGACCACTGTGGCTCGAAGGGCTTATGCAGCTATTGGAGTATTTTGAACAAAAAAATTCACTTAAAAATACGTAATTATATATATATATATATTTACATCCAGGTATTATATATTACATTTTTAAATAAAAATGGGGGGGCCAAATAATAGATTTTATAGCAAAAGTAGGGGTTAGGTCCAGTGGGGGTTTTGTCCGGATACCATATTGGGGATATAATGAAAAGTCTTTTTGAAATTATAAATTGGATTCTTTTAAAAATGATTGTGATTTCACCTCAATTAATGCATATTTAGATTTTCTGCTCATAATTAAATCTGTATTGCCATATATATGTAAAGTGTTATATGACACCTTTTTGGAAACCATGTACAATGTATGACCAATTACAAAGAGACCATGTAAGATTCACTGCACCAAGCTTCGGATATTCTAATGGCTATTGTACGAAGAGATGGGTGATTAACATAGAATTTATGAAACTACCATGACCAAGGAAGGTATCATTGGTGTTTTATGAAACTGAACTCGGACACCATAGGCGAAATAATGGCCAAAAAAACACAAGACGTTTTATTTTATTTTAATAAGTTTTACATGTTGTTTTTTTTTTAATCAGAATTGAGAAAAATAAATAACAGAAAAAAATGGTTAGCAAAATACACTATAGCAGAATGACATCAAATTACAAGAAACATGCTAGAAATGAAATAAAATACTGTTAGTGACAAATCAAGAACATCTTCAGTTTTCTTGCATTTTTATACAAGTATGTAAATGCTGCAAAAAAATGAGCAATGATGATACACAATTTTAGATCTGTTACCAAGATATGTTTTTAATTATTTTTAATATTACATCATCATTGCTCAAAGCATTGTATTTAGTATGCATTCATCATATCTTATGGTGCTGTAATGATTCCCTTCATAAATTGAGTGTTAAGGAAATGAATGGGATGATTTGACGTTTTAAAACATACAGTTAGGATGGAATGGTTACTGTAAAAATAGTGTATACAAAATATACAATGTATTTATATGCTGTGTGATTCCGTGTCATCCAAGTAAGTGCAATTAGGTCAGGCTTAAATATATATGTATCAGTCTATATAAATGGGGAAGCGAAAAAAAAATTAAAGACTTTGGAATGATGTTAATACTGTAACAGTTGGTTAATAAAAAAAGTCTTAGATATTCTTAGGAAAATTAGGGTTTTAAACTTTATCAAACTACTTCATTAAATGTTAAATTTCATCAATATATTACATTACATTCATTTATACAGTTTTTTTTAAACAAAACTTATGCGGATGTTTCTTTTTATAAACTTTAATAAAGATGTAAAAATCTATTTTAAAAAATGACCAGTTGATGTTTAAATAATTTCAGAACTGCCTTTTTCTTATGATAACAAAGCTTAAAATATTATAAAAATTTCACAGCAGCCATTTAAATTCAGAGATTGAAAAAAAATATACAAAAACAACTTGTATCTTCAAGGCACATTGTTTGTTTATGGCAAGTTAATCTAATTGTAAATACACCTGCACCGGCAAGTAGAAAAAAAATTCCAGCATTATAATAAAAAAAAACATACAGAAAATAGAGCAATATGAGCTTCAAGTTGCTAAAAGTAAACCATGAATCATGACTGAAATATTTCAAATTGTAATCCAGTTTTATATATTTACAGAATTGAATTGAAAATAATACAATAATAAATATTCTTTTGTCCATATTATAAGAAAAAAAAACAATAAAATAATTAATATTGTAAATGACTGGATTTAAATACATGGTCTTGAATTTTACAAATGTATAGACTAAAAATAATAGAAAATGTAGAGATCCTTCAAGTTAAGTTCATTATAGAATATTTTTTTGATTTTTAGTTACACAAATAAATAAAAATATATAAAGATGAAAAAAAAAATCAACTTTTTTTTAAAAAAAAGTCAATAATTTAATTCATTATAACATCCAATCCATGCACAGAATAAAAAAGGACAGATTGTAGAAAAGTTAGGAATCAATAAGGGACTGTGTTGAAAAAAAAAAAATTAAGACAACAAGTTACAACAATTGGGTTCTAATCCATATACAAAATATAAGAATGGCCGAGAACAGACTGGTTTCAGAGCCTGGTCATAATGGAGAATGAATAGCATGGGGTATAAACTTAGGCAGAGATAGACTGTTTCATTTACTTGTTTCACCCTCATGTTAGGGTAAAAGAAAAAAAAAAATTCTGACTAGATTTACAACAAAACATTTATTTAATTACAGATTTAAATTTATCCACAATGAAATATACAACAGATTCAAATTTACCCCGATTGAAGTATAAAGCAAATGAAAAACAGAAGCTTGTTTTACACTTAATAAAAAGCATCTTTTTTCTGGTCAATTTCAATTTCGGAGATAAATTATTTATTAATCTCATGACAAGACAATAGGAATTATCAGTAAAACTACAGATGTTCCATGTTTTTTTCTCAATGAATGATACTTTTACAATGTGAAGATCTTTAAATTAAAAAAGATTCTGTTAAGCATTTAAAATGATTTTAAAATGTTTTACAACTGCCTCAAGGTCTTGAAAGTATAAGGCCATTACAGCACTGAGAACTTGCCATCAAAAACTTTATTTCTTAAAATATTGTCAACCACTTAAGCTTGTACAGGAAAAAATATGAATGCTGTGTGAATCCGAAAAGTAAAATTGTAACAAATGTGAAGCAGTTAGACAAAGAAATAAAAATAAATTAAGTCAGAATTGAAATATTGGAACCATAGTTCAATGACTTCATCAGACATGCAATACTTCATTAACCAAATTGAACATGATCCTTGAAGTCAATGTATTTAATGTGTTTGATTCAAACCCCCCCCCCACCCCAATACAAACACAGACTGACAAGTAAAATGGACATGTAAAATTTAAAAAAGTGTTCAATAGTAGTACATGTAAATATGCATTTTTGCCTCACTAGCATTGTCTCTAGCAACTTTTCATCAGTCCTAATCAACTACTCTCAAAATATGAAACTCTGATTCATTATCTTAAATACACCTTTAGCAACTGTTTTTGTTCTTGAGGTCAGAAGAGACTTTTTATTTTGACATTTAGTTTTGTGGTTACTTTTTTTTCCTCACTTCATGTATGATCTATTTAATTTCCCTACCAGCCATGTGACAGTTATTTTTCTTGGGAGCTAAACCAAAAATTTTAAAAATGAACAGCAAAATCTTTTTACCAAAGGGCATTCAAATTAAAAAAATGTATGTGCATGTAGGAGGCTTATAGTGTTATGGAATGTCCCTAAACAAGCATTGGTTTCTTATACAAAAAATAAGTCATGAGCAGAGACAAAAATCGTTTAAATAGTCGATCCTGAAAATAATTGTTCATAGTCATAGTGCTTCGTGAATTAAGGTTCCACTGTAATTACATAGACCATTACTAGAAGACATCTATAAAGTATAAACATTGAGGTAAAGATTAATGCAAATAAACTTTTTTTTACACAACTGTACACAATGTTTGAGCTGTCAGACAATAAGATGGGAATGTAATCTTAAAAGATTCAATTATTCCAGAGCATCAAAAATATTCATTTCAAAATTTTAGACACAGTCTTTAAATATTACAAAATTTAAGCAATTCAATTTTTAATAACGTTTTCATTATCCAAAAAAATAAAAGCTACTGAATCAGTATTTTTTAAAAATTTAAAAATTATCATCTAAAAAAGTATAAAATATTTTCTTTAAAAGCTTCAATCAAAACATACAGCAATATAATATGTCATCGTCAGTACATGTATGTTCTGTTACTGGTGACTAAAAAATAAGTTTGTGTTTTAACACTGCATAGACTATTCAATTTACAAGGTTTTAAGTATTTTTTTAAGCCAGTAGTAGACACGCGTCATAAAGAAATATTATCAATTTTCATGCAGAAAATGCTTCCAAATTAGTAAGCAAATGAGATCACATAAAAGTTTTTTGCCTTGCATAGTTAAGATGAAGGCTTGCAACTATGAAAACTTATTCTCAAAAAAAATGTTATTCAAAAAATGTAAAGATTAAATAATTACTACCAATTCTGACATGGTAAAAATAAAGTGTGTCAAAAAATTATTGCTTTAATTTGCACATAAAGAGCAATAAGTATGCAACCTCTTTAAGTTTTACAGTAACATTAGCTTCAGAAATGCATTAATAAATTATCCAATAGTATTATGAAAAAAATTTAAATTTTGACTATAATATGATAGAATATACAAAGATGGAAAAATAAAGACCTCTGAAACCAACACAATGCTGACCTCTAAAATATCATTTATCTTGGATCTTGATTATATCGTCTCCAACGTGCCAGTTGATCTGCAATTTGACCATCCAGTGTCCGTGATAGGACTATTCCCAAAATCTAATTTGCATAAACAAATTAATAAATGTTAAATCTTGATAACTTTTATACTTAGCGTCAAGGTAATACATGTATTATAACAAAGGTTTTCATTATTTAAAACTACTCGATGTATTCATTAAGATGCAAAGGTTTTTTTTTTAATTTGAAAAAATAATGCTTCCTTCAGCTATTTTTTTTAAACAATGGGAAAGAGCACTTTGCAATTCTAGAATACATTAAAAAAATACTTAACAGTCTGAATAAAAAAAAGGTCAAAGAAAAGACTATGAAAGTATTGTTCACTGACCTGTGGTACAGCAAAGCCAATGATAATACCTCCAACTAAAGGGAGATTACTTTCAACCACCTGCATCACAGCTGACACACAGCCAACAATGTAAATATTGTTGGTTGAGCCCTGAAAAGAGATGTAACAAAATAAAAAATATATCAGTTTACATTTCTAACAAACAATGATTAACTTTTCATTGAACAATCTTTTTTTGTATGAAATGATTTTAAAAATACTTGTAAATTTTCTAAAAAAAAAAAAAAATAGACGATTTTTTTTTTTATATTTTCCAATTGGGACATAAATATAGAAAAAGTTAATATAATTAATAAAATAAATATATGATAAAAATATGATGCATACTAAAAATCACATGTTAATTTCAGTAAAAATTATAGCAATGCTGTCAAGCTGAACTAATTCACAAAGCTATATAAGGCGGTTAAATACACTCAATTTATACAAACAAATACATGTATAAGTAATTTAATACATGTATTTGAAAAATAAATAGTCAAGCGGTGAAAATAAGCACAAATGTTGAACTGATTGGTTTGATCTCCAGTTCAAAAATACCAAACTTTACATGCCACCCCTTTAGACCATAAATATGCACATTGCTAAGTATTTCTGGTAAATTTTTAGGGTAAAAATATTTAAGCATTTAATTATGAATTATGTGCACAGAACTTCTTCTCCAGGGTTTCTGCATATATATATAGCCTGTTTTAGTTTCATTCTCTTTTTAATTTCCTGATTCATTTTAGGCAATGTACTTCCTTCAGAATTATCGAAAGTGGGCATGCATAAACTATCTAAAATTTGCATGTTGAGAATCATGCTTGGTATCTTGAGGGGCTCCGTTAGATTCTGAACGAGTAGAGAAAGAGCAAGGTGAGAGTGAAGAGTGTGGTCCAGGACTTCAAAATACCCAACTACGGAAGAACATTTAGATTTACTAACGAAAAAAATTAATTCAAGAAAGGGACTAGAGACAAAGTAGTGAGAATATAAGCAGTATATTAAACAGTGGAAGGACAAAGTCTCTAATGCTGAAAAAAATCTTCTTATATAATAATTCTATCCAAAGTGAAATATGTAGGATATGTCATATTGATAACAACAGAAGAGGTATTAAAAAATATGTCAATGCTAATTGACTTTAATGGTATATGAAACTTGGGCCAGATAATGAGCATTAATAGCCTTGTTGTAAAGCCAAAGCATCAAATGTAAACAATGGCCAAAATGTATTCATTGCAAAAATAGTACTAAAAAATGTTACTTCTTCCTGTTATTTTTAGCTCCTGTATGATCAGAGATTTTCAACACAGTTCTAGAAAGTCTTTTTGAGTTGTAGACCATGACATCCTTGCCTCTTTTGTATCACTTTCTATGGTTCATCTCAATGAATGTTTTAGCCATCCTCCTTTTCATTGTCCCTAAGGGTTCCATTCCAGAACTAGCCTAGTAATATGGTCAGCTGTTTCCAGAGAGTATGCCCAAACCATTTTCTTTTCTTTATTTTTTGGCTAACAGGCAATTTAGTTTTCTACCACAATACTACGTTAAAAATCTTTTCAGGCCACCTACCATTGATGATTTAATATAGGCATCTATTAACAAATTTCTGCAGTTTATAATGTGGTCTGTCATCTTCCAGATCGGTATAAGAGGACAGCTTTGAGATTTGTGCTAAATATTCTAGTTTTCACAGTCAGAGAGAGAACTAATGATTGTTACATAGGTATTTAAACAAAGAAGGCTTCTCTTGCCTTGGAAAGTCAGTGCTTTGTGTCCTCTTCACCTCCATATTCTTCGCTGATAACACTTTCTATGTTGGTAAATATCATGGCTTTAGTTATTTTAGCATTGATCTTTAAACCAGCCTTCTCAACTTCCTCTAAGAGATGTGAGAGCTTTAATTGGGCCTACTGTTGCTTCTGTGACAAGAGGACAATGTTATCTGCAAAATCAAAGTTTTCTCGTTTATCTAGTGCGCTTCTATTATGTTGTTCTACACATTATCCAATCAATGGCAATGAAGAAAATAATTATAATTAGAGATAGCATGGAAGTCTTACTGCTGACTTCATTGCTAAGTGGTATGTCCCTGTTTCCAATCTGTCAGAACCACAGATTAGATATACAGATTGCGCAAGCCTCGTTTTGAAACAATGTTTTCATCGCCACCATTAATGATATTTACACTCATCAGCCTATTCATTGAATAGAATGGTTTATTAATATAATTTATATATAAATTTATATATAAATCGCTGGATAATTATCATTGTAAAAGTTGATAAAGCTCCTAAAACCCATGAACTCAGGAATTAAATAATAAATTTATCGCTTTTTATATTTATAAAGCACATTGAAAGCTTTTTCATTCATATTTCATGTCTTGAAAAAAAAAGAAGCGTAAATAAGTCTGTGTGTTTTTATAAAATGGAGAGCGTCATTGGAAACAAAAGCAAATAACAACAATGGCGCGAGAGTTTTTAACACAAAACAGAGGACTATTTATATGGCGATGTATAATATATAATCTGTGGTCAGAACTTTTTCTTGTACCCATATTTTCTTAAGTAATGATTGTACCTGTGGCCTCTGGGCCTGAAGCATTCCCATTTTTTTTAACCCTTTATGGCACTTGGAATTTCTGCATGGTGGACCAATATTCATGCACAGCAATTCTGCTTCTAGTGGTATGTCAGGGAAGATTGTTGATTAAGGACTTCTACAAAAATGTTGAACTCCTATGTTTCTCTGCTCTACATCACTACTAAGTATTTTACCATTCTCATCTCTCATTTGCTTGGATTGCATTTTTTCTCCAGAAATTTTTTTTGTGATCTGATAAAGATTTTTTTTATGTTTTTTATTCATGCAGGGAAAAATGTTCCACCTATGACAAGCTCATTTAAAGAAAAGAAATCTGTAAATAACTTTTCGCTGCAAGAACTAAAGGCATGTCTTCCCATAAATCAGTGTTATCACTTCCCATGATGGTTTTTAGATCGCCTATAACAATCTTCAAGTCTCTCTCTTTCAATGACTGAAAAACAGGTTATGATGGAATGAGCAATGTAGAAAACAGGTGTAACAGTAAATAAAATAATACATTTTCTTTTACTAAGGAAGTAAATTATAAAACGAATCAGTGAGATAAACAACCAAGATAAATAGCCTAGATATACCTTTTCATTTAATGAGTTGGCTCCACATAAGATGTTAGGTACTCCAGGCTGAATAGAAGAGAAGAAAATCAATTCTATATAATCAATATAATCCAACTTCTTTATTTCAGATTACACTATGTAACACAATTATGTCTAAAAAATATCTAAAAACAACTACATTCAGCACAAACTTTTATTTTTACCATAGCTCAGAAAAATGTCAGATTTATTGTGACAAAAAAAGGAAAGTGTATATTTTCGTTCATGCAAAAAAAACAAAAAAAAACACTAGTGTGGTAAATAGACAAAGACAGTCGAAAATCACTTTAAAAAGTTCATAAATTAGGTTTTCTAGATTTGCGAATGTACTGCACAATGCTATCTCGAAGAAGCCTCCAAATGTAGTCCCCTATCATGTTTTCGTTATACTGTCTTTATTAACGACATTCAATGTCCAAAATATCTTTATGAAAGCATTTGCCTTCCTCCTCTAAAGCCATGAACAGCTGCTACAAAGCATTTGTCTCCCACCTGTTAGCAGCTTGCCGATCTCATCACATTCTATGATCTTCTTGATCTGGGGTCCGATGAAGATACCAGCCTTGACCTTTGCTTCTGACAACTTTGGAAAAAGATCTTGGAGGTACTTGAAAGCTGCTAACACCATGTCAAGAGCAGTGACTAATTGCTTGATGAGGCCTTACTTGATGTGCAGTGGTGGCATCAGAGGCAAAGGAAATAAGGACATTTCATGAAACCGCCTTTAAGACCCATCAGGAATGACACTATTTTGATGTTCCGATGACCTCCCATCCACAGTTGTTATACTTCAAGGCACTCAGCAACATCTTGACACTGGTGTAGTCTGAGATGCACAGAATGAGCCATAGAGAGAGACGAGTTGTTACAGCTTGGAGGCACTGGGATGAGCTGTCTATGAATAGGCGACATTTACTCTGGTTACAGGTAATACCTATAGCCTCGAATAGACCGGCCACACTGATGAAGAAGCAAGCCCATCTTGCCGACTAAAGAAGTTGGACAATGTTTGGACGCTTTCTCTGATCAGTGACTTGCATGTTCCAATGTTTGAGCCTGGATTTCAGAAGCTCAGCAAGACCAAGGTGTCTGATCAGATGGTTGTCTTTCTGGTACCAGGCTCTAACATAGCAGACTGTAACATAGCAGCTATAATTAATTATATACATTTAAAAGCAGGACATTCTTTAAAATTTCTTAATACCGGACATTATATTAGCTAACAACATATTTTACTATAATACATTGATTTATGTGAAAACTCTTAAACTGTACAAGATCTAAATCAATGAAATTCTACAATATAAAGCACTGTCATAAGCAAGCAGCAAATGTCAACCGTACTTTCAAGAGTTTTCTTGCAATATTCACATAAGAAATGAGGTGCCCATAACAATTTATGCGTTGTAGGCATCGCACATCTTACAACATGATTTCACAAAATTCTTTCTGGCTCTTGTCTTTATAATATGTCAACATTTGTAGTGAAATTCATCTGCTGAGTGCAAACAACCTCTTGATGCCATCTAAATCAATAACTGCTCTCTAACTAAGATTTGTAATTCCCCAAAATGTTGATTTGAGTTACCTATGCTTTTAGACTTGTATGAGTACTATTGGACAGTCCTAAAAAGTTCTAAAGTTTTTTGACAGAATATTCTAGAAGACAACTCAGTATAGTACGCAAATAAAGAATTTCAAAATATCATTATCCTGATCACAGAAACAAAGATTTTGTGAAACAATATCTATTTTTCTCTTTGTTTTAGGAATAACAGTTTAGGTAAACATACTTTCAGCCCAGGAACAAAAAATAAAGTTAATATTTGTTGCATAGTATTATTATCCAATAGGTTAAGAAAATACATTTGAGCAAAACTGCGTAAGTAAGCAACCAGTTGCTTGAAAATTAAATGTTATGTTAGCTAATATATAAATTATACTTACATTATAAGTATTTTGTTCAAATTAGACTTACATATATAGTGTCTTGTTGGGCACAACAGGAATGTGGCACAGCGCATGCCAGTGGATTCCTGTTCTCTTTGGTACAGTTGTAGTACTGATTATTGTTCCAATCTTTGTAACCATCTCCAGACATCCCACAGCAACCAAGCTAGAAAAGAAAAAGTATAATCCAGTATTTTTTTAAAGTTTACAAAATAGATGAAGCCATATTTAACCCAAAACTAAATTAAAAGTTTGTTTGATTTCTTTCTTGTGTAGGATAATTCTGGACAAAAATGACTTTTTTTTTGTAAATTAATGTGGGCTACTAGTGTGTGAAAAAACGAAAACCAAGAAGTGAGTGTATAATAAATACAGCTGCCACCAGAACTGAAAATGATCCTGATATCTAAGTCTGAACAATAACTTTTGCCAAGGGTGGCTAAATAAGAGATCTATGAAAAGATTGGCTCATTTGTAAGCTGCACAAAAGTTAATGAAAAGTTTAATGTGGCTACTAGGGCCACATCTGGCCACCAGTGACCTATGCTGTTCTTTTTATAAACTCAGAAACAATATGGAACATCATGTATTGAGAAAATAGAATGGTAAGATGTGAAAACAAATGCAAACAATCAGGATTGATTTACCAGGGTTAGCGATTTATGACTTTCTAATTATTTTTTTAAAGGAAAAAATGTACTACATGTATTTACCACAGAAAAATTATGATATAAGTATATCTGCATTCAGAAAGGCTTAATAATTACAAATACTGTCATCCACTTTGAGAAATAGTGTTTATAAATAATGTCAGCATAGTATGACTCATGTATCACAATCATACTGAAAACTTACAATTTAAGAGTCTATTTAGCAAACAATTTAATTTTTAAAAACCTTTATGGTTCTGAATGTTATCAGTTAACTATTAATATTTATCCAGATGATGTTCTGATAGTAAACTGTGTCTTTTTTTTTCTATAACTTTTTAAACATATTTTTAAGGGTAGATTTTAATTATTTCTGAAATCTATATAGAAATTTTCAACTGGAAACACTATAAATAAAACTGCTTGGTCAATGAAAATAGAGTAACGTGTTTACCTTTTCTTGTATCCAATCAACAAGCATTTTTTTATCTTCTCTTTCAGTATAGAGTGGTATCAATTCATCTTTTAATGTTTTGACAAACAAATCTCTGAACTCATTAGATTTCAGAAATACATACACAGCCCCTCCAACTTGACCAAGAAAAATTATACACAGGGATATGTAATACTGTAAAAAAAAATTATTACAATACATTAGTAGCTGAATTTATTTTTTTATACAATGACCAATTATCAAAATTAATGGAAAATAAATGTTTATTAATTTAAATTACACTAACTAAGATAATTTAAATCAGAACTAGTATAGTAAAGGCTTTAGAATAATACAGTGAAAAATAAAACCTATAAGTAAGTATAGTTTGACTGTAGTGTCAATCAATGGTAACCCAAAGGCAGAAGCATAAAGACCACCATATGAGCAGGGTGTGCTAGTGGTCAAGGCAGGAACCTGTTGTCATCTAATTCTTACAGATTCATGACAATGGAGATGATTCTCTTTCAGCTGAATAGCTGTGTGCTTTGCATAAAAACACCATTTTGGCTTAGTGAGTAGCGATAGTCTCAAGCAGAATTGGTTTCAGATCAGCACTTTGGATGCCCTCTTCATCTAGACAAATAATAATGCTGGAACATTTTAGCTGTCTCATGATGATCAATGATTCAACACACAAAATATGTGCTTGGTTGGTGATTTTGTCCTGCCAGCAGATATTCATAATAGAGCAGAGAGAGTATTGGTGAAATTGCTCAAGTTGTTTGACCTGCGTCCTGTACAGCGTCCATGTCTCACAGACATAGGGAAGTGATATGAGGGTGACTGCTTTACAGACTTTCAACTTAGAGGGCTTGACTGGCCTTTTGAATTGTGGCATATATCCGTTGGTCTAATGATCTTTCATTTTAAATTGTGTGGCCAAGGTACTTTAAGGTGTTGACATTTGAGAGTTGGGCGCAAACAATGGTGACGCTGGGCCAGCCTCGTAGCCAAGGGGGGACACTGGGGGGGGCCATGCCCCCTGCTAGGTGTGGAGTGCCCCCCCCCCCCCGCTTAAAAAAGAAAAAGAGGACAAAATAAAGAAAAAGTAACTAAAATGAGAAAAACTGCCCCCTTGCTGGGTATTGGTGCCCCCCTGCTTACTTTGACCTGGCTACGGGCCTGCACTGGGCTCTTGTGATGCTCGCCCAAGTGCAAGCTGATAAATCATTTCTGTCTTGATAATATTGATGTTGAGTCTAAATAATTTCATTGCTTCAGAGAATCTATCAGTAATTGTCTGTAGGTGGCTCTCTTGATTTGCCATCTGCACTCAGTCATCAGCAAAGAGGGCCTCCATTATAGCTTTTTATGTGATTTTTGCTTCGGTAGTCAGACGGTGGAGGTCAAAAGAAACATGGTATTCACAGTTATGGTAGCTACATAACTGATAATGATAGAATTGATGATTATTATAAACCTTGTAATATCTATACAAAAAAAATTACTGAACATACCAAAAACCAGACCTGAGCATTGTTAATTGAAGCATTTCAAGACAAACTAGCCTAACCTAAGAAGTGGTTAAACTCTTCAATAATATGTCATTGTAATTTTTTTACATATATATTTACTTACAAGTTTAATAAAACAAGTATTTTCTCTCAAAGCACCTATGCAACCACAAAATCCGAGTAAAAACATTAGACACCCTGTGATAACAGCCATAATCGACACATCAGTGATGAAATCAAAAACTGATCTCACATCTTCAAATGAAAATGTGTCTTTCTCAAGGTGTGCCCATATCCCAATGGCAAGCAAAGATAACCCAGCTAACTGTAAAATTAAAGAAAAAAAAAATGTTCAAAATTATTTTAAAAATATTCATACATAGATAATAAGAAGAAAAGAACATTTTTACTTTAAATCAGTAAAATAAAACATTCAAAGATATCATATGATAGAAGATGAAATTCCCAAAAGTGAATGATTTCATTCAGATAAAGATATGTTTTTTCTTAGAAAAAGCAACTCATGATGATTATTAATCCTAACACCTAAAATAAAAGTGAATGAAAGATTTCATTTAAATGGCAACAAATGTAACCCACAAATATAATCTACTAATTATACATTCATTTTTGAATTATAAATATAAGAAAATTTTAGAGTATGTTTCTAGATTTAAGATTATGTGCTAGAGCCTTTCCAACTTTCCAAAATGCTAGAAAAGTTTATTGGCTAAAAATATCATTTTTTTTATAATTTGTCGACTGTGTAACATGTATTATATTGTAAAATGTAATTATAATTTGTGAATTGTGATATACATTCAAACTCGCATAGCTCAATAAAATTTGTATCCAAACATCAATTAGTCAGATAATGTTTAGGCCTATAAAATTAGATATACTTTTAATTACAATATATCAAATTAAGTGATTTATCGAATTATCTGCAATCAAGTTAAGTAAGTTCTTCTAAAATGAAATATGAATTTTTTGTTTAAATGTAAGTAATGCATCAGCTATTAATGGCAAAATGAATGCCATGATACCAGGTTCAGAAAATAGAATAACAATTGCACTAATAGGTCTAATTAAATTTTTGATTTTGATAAAAATAATACTGTCTGCTTTATTTATTTTTTTAGCCTATATATTATACGGCTGTGTTCTGATAAATATCTGATTATCAGTGAAGTTTTTAACCCTGCTCTGGTGACATGAAAAAGTCACACTGTTGACCCCATTGTGAAAAACATGCTAGATGGACAGAATGAAAGCACTCAATTAATATATTTATTTTTTTTAAATTGATACCAAGTGTGTCCCATCTTTGTGGTGTCAGCTTCTAGGTATCGCCACCAGTTTTTTACCGTACCAAATACTTGGACGACTTAGTCTTAGTGCTTTCCTTGGGGACTATGGTGTCATTTAGCCCCAAGAAACAAACAAAAAATTAAATAATAAATCATTGGAAATACCTTGAAGCTGTCAAAAATGCATTCTATTTAGGAAAGCCTTATAAGAAAATATGTGCAAGAGTCACAAGGTGAAGTCACTAATTCAATTATGAGTTATTGTGACAGTTTCCAATACAACACAGTCCAAAGTGATCAAAGAGAGCTGGGGGTCACAGACCCCCCATGGTACTAATAAATCATAACATTAATTAGTTTCAGCTACACTAACTAATTAATATTATGATTTATTAAAATTCCAAATTAACCGCTATCATTACTATCCAAAACAGATAGTATGAGTGGGGCTAAATTGGTATTTACTTTTTTTTATAAGAAATTTCAGAAAAAAAGATTTACCCAAAAAGTAAAGTTAAAGAAAAACAAAATGTATTTTAGCAATGGATTCACAAACGTATCTCGGCTGGTACAACAGGCCATTGTAATATGACATATGATAATCTACTCTGACTATCAATCATGTTATGAAATTATTTATACATTTCCGTATTGGCGTTCAGAAAGACCAATTGTGTCGCCATATTTATTCGGTTTTCAGTACATTTTTTGACATAAGAATTACTTCCCTTTTTTATATGGAAAGAATTGGGGAGGGGGGGAGTATACAGAACCGTAGACTTACTATACATGTATATTATAGTATGTCTATGGCTATGCACCAGACTCCATGTTATTTAAACTCAGTGGTTATCATATAATATCTACTTAATTTACAAATGTGCAAAATTGTGTTTGACCAAAAAGGCTATTTCAATAATTCACTTGAAAAGGGTTTTATATTGAACAGACAGATAGAATTTAAGACTAGTTTTAGCAAAATAAAAAAAGTAAATACCCCTCTCCCTTTTTTCCCGCAAATAATAGACAATTTGTGCATGACCGCGATCATAGTCATAGAGCTTTCTCTGAAACAAATGGGGGAAAAAAAATCTACCACCTTTTTTTTAAAAAAGACACTGTGTGTAGCAGCCCCGTAGCCAGGTCAAAGTAAGCAGGGGGGCACCAATACCCAGCAAGGGGGTACCTTCTCAGTTTAGTTACTTTTTCTTTATTTTTTCCTCTTTTTCTCCTTTTTAAGGAGGGGGGGCACTCCACACCTAGCGGGGGTGGAGCACGGCCCCCCCAGTGCCCCCCCTTGGCTACGGGGCTGGTGTGTGGGCGTGTATGGGAGGGGGGTTCACTACTTATATAACATGTTACAGCTAAAACTTTTGATCTCTCTCTCTCTCTCTCTCTCTCTCTCTCTCTCTCTGCGTGTGTGTGTGTATGTGAAATAACATTTACAAATGCATTAAATCTAGCAAAAAAATGCTTTTGTAAACAGATATAAAAAACATCGTGCATTTTTATTATTATGATTATTATTAAATATGATCTACAAATTTTAAAAAAGAAAAAAAAATCGTGAATCCTGGTGGGGTGTGGAGAAATTCCTTGCCCTCTCCCCCCCCCCCCCAAATCCTAAAATGGCGTCATTAACAGCGCGTTCTCATTATTTTGAGAAATTTAAAGCATGATTTATTTATTCCTTTAAAAAAAAAAAAACAGGGATCCTTGGAGGAAGTGGGGATGGCAAGTAACCTTCACTCTATCCCCTCCTTCCCCCCCCCCCCCCGGAAGGAATCATAGATGTGGTGCTACACCAGCCAAGGGGATTCAATATTTTTTATTGTGTAAATACCAAATAGTGCATACAACATTTAATTGGGAGTAACCTTTTCTTTCCAATTTAACTATTCTGGTGGAATTTCGGTGGATTTCATAATGTTTTGATGCTTTTCGTTAAAAAAATATGTAGCAAATCTGGCACTCTGTGATAAGCGCGGTCAGTGAGAATTTCATAATGCCAAATTATACCATTTTAGTTTGGTTTGGAGTAGGCATACTGGTCGGGAGGTGATATGTATACCATCATCAGTTCAGTGAAAGATCATTGGTGTTCCCTGGCCAGGCTAAAAAAAAACTTTTTGCGTCAGTGGTGGTGCCATGTCAATGAGGTTAGATGAGACCCTTGTATTCACAGCTGGTGGTGGTGACGGATGTGATCAGCACAATACCTTTCTGGTCTGTCACACTTAATTAAGCACACTCGCAGCCTTCCATTTCTGGCAGATGTTGTAGGCACTAGAGAGCTGCACGGGATTTGGATTCGCGGGAGTCCTGCGGAATCTGCGGGATTGGAAATAAATTTATCGGGAGTTCTATGGGATTGGTTTTGTTTTTGCGGGAGTCCCGTGGGTTTGGGTTTTGTTTGAGTGGAACTTTCGCGGACTTGGATATGATTGCTATTGAAATTTCTTTAAAAAGCGCCTGTAAAAAAAGTCGCTAAAATATTTCAATTAATTTTTTCAAGGTGGTTTTGAAAACGCGGGAGTGGGTGTGATTTTGACTCCCGTGCAGCTATCTGGTAGGCACACAACATCCTGCCCACTATCTATCGTAATAGAAAAAATCATTGCCTTGCCCTTCCTACTGGTCTGACTGTTACGGGCAAGTGCTAAAATCGTTTTTTTAAAGTAATGAGGAAATTAAGAGATTTTTATTTTGCATGGTTATATCTCTGTTCTTTTCATGATCAATAGGCATACTTAATTTAAACTACTGCACATTTCAAATAAAAATAGGAAAAAAAAATAATCAACAATTTGTTTTTTTTTAAAGTCAAACTCTTAAGCACACAAATGTATCAAAAAGCTTTTGTTTTATTTATACATGTATTAAATCATAAAAATTTTTCACATTAAAAAAAATTAACTATTTAGCCAAAAAATGTACAACACATGCATATTAACAAAATAGGCTGTATAATTAAAAAAAACTAAAGATCTTCATCAAACAAAATGAAACAAACAAAAAATATTTAAAAAAAAATAAGATAAGCAATAAAAGGGAATGAACATCTTTATTGTTCTAAAAAAAATAGCAGATGCACAGCATCCATTGTGACTTATGAATACATTTTATGTTACAGCAACAATTTCTAATGAGGTTAAAAATTCTAATATTGCATAACATGTTAAAAATAATTGATATTATGAAGAAAAAAAATTAAGATACAACACCTGCAGTCGAAAGGACAAACTCATAAAATCATCCATACATTAACAAATTGTTCTACTCACTTTTTATGGACAATTAAATAATACACAATTAGGTACTCTTTTTATGTACAGAACTACACTTAAGCTGAATGGAAATGAAGTGTTTTGTTCCACAAAAACCAACATGGAAATTACTACATGTAAACATTAAATTTACTGTACAATAATAATGATACACTATTTATAGCGAACTAAAAGAATTCATCATTTTTTTTATTCCTTCTTGAAAATTAAAATATCAAGCTAGAAATGGAAAAAATAATAGTTGTTTTTGTTTACTTTTCCATAATATTTTTGTTATCTTTAAAAATTATTTTTCCAAAGCAATGTATGGAAACTACAGCATGGCGTTTGATGCTGAAGAAGAGCTGCTTAAATGAAAAGGGCAAGGTCCGTCAGTCCACTGAAAAAGAAATATGCATGTATTAAGTTTATCCAGCTTGTTGTATTTAGTATAGTTAGATTGTGAGACTTTTCGGAATTTCGATAATTTCGAAACAAATGTTATAAAAAGGTTCATATGATTACAGTTACTGTGATAATTGTCACCAGGGAAATAATTAAATTCAGAAATAAGAAAAATGAATAAATTTTTAAAAAAAGTTTAATAATTATAAATTATGCCAAAAGTCACTCAGCCTGGAAACATTGGTTGTAATTCATATTTTAGTCATAAAAAGATGAGATTATGTTAAAAATTAGATGTATACCTGAATGATACCATGTTCTGACATTTGAGAAGACTGAAAGTGGTCTTTTAGTAATGCTTGTGAGAAACTTGTATGCATACGATAACCTTCAGCCTCATTTACATTGTCTCCACATTGCCTATATAGATCTGTGAAAATAATTTGACTTATACAGGATGTAATTTATTGTAAACTCTTTTTTTTTCAGTTGTAACTTTTTCTTTGTTATAAAACCTAACCGAGCAAATGTGTTAGTATTCACTATATGGTATACATATTGTTAAAACTGATAGATGAGCATAAATAATTATCCTTTAAGAAAACAACAACTGTGCCATTATGAACAAGTTTAAAACTTGTTAACTTATTTTTTTTTCATTAAAAGCCATAAAATGAATCTTACTGTCCAAAGGCACATTATTTTGGACATGTGTATCTTTGAAAACTTAAAAAAAAAAAATTCTGGGCCAAGAAAAATCATACAACTTTTCAAACAAAGTACAATCATGCAATTTTTAATCCCACCTTTAAGCAAAGAAGATGCCCATAACTGTACATGTACATCAGGTATCTTCCCTGCCAGCTGCATTGCAGGAGTAACTAGATTCATTGCTTCCTACAAAAATTGATTACAATTTAAATTAAACAAAAATTATCTTTAAGGCTCCTTGCTATTACAAAACTTATATTCATACTTATAATAAATAATTTCTACGCCATAAAAAGTTTCATACTGTTTACAGAGCATATGAAGGCCTAAATAGCTATTCAAATGACCTGAGTATTTCCCAGGGAAAGAAAAATGTGCCCAAGAAGTACAAGTGAACAAGATGTAAGTCGATTCAAATCCTCAGCATTAGCCATTTTTAGTGTCTCACGCAAACATCGCCTGTGGAGATTTAATAGAAATGATTGCTTAACATAGTTTAAAATATACATATCAAGAGGATTAATAACATGAAATGAATTGTCAAAATTTGAAACAGTCTAAGAAATGTAATTATATATATATATAATATATATATATATATATATACATGTATACATATATATATATTTTAAAAAGTAATTACAAATTACAACTCAACTATTTTTTGTATTGTCCACTCAATTTACAATTATTTTTTCGCCAAAAAAAAAAAGCAAGATGTTTATCATTTTTTTCACCATTTTCCTGCTAATTAGCAGAAATAATGTATCTGTACAGAACTATTATTATAGTCAAAAGCTCAACTTATGAAAAACAGTATGTATTAAATCCTTGATAAGATGAACAATAAAATATGCTGGCTAATGCTTTTTAAAGCAGCAAATTAATTGGTTGCAATATCAAATAGGATCAGTCTGCACCAAAATTACATTACATTTACTTTACTAAACTGACAAATGTGCTGCTTGTGAAGTTGGGAGAGGTCAAGCCTGAAAATTACAGACAGCATAACTAGCCAAGTAATGAGCGATTATGGGAGTGTTTTTTGTTTGACAGCTATGATATAGCATCAGTAATATGTGATGGAACCAGCATTTCTTGGGGTAGGGACTTAATGGAAATTGACAATGATAGTTTAATAAATGGTGATCTTCTTCTCTGGGTTAGGGAAATTTGCAAAAAATGGTATTTAAATATTTAATCAGAAATACGCAAATAAAGAAATAGAAACCAGGATTTAAAGTAAAGATGAGAAGGACTTTTTAAAATTTACTTAGTTATATATGCATTTATTTCATTCCATCATTACATGTGTTTAATAATTTAGAAGGTATTTGCGATACACATGCTTAGAGGGTAATTCAATTATACAAAAATACAAAGTTTAACAAATAGAAAACATTCTGTTAAATACAGTTACAGTTTAAGTTAAACATTTACAAAAATTATTTTAGACTATTTTAATAAAATTACCTGAATATCTTATAAAATGAATAAAATGCACAAAAAAGATGGGAAAAAAATGTTGCTGCCCAAGGATTGCAGGGCAACAAAATTTCAGTATAATGAAAAAATTTTGAGTTCCCATCTATTTTGTTTTAGCGACACTTGACTATATTAAGATTGGAGGACCATGTTTATTTTAGAAAAAGAAAGTTAAATGGACAATAAGAGTAGGGAAAGGAGAAAATTATATAACGCAAACATTCCTGTTGAAAAATACATATTTTACTTACTTAGCATCACTGAAATTAGCTTGAAAGAAAAACTGCAGTCCTTTGACATAATAAGATGCCGCTTTCAAAGTATGAGAACTGCAATTTAAAACAATCTGCCATGTTATATTCTACTAGTTCAGATTTTCATTTTTTATTTTGCAAATATTTGTCATCATAGAAAATATCAGCAATAAATTCCAATAATATTCATAGAGTATTATTATATACATTTAAAAAAAATTGTATTGACTAGCACAATTTTGTGAATAAATAGTTGCTGTAAGTTTTGTTTTAAAACTTACCCAGTAGGTATTGTTTCTGGGTTTATTGAATCCAAAAGGCCTATCAATTCTGACTGCCTATTGGTACGCAAATAAACAATGGCTAAATTCAGGTTGATGAAATTGATTAGGTCACTTCCACCAGCCATCTAATAAAATATTTGCATGAATTATTGCCAGAATTAGAAGAAAAACAGAAATGACACAGAATAAAATTCTATTACAATAACTATTATTTTCAAGTTATGTAAAAATAATCAACTTATAATTATAAAATCATCTCTTCAATAATAAGACTAATGCTAACAGCATATTTTTTATTTGAATTTTCAAGTATTTTTTATATAATTATTTACAGTGAAATGTGGCAAAACTGACAGGAACTCTTAATTTATACATTGTGCTAAATTTCAGTACACTGAATTAGGGAAAGAAGGCGCCAACATTTTTTAACCCAGTCTTTTCAATGCATTTCTTTCATTATAGGTATAAGATATTTAGGTAATTGGACCACAATAGTCCAAAGTAATTTTTTATGGGAAAATTAAACTGTAACTGTAAGTAAGGAAACGGTTGGTTTTTTTTCATAAAATTTTGTAGTGTACAAAATTAGCCTTCAAGAAAAAAAAATCTGTTTGTATGCATGAATTATCTCCCTTGTATTGGAATTTCTTATGTGTATCGCATATACCATCTAATTTATTAAATACATATAAATGTAATAATTAATTTTTTTTAAACATGATACAGTTTTACTAACATTTAGAAAAAAAAACATTTTTCACAAAATTAAAAAAGACTAAACCCATAAAAAAAGTAAATTTAAAAAGTCCTTCTCCTCTATATTTTTGCAAATTACGATACAAAGTTCCCCAACCCAAACAAAAAAAGATCACCATATACATTAAACTATAACGTTTGCAAAATGCGAATGTCAGTTTTCATCAAAAATACCTAGACCAAGCAATATTGGTACAATCACATTTTACTAAAGCTATACCATAGCCCTGCATTTCAGGGATATTTAATTTTCAGTTTAAAACAACCAAGAGTTGCTGTGTGACTCATCACAAAACCATGTGACAAAGTATCGCATTAGAAAGGTAAGCACATACCTCAGGAAAATAAGTACAATTATTTGTGAGCTTATGTGTGAGGGGTACTCGTGGACATATTTTCGCACCCTTAGGGGTACCAGTGCCGTTACGAGCTTAACTCACGCCCAGGGCACAAAACCTTTTTAATACATTTTTAGCGCCCCCCCCCATTCGAAAATCATATTATATTATATGTAAAGGATAAATTTGGCGCCCCATTGTGAGTAGCGCCCGGGGACATATGTACCCCCCCCCAGCTACGCCTCTGAGGGGTACTGTCATAAAAAAGGTTGAGAAACATTGCTATAGCTGTCAATCACAAAAACACTCCTTTTATGTCTCATTTCTTGACTAGTAATGCTGTCTGTAATTTTAAAGCCTTGATCCAGCTACCTTCCAGCAGATACATGTACTGTTTTTAACAATTCTTTAAATGTGTATCTTTTTACCTCCCCCCATTAGATGCCTATCACTGCATAAGGTTAGTACTGAACTGTCCGAACTTTTTTCCCAACTGAACTCAAATTAACCTCATATTTGGGTTGGACTGTAACATTCCATCTACCCTGCTAATTATATGTTTTTTTGCATGCTGAACTCAATCCATTTTGATATTGAGAAAAAAAATATCTGCAATTGGGTTTTTTTTTCGCAATACTGAAAGTAAGAAATTTTATACAATGAAGTTTTTCAACAGATGTTATATAAGCAAAGGGGAAGAGAGAAAGAAAATTTTCAATAGTGAAAAATTCATTTTACTGGCGTAATACATGTATTAACAACATTTCATTGTATTTGAAAAGAAGCTTAACTTCTAATGATAAGAACTATAATAATGTAATATGAAAAAAATTAAATAATTATGTTAACATATTAGTCATCCAAACCTTTAATGCAGTTTTAAACTGAGCTTCTGCAGCCTCCATGCAATTCATTGACATTGCATATAAGCCCTGAAAAACAGAAAAATTATTTGCATTTAAATACTTAAGACTATTAAAAAAATCATTGAATGAATATGATAAAAGTGATTTCAGAACTTACAATTAATGTATGTATTTGAGATCCATGTGTAGTGAATAACCTAGGCTGTTGCTGACATACATGGCAAGCCTGAAATATCTATTGAACCAAGAAAAAAAAAACATTAGCTAATTGTTAAAAAATAATAAGACTTAAAAATGATTTAATGCTCTTAAATTCATAACTTCTAAATATTAAGAAATTTATAAGTTTGAAACAAATTACTTCATGAATAGCATTGGATTTATTGCCCATGATAAGGCGGCACATAATAATATGTTCCAAAAGCATCATTTGGAAAGAGGAAAGAAGAGGATTGCTGTCCATAACTGCAAAATTGAAAAAAGAAATTTTTAAGTAAAATGGAAGCCAATTAAAAATACAGTTAACTTTGTTTTCAAAATTATGAAAATTTTCCTCTGGATGAAAAAATAAATTATGAGAGATGCTAACATTTAAGTTTTTCTATTTGCATAAGTGCTTTATCTGTGTACTTCTGAGCTTTATCCATGTAACCAGCTTGCATAGAATGCATTACTGTCACCTGAAGAAAAAATATTTGTTAATATAAGTAACCAGAAAAAAGTTGAAAAACTAACAGCAATTGCATTATTTAAACAGTATCTGCTTTTAATTTTACAGCTGTTGTCATGGTTTTTTTACCAATAAAATATCACAATGCCACAAGAATATTTCAAAGAAATTAATTACAAAAAATTATACAATAATAAAATACTATACCAGATAAACTAGTATGCACATATGCTCTTTTGGTAGCCACTGAAACATTTCTGCTTCATTTGAAATAACAGGATCTGTAAAACAATGTCAGTAATATGTTATAACTTGCACCAAAGTTGATATACGATTTCATTAAAATTCCAAGGAACTAAAAATACATGGACAACAAAAGCAAGAATGAACATTTTCAGATAAATAACAGAAATATCCTACCATCATCAGAATGATTGTGTGCAATAATTTGAATACTTTGCTGTAACTGTTTTAAAACAGGCTTCACACTTTTTACCTGATTGAACGAGAACAATTAAACAGCCTTATAATCTAATAATGCATTAAACTCTAGCCCAGTTTATAAAGAACTTTTCTACATGTGCCAAAATATTAATTTGTAGTAAATGTCTCTGACTTTTAATGCTTTAATTTTTCCATTTAGCAATTTACCTGACCAGCCATAAGGTAATGGCAAACTTGCAACACTAAAAAAAACACTTTTAAATATTCTTTGTGTAAGTGACTTCCTGAGAATGATTCTATAAGTTGGCCTGCTTGTGTCATGGAATCGTTGATACATGGGATATTTTTGCTAATAAGTCCAATCTTAGAATTAAGAATAAAAAGTAAAAAAGTTATGAGGGCTACATAATTGGATATATGAATTAAAAAAAATATATAAATGACATTTTGTCATGTATGTAGCAAGAATATGCAATATTTTGTACTACTGAGCTTAAGCATTTTACAATGGAATCAAACCAGGATATTCATTGAAATAATACAACTAGCTACTAACCATGCCTCTACTTAGCATAAAAAGAAGTCTGGTGTACTCTGATCTGACAGCAAGAGCATAGTCAGCTCCTCTTCCCAATAAACTAATAGCTGCATTCCAGTCTTTCTCAGCTGTATATAATTGCTGTAATAAAACAGGATAATAGAAATGAATAAATTTGAAAATGACATTTTTTTTAAGCTGTATTATTTAGAAAAAAAAACAGGAATTTTTTTTGCCAGTAAACATAACTTTAATTGCAACACATGTAGACTTACTGCCAGCTGAAATAATAATCGACAGTGCCAATATGGTGACTGGTGAGACAATTCAACGCCTCTTTGTAGAATGGGCTTTGCATTATTTGGGATTTCCTATAAAGTAGAATTGATCTATCCATTTAAAAAATTTAACTATAATAGTATTTTTCACTAAATGATTTTAATATTTTATCCATTGTGAAATCAATGGTAATGAAATTATTTTATACAGGTCAATAGTAAATTTTGGTTAAAAATAGATTATAAGCAGTCCCAAACAATTATTGTCTTGTCTCAGATAATTACCACTATTACTGTTACCTGTTTTTCTGTAATGACTTGTGCAAGTATGCTAGCAGATTCAAAACGAACATCATCGATATGAGACAGCTTAATATTATTAAGGCAGTTAATCATATTACATTAAAAAAACATGTATTAAATACTTTTTATTGTTTTTAAAGGATATTAAAGAAAACATTGTAAAGATTCAAAAATATATTAGTATCTGGTTGCATCCTTTTTACAATAAAATTTTTAAATGTACATCATCATGTCACTGGAACTGCTGCACACTACATGCAATATAATTATATGTGACATTAATTTTAAACAGCAGAAGAATCAGATTAAAAACTAATTTTTCCCTGTTAAACAAGACTTCTAAATCTTTTTATCAAAGAAGCCATCATAAAAAAACATTAAACAATAACAAGCTCTGTTGCTAAATAATATGCTTTGAATAATAATAAGCCTCTTAAATTAAGACAATGTAACAAAAAGAATAAACTCATTCATATATAAGAAACTGTACATTTCAAGGCCAGGAATCTAAACTAATCACTATTCAGTTAGAAATGGTACTAGAATATTTGGAAGGTCAGTGATAATACCTTATCAGCGATGTGGTTATAAAATGCATTGATTTTACTAAAGCTTATTGACGATTTGAATATAAGATGTCATATTTTAACTAAAACTATATCAGTGATAGGTGGAAAGAATACACAAGATATAAAAGCAAACTCACACAAAGACCTTCGTAAGGATACAATCTCCGTTATTAGAAACTTAAATATTTCTACTACTTAAATAATTTGGTTTTCAATATTTTTTTTTTTACATTTGTAACACATGTAAAATGAAAAAGTGAGGAGTGCCTAATGCTCCTTATTTTCCGTCCGCTCCCTATTCAAACATAGATATCCAACAAGTTAGACAATATCTGTTGTAAACAACTGGCACACCTATAAAATAACCTTCATCTCCTTTGATAAGACATATTATCCTCTTTGATTAAACATATTATCCTCTTTGACTATCAAATAGGGAAGATGAAAGAGAAACCATAACTTGCTTTATAAAGACCACGGAGTTAGACAATATCTAATGGTTTAAAAAACTTCTATTCGATCACTCTACCTTCATCTCAAATCTAGAGGCTGAAAAGGAAAATTAGGCCGGTATAAACCAAGTTGGTTGGCACACCTATAGTACAAACTTTTTCCACTTTTATAATTATTTTTTTCCAATTTCCAACGGTTGTACATAAATTATAACTGTCTAAGATGTTGAAGATCAGATAAATAAACCGTTCATATTTCGGGGTGGGTTTTTTTGTGCATGAACAACTCATAAAATAAATTGTATTTATCACAATAAGAATATACAGTCGATTCCGCTTAATTGGGACTCATCGGGACCGAGGTTTTTTGTCCCAATAAAGCGGCTGTCCCTAATTAAAAATACAAATTTACTATTGGCTTCTTGGTTTGGTTTCTTTGAGATTTGTCCCAAATAAGCGGCTGTCCCCAACTAGCGGTGTCCCAATTAAGCGGAGGTCCACTGTATTTCAATAATTTTCACATTAAATTTTATGTATAGGATTTTAATTTTAAGGATACATTTGATGAAAGTGTCCACTGAAAAAAAAAATGTAAACAGCTATTATTCATTTATGTGCAGAAAATAAATAAGTTAGTAATGACAATAAACCATAAATAATTTTAAATTAAAAAAAGTACAGGTTTAAAAAAAAAAAATAAAAAGTAAAAGTGAATTTTATTTGGTTGGAAAAAGTAGGTTTAGAATGTTTTATAATTAAAAAAAGTAAGTGTGCCAAACTTATTTATTGATATAATTCAATGATTCGTATAGCATAATAAATTATGGCATAAGCAAAAGTCATTAAATAGTACTCATTATTTGATTCATTGAAGGAATGACTGTAGTCAGACAGCTTACAATTAGTCTTATTAGGTTGGCAGACACACAATTATATTTTTAGTTTTCAAAATTTCTCGACATAATTAATCTATCGACAAATGATTAACAAATATTTATAAATCGGATAAATATGTCATATATATATATATATAATATATGTTTAACACATAATAATTTAAAGGATGAATATAACATAGACTTAGGACATAGACAGTCTTTACTTCATCTTAAACTACTGTTGTTTCAAGATTTTTATTTTTTTTATGAGACTTTAATTTAAAATTATTTAATAAAATATTATTATAATTTAATTTTATAGTTATTAGGGGCCTAGGCAAACTGTCATCTTTACACTTAGTGCTTACACTACGTTTTCTAAGATGACTAATTACTATTATTACTACTAGCCTATTATATTACATTAATTTATAGCAATTAGTTTGAATTAGCCTACTATACAGACTGTACTAATACTAATACTCTATAGTATAGGTTATTGCTGTTGTTGTTTTTTTTTACAAGATTGGCATTGCTGAAATTAAAATTTGTATTCAATACACAAAAAAAAGTATCTGAAATCAAACCTATCTAACCCTGGATAGTACTTGACTATTAGTAGTATTACTAGTACTACTAATACTATTAGCTATTACTTACTATATTAAATATTACTTAGGACTTAGACATCAGTTACAATCATTCAGACAGTCGATTGGCAAAATGTATATAGCTGTATTAAAGCCGGTATTGCCAAAGCACTGAATGTATTATTTTCTACAAACACTTGAGTAATATATTCAACGAAAGCAATACATTTTAGAAAACTACACTGGCATTACTTATTACTTACTGCTTGTTCTAAATGAGCTTTGGCGATGTCTATATTTTTAGCATGAGTCAATAAGATGTTTCCTAATTGTAGATGAGTGCGAGATTCTATGTGAGGGGGCGGTTTAAAATTCAAAATCGACTGTAGACAATGAATACAAAGTCTAATATTTGGTGGATTAGAGGTTCTGAAATGTTCAGCAAGTCCGAGTAAAGCGACATACCAAGGCTGTTCTGAGACAGCAGAGGCAGACGCCATTTTTATTGTTTAGTTTAATTTGAGAAGTTGAATCGATACCTCGTATCGAACTTTCGATTTCTAAGCACTGGTCTATAAATGTTATCATTGTTCCCTATGGCAGAGGTTTTCAACCTGTGGTCCGCGGACCCTCAGGGGTCCGCGAGGAGCTTCAAAGGGGTCCGTGGGCAAGTCAAGGAAAGTAGTAATTTTTTATAAATTTTTGCTTGGTTTGGTTGATTGGTTAGCTTTTAGCTAAACAAAAATACTAGCTATGCCAATGTTTCAGGCACAGACAACAATGTGCAGAATTTAAAAATTCGCTGGTATTTCCTTATATTTTCGTCAGAAGTCTGAACTAGACTACATACATGTACTACATGTACTTGTGCAGTGAGTTTTTGAGTCATGTCATCTTGGCAATCAATATTTCTTACTTACTGAGCTCTGACATCACTGTTAAAACATCCGGATCTCTGCAAACGTGTGTATTGTTGATAAATAATATGGTTAATCAGTGTTCACAATTATTATATGCCTCGATTGGCCTAGAAATAATCGTACACAAAAAGTTTTTGATATCAAATTGCTGGTAAACACTTCGCATGTTAATTTAAAATAACACTCAAATTTTTTTGGTTGAAAGTATACTTTTCGTAAATTTTAATATGAAAATAGGTCAGAGCAATAACAGGGATTTTTCACTAACACATCGATGAAACGGTGTGAAATACTAGCGATGAACATATTAGGCTTTTCTGTTGTCATGTAATTTGCTTATGTGACAAATACGTTATAAAATGTTAGTAAACAATTCAAAATATTTGATAAGATTTGTATTTATTTTATTATTGTAGTCTATTTTATTTTAAAATGTGAGTTTTCGTCATCAGAATGTGAAATATTTTTACAGATAATTACCTCCTCTAACTCTCTCTACTCTGAAACTTTGTGTCTAATTTTTTCCCAATGAGATCTAAGTCAAAGGGACTAAACTGTTGTTGGTCATTTCTTTATAAATATTGTCTAAATAAAACTGTTCAAGCCTAGTAGCATGCATAAATTTGTGAAGAGGAAAACTGACCAGAACCTGGAAGATTCGGATGATCAAGCAGCCAAAGACGAAAGAAAAATAAAACGGCGCAAGTATAATCCAGAATATATACCACTCGGCTTCATCGCAGTGGGGACCGATGCTGACCAACCTCTTTGTGTCGTGTGATGCAAACATTATCGAGCGATGAGGTGAAGCCTGTGAAATTGAGGCACCATTTGACAAAAATGCATTCGAAACTTGCCAGTAAAGCGAAGGAATACTTTGAGAGGCAGAAAGAGCTCAACTTGAAACATAAAGGCAAACTGATGGCCTGCACTACTGTAAACGAGAAAACTCTTCGAGCGTCGTATTTGGTTGGGAGCATTATGAATAGTGCGTTCCAAAAAACATCACACATGAGCTAATTATACCGGCAGCAGTCGACATGTGCGAAGATGTTGTAGGAAAGTATGTTCATCAATGTCCTGCTACCATTTTCTACGAAGTACTTGTGCTAAACTGCATTCTCTGCTGTTACTGTTACCAAGTACAGGTCCAGACTGGACATTGAACATGAAATACACAAGTTTATTTCGCATACCACCATGCTTGGACAAACTTTGTAATGCAAAACAGGCACGGCCTTACCACTGAACAGAAAACTGTGAAACAGACATACCAGTAGAATAAATACTCGGTGATTGTTTCATATTTTGGATAGATAGCTATTTTGGTAGCTGAAATGACTTGTACATGTTTTGCGCGTAACTTAGGCCAGGCCTACCGTTTAGCAGAATTTAAGTAGATTGCATCCGCAAACTTAAGACATATTCTGGCCCATCCTGAGGTACGAAAAGATGAGGCCAGGGCGCCTTGGGCTATGGGGGTCCGCCACCCGGGCTTGGAATGCCTGAGGGGTCCGCAGCATAATAAAGGTTGAAAACCTCTGCCCTATGGGACTGGTTGTCGGTTGATTGAAATATGAGTAAATTGGGGAAGGGGTATTTATATATATATAGAGAGAGAGAGAGAATTTTATGGCACTGGACCTGGACGCTATATGTATTCTATAAAAAAAATCAGTAGAAGTCTGAAGTTTAAAAAATAAGCACAACTCAGTTTATGAAGAATAAGAGGAGATAAACAATTAAACAACAAACTCAAAGTGCTCATAAACTCAAGAGCCCTGAACCGTATCATCTTACATGTACTGTACCTATCATTAAGGTGGCCCAAAAGTGTAAAAAAGAAATATTTTTTTAAATAATACTAATTAATTATAAGTTGATACTACGTAAAATATCTATTTTTAAACTTTATAGCTAAACATAGCCCAAGCTTTACTATTTTGGTAACTTGTTTACTGCTGAACAACTATCCGCGGCTGCTGAATAGGCTACGCCTGAGCCAGACATGGGCAAACTACGGCCCCTGGCCCTAATCCAGCTCGTCCGACAGTTTAACCCATCCGCCGCTCTTTTCAGAGTGAAGCTCGGCATTATCCTTTAATGCTATGAAGTTTTCTTATAATTTACAATAGCTCTCGGTTCGGCCAGCCGGTCTAATTTACAGAACTTTGTAGCTTTGTTATATAAAGATAGATATGCCTATCATTAAAATATTGCCTACATTGGCAACTCATTCACCTATAGACTACAGAAGTTTCCAAATGGCTGCCTCGGGAACATCCTTAAGGCGACTAGATAAATTACGAAACGAATATCTATGGCAGCTGCCAAACCAAGATTCCATAGATCTACAAGCGTCCAGAAGAAGATGGAGATGGATCAGCCAATCACTAAGGAAGCCTCCAGAAGACATCACAAAAATGTCTCTGCTGTGGAACCCCCAAGGCCAGAGAAAGGTTGGCCGTCCAAATACCACTTGAAGAAGGTCTTGTGAGCATGAGATGAAAAGATGCAAACAGACATGGGAGTAATTGAAAAAGGCCTCCCAAAACAGAGTTCGCTGTAGGCTAGAATGGTTGCAGAGGCCCTTTGCTCCGCAAGGAGTTCAAGGAATTCAGTCAAGTAAGTCACTTTGGCAAAATTTAAAAATAAATGTAGTTTCAACAAAGTTAAACAATAGTCCAGCTTCAATATCTGTATCAAATTGAATTAGCAATGAATGGTAGCGACAATGAGATTCTTAATGTCAGATTAAATTTTAGATCCCATTCTTATAGAATTGTTTCATTATACAGATAATGTATTCAGCAAAGCGGCGAATAAAAAAAAATCTTGTCCGGCTATAGTCAGACATCGTTGTTTTATTGGCGGACGGAAAAATAATAAAATTGTCACATTCAGCCTACCCTAGTGGGACGGATGGCCGAGTCACCCGAGTGGTGTAGATACTTGACTGTTTTTGAGTCGTGGTTTTGATCCTCGGTGAGACTCATGGTATTTTTCCACAAGTCCACTCAGCTTTAAATGGGTACCTGACAAGTTGGGGAAGTAAAGGCGGCTGAGCGTTGTGCTAACCACACAATCCCTTCACATGCCGAAGTTATAGAAACAGATGAATTCTACATTTCATCTACCCCACCCACTTGCCTGATGCAGCTGCGCTCGTGGAACATTCGCCATTAAAAAAAAAAGTGTTAGGATGGGAGTTACTCTCTAAATTACTCTCCAGCTCGGGGACACATCAGGCGTGGGGCCAATTTGAGAAATCATTCGGCTTGGATCTGCAATGAGAATTAATGTATTTTTGCAGGTCGTGGTGAAAGGTGTCATTGTATTCTGTTGAACATATCTATATATCAGTTATCATAGAAAGTATAATAATAAATTTATCCCAGATATATGTTGAAAGATTAGAACTCTTTGCTTTTGTTTGTTTTCCATGTTTTAAAAACGGATCTAATCCAGCCAGAATATTAATTTAATAAGTGTTTTATACGCAGAAGAAATGTCTGTAAATTGAGTTATGTTTTTAGAGTACCTTCGTAACCGAGAGTAAATTACTCTCTAGCGAGGGGTCTACTTCCCTTTTTTTAATGCAAAAGTGCATTGGACCTCCGAAGAACTTAAAACGCTGCATCGGCCCTCCCATCCCTGAACGCAGTTATTGTTTTCATGAAAGTTCTCGGGTGCCCAAAACTGTCTAGTACATGTACTTTACTGTATGCCTACCGCGACGGGTCTAATGCTTGAGGTGCCTAGCAAATGTTCGGATTCAGTGGTAATTAGGGAAAGCAGGGGAAGATGTTGCACCTCGGGCGCAATGGTTTGGATTGCTTTCGCTCTTTTTGTGGAAGATTTGCAGTATTGTTTTTAGAGCATTTTCGAAAAAAAATGCTCTATTGTCCCCGTTTTGTCTGTCTGTCTGTCATCACCCTAGATCTCAACAACCATAAGTCCTAGACCCATGATGTATATATCATTTTGTAGGTCTTAGCCTGCCAAGAAATGACTTTTTTCCATTTTGCGATCTGACCTCTGAGAGCCGTAAAAGGGGCCTTATAAAGTACCGTTTTTTACTATATAAGCTATATTAATAATGGAGCGCCCTATATCTCAGCAACCATAAGTCCTAGACCCATGATGTATATATCATTTTGTAGGTCTTGGCCTGCCATGTGTACATCAAAAGTTCATTTCGCGATAGGACCTCTGAGGGCCGGGCTTCAGGGCTCCTAAGGGGCTTATATATTATATATATGGCCCCATTCTACACCTTGTACGTTCAATAACCCATTCATTTGGTGCGAAATACTGCAGCACGTAGTTTCACCAAGATTTATTAAGAAACTCATCAAATGAAATAGTAAGCTTGTGTTCTGAGTTTAATTGAAAGTATCAGAGCTATGCAACAATTGACAGAGTTTTCGGACGATTAAATGACTACAATTTCGAATGTTTTCAATTATGAGTCCTATTTCAGTAACCACAAACCACTTGTAGTTAGATTTAAGAGAAAATAAATTTTTTTCAAATATAAAGAAACGTGTTTATAATATTTTTTTTACAGATATATGCATTACACAATTGAATTTATAAACATTTCCAAAATTTACAAATATTTACTGAAAGCTAACAAACGTACTGATACATAACAAGAAAATGCGCTAACACGTCCTGTGTCCAGAATGGAACAGGCTTAATTGCTTGTTTTTAAATTACACTGAAGTAATATAAATATTGTTTCCTACTTATTTAGGTACACCCAAAGGAATGGAAAAACGATGTTTGAAGCACATCAATATATACTAGATATCATGGGCGTCGCTAGGAATTTTTCCAGGGGGGGGGGGCAAAAAATGTTTTTTATTTTAACTGACAATGCTATACAGGTTTATTTATCAATTAAATCCAAGTTAAGTATAACATTAATTATTTATTTTGACATAAATAAATGTATTTGAAAATTCAAACATTTTGACTACAAGCACTAGTATGTTCCGATTTTAATTTTTTCTTGTTTAATTTGGTCTTCTGTAGCTTGATTTGTCCTTCGAAATTGTTTTTGACAATCAGGTTTTTTTTATAATCTGGCAACTCTTGTTAGTTTATAATCGTCTGCCACTGGGTGAATTTTTTAATTTATCCTAAATTAATATGAAAAGATGGATAACAGAAATCATATGTACCGACTCAATAAAACGAAAAGTAGAGCAATCGCGGGATTCCGAAAAGCCGTTATTAGAAGATTTTAGGGCGTTTGCAATATCTGAATTATCACACGCATTGAGGACAACAGTACAAGTTCAACAGCCAGACACAACTGAATAAACTATTTCTAATTTGATTGTCGCTGTCACTTCTTCATTGGAAGGTATGTCTTGACATACGACCTTTCAAACGAGTTGAAATTGCTGCTGATCCTTGAATGTTCGACCCCATTTAAAAATATGATTTTTAGAGCTGACAGTGGTGTAATCAGAGGCTTTATATATGCTTGGTTATCAAACTATTCATCGTGGGTTGTATACTTCCAAATGTTAAAAGGTGGCTTTTGCAAATTGTGCGTGTTGTTTTCGCAAAAAGTAATTCCAGGAGTTCAGGGAGCATTTGTCATCAAACCATGCACATAATTAAAAGATTTCCGCGAAGATGCACGTAGCCACATGCAAAGCACATGGTACAAAAACTCTTATTAAGGATTCAAGCTATTTTGTTGCACTATTGGTAGCCAAAGCAGTTTCTTTAGATGAGCAGTTGAACTCATCTTTTTAGAAGACAAATTCAAGAAAATTGCAACAAGCTAGGCCCCTCAATTTCTACAATCTTTTTTTTTTTTGCGGCATGCATGATTTGGCACTTCGTGGAAAAGAATCCCATTTTGGTATTTTTACGACCTGTTAGAATTTCGTGTTGAATCTGGAGATGAAGTTCTAGGTAATCATTTGTCAATTGGTTCTTGTAGTGCTAAGTATATCTCGGCAACTAGTGCAGCCGAGAGGGGGGCAGGGGGCAAATGCCCAGGGGCCCGGCGAGTTTATGGCAAGTTTTGGGGGCCCGGACTGAGCTGGCCAATCAACGTTTGAATATATTATTAGCACGAGAGACCCGTGACAGCCCTGCCCAGGGGCCCGAAATTTCTGTCGGTGGGCCTGTCGGAAACTACACAAAACAAATGTGTGGGTCTCTCTTGCGTGAAGACATTTTTCGTGAAGCAAATAATTCAGTTGCAATTTCTATACTTGCCGACGAGACAATATAATTTCAGGCGTTGAGCATATGCCACTTGGTGTTAGATTTGTCAAAGAACACCATAATTACAAATTCATTAGAATTAGGATTAGATACAGCCCCGTAGCGTGAAAATTCTACAGCAGGGGCCAGGCTATAGCAGGGGGGACAGGAAATAAATTGTACTAAGTAGAGCAAACAGGCAGAGGGGCCAGACCAAACGCAGGAAGGGCCAGGCTCTCCTGCCCTACCCCCCCCCCCGCACGCTACGGGTCTGATTAGATATGGCAGATTTTGTTGGTCAAGGATAAGACGGATGTTCTACAATGGCAAGTAAAGAAGGAGCAGCCCAAGCAATAATTCGAAAAAAAAAGACCCAAAAGCAGCAATTGTACATTGCATTTCACATACATTAAATCTTGTCGTGAACGATTTAAATAATGTGAATACTGTACGAAACACAATAGGAAAAATTAAGTCAATTATAGATTTTTTTCTGAGAAATTAATCAGCGAAGAAAACTAATTCCAGATGTTCCTTTGCTATGTGAAACTAGATGGACACATACATATAAAAGGTTGCGGATTTTCGCTGAAAATGTGACAGAAATTGTTAAAAAAAACTGGAATATTTAGAACAATCTGGATAAAGCAAGCATGTTGCACATTAGCTACTTTCTGCTGTTAGAGGTTAGGTTTGGGGTACATTTGTTGTTTGTTTAGTTAATGTAATAAACTTTCAGGAAATTTAGTTCAGTTTTATTGTAACAACTTTGTGACACTTTTTTCGAAATGTAGGGGGGGGGGGGCCCATGCTAGATATGAGAGCAATGCTTTTTTTTTATTCTACTCAAGTGCTCAAATTTCCAACGTTCTGACTTAGAGAGAAAAGGCCCGAAAGTGAGACATAAAATTTAAGTATACAAAAACCCACAGAATATAAATACAATGTACTTCCTACTTAAAGAAGAAAAATGTCAGTTAAGAAAAATATTTAAAACTGAGTGTGCAATGGCTAATATATTTGTAGTTAAGGACTTGGGACAAAAAAAAAAGAGCAGTTAGACTTTGTGGGCGAAGTTTTTCTCGTGTCTTTTATTAGCATACACTGCCAACGACCATTGTTAAAAAGAAGAGTAGTTTAACGTTCAATATAAAAAAAGACATATCCTAAGATTGATTAGCAAAAAACAGCCCCCTTCATGTAGCATGCTCGTGAAGAATCGTGACTATTGTGAGTTCAAAATAGACAAAATATATTATTTCAAGAAAACATTAAAAAATTTGTGAAATGTATGATTTATCACAATAATGTGCATTTTTCAACATATTGTTTTTTTCTTTTTAAAATGTTCATTGTTAGACTTTTGGGGGCCCCTTAAAATCCGCGGGTCCTAGTGACAGTGCTAGGCCCGTTTTTTTCTTGGGGGGGGGGGGGGGGGGGGGGGGGCGCGTGACAGTGCCCACTATACCTAAAGGATAAGACGGCACTGTACTGGTTAAGAGGCAGACTAATGCGAAAATATCTACCCGCGCGCATTACATAAAGAGAGTGATATCACAAAACTTGTCAAGCAGATTGATAACTTCTATCTAGCGCGGGGCCCATTAAGCGCGTGATCCGATTGGGACTAATAGGTGTAAAGCCAGCCTTATATATCTGCATAAATATATACATCATATGTGTATGTGTATTTACTCCTATAAACGTCCTCCTCATATAAATGAGTACGGGCACTATCCTCGAGTCCTCCACCAACACTCAGTGCCCGCACCCCATTATTTTACCTTATGTTGTTACATACGAATCTAGATGGCGCTCTTTATCTTCTTTTTTTTTCCTTTTTTTCTATCTCTCACTTAAAAAAACTACTTTTTGAGCATGTGAGCGTGTGATATGGCGACAGGCATTCGTATTACTGTAAAACTTTCCCTTTTTATGCGTGAGTATATTTTTTATATTTTAATTAAAAAAAGTCCTATTTAAATTTCTACAAAAAGGCGTATGATTTTGTGACAACATTAATTCTAAAATTATACGCTTTAATTTTTAAAACATCAGTTATTATTGGCAACAATTGTATTATTCATATGACGATTATTTTAGTTTGAAATGTATTATTTAAAAAAACAGAATGCTACAGTACTCCCATGAAGGCCTAATTAACAATTTGTGACCTACTTCAAGAAACATGCCAAATTGACCTTGCCAGTGAAACTAATAAACTTTTTTTTTTACTGACCTTGTTCATAAAGAGAAATACCATTACATAAATTGTATCAAACTTATTTCATGAGATAGTAGGTATATTTTAATATTTATTTAGTAAACGAAACATAACATTAACAGGGAAGAGAAAGTAGTTAGCATTTGACATTTCATCTTTACTGGTGCCAGACCATTCTGTCGCCATGTTGTTGAATCAATAATGGAGGTCAACGATTGGAGTTTCTTTACTTCCTATCTGCTTTAAGAGTCATTGAATGATAAATGTTGAATGTTATTTTAGTCCCAATCATTTAACGGTTGGATTTAATTTTTACACCAGTGAAGGTTAGAACAGATTACACTTGCTCTTTTATCCTATTGATGCATTTACCAACAATTGATAGTTGATTACTAAAATTATTTTTATTATTAGACAATGCTGGCCTTGTTCTGATTATGCCATGCCCAAGTATGATTTTATGTAATGCCTTAATAAAGACGAACAATTTAATCAGAAAGAAAAAAATGCTTATTTTAAGGGCTTTGATGTACCTTTTTTCCTTCCTCTTAATAATACTCCTCATATTTTGGTCACATGACATGGTTAAAAATATTTTACCCTATCACAAAGTATCACACCTTATAGTAGGTATGACTTGTGTGTAAGTTTATTAGAAGGTGCCACATAATTTACAAATATTTATTGTTGTTACCATTAAATCTCAGTCCAAATTTTTAGTTTTTCAACACATAACAGATTAAAAAATTTCAAAGGTATATCAATTCAATAATCAATATTAAAGATTAAAAAAAAGACCCCTGCCCTGTTACCCAGTCATAAGTCAAGATAAGTTTCAGTGAAGTGTATACATTTTAGTCTAAATAAATTTTAAAAAAGGGCCTAGAAAAGCCATTTAAACTCTTTCATCAAATCTCTAGAGGCTTATCAACTGAGCACTCTTTTTACAATCAAACTTTACTGACTTGAAGTAGATTTTTGCAGCTGTTTTTTTGGTGAAAACTATTGTGAATAATTTAGGTAAATTAAATTGGATCTTTCAAGCAACTCATTGTCTCTTCTGTTTAACTGTTATTTTAGAGTAAACATTAAATAAGTTAAAAATAAAAAGGAGCCCTGATAAGTATTACTAGTCTAATGGTAATAGTATTGTATTATTTTAGATGTATTCCTAATAAGAAGTAATAAACTATTAACAGTATTGTTGTGATGCTCTAAACTATGGTTCCAGCTCTAAAAATTGAAACCATTTAAATCTCTACCATGTTCAAAGCAACTTGATTGTCAGCATTATCAATATATTTCTACTTTTTTCATTCACATTTAAATTGTAGCATTGTTGGTTACTTTTGTTCATATAGTGAAATTCAGGAGTTATCAAATATGATTTATTAAAAATTGTTTATTATTTTCTTTCAGACTCTGCTTATACTGTAAGCAATGGAAACCCATAAAAAGCGAACTATAGATACTTCTGATCCAGAATCAGACACCGGTGAAAATAAAAGGTATGCAAGAAAATTGCATAAATTCTGTATAATTTTCTTAGGGCTTATTTGTTCAAGGAGTTTTATAGTATCACTAAATATCGTGTCTAAAAAGTTTCTCAGCGACATCAACTCAAATATTTTTCATAATTTAATTTTCGTTATAACAAAACAAAACTAAAGACATATTTTTAGCATAAAAAGTTTAATTGCATTAAATATTTGATCCAAATATTTAATAGTATTGAAAATTTTCTTGGTGAATAGCTTATTTATGTCTCTTTATAAATATCACTTTATTAATCAATTGAAGTGCAGATCCTGCCAAGCTTTAGCAAACTTATAATTAAAAAAAAAAATTTAGTTTTGTAAGCATGTGATGTTTGTGGAATATAATATTGTTGATAATTTTTTTATTTAAACTATCATTATTTTGAAGTTAGAGAAACAGTTATTAGTCTATCTACTGAAAATGCATATGGCTGACATTGTAGGCTTTTCAGCTACCAACAATCTTCTCGCAATCTTTTCTTCGGTCTGAATCTGTGGGTTGTATGCTAAGAAATCTATTTAATGAGAAATAGCATTGGGAATACCTTTGCTTGGTTTGGTTGATACTTGAAAGAAATGTGAAATCAATGAAATGCATAGTTTTTCTTTTTTTTTTTAAACTCATGCATCTCCATGAATAGCTCTTTTTTTAAATCTAATTTATCAGGTATTCATTTGACAATTTTTTTTATTCCTTTATTTCCTTCATTTAAAAAAAAAATTGTTTAGGGTCACCTCTCCGTAATAGAAACTAATAATTTTTGTTTTTGTGTATTAAAAACTGTTGACTCACTTAGGTAGTCAAATAATGTTTCTGGTCCATACTTAAAAAGTTCACATTACTGTAACTTTTCTCTGAATTTCCCCATTTATCCTACTAGTAGCTGTAAAGATAATATTATAAAAATATAAAAAAAATTATATATTTTTTTTACCATTGTTTATATTTTATTGCATTATGTCTAGAGGAAAATAAATTAGAATGTTGCTAGTTATTTCAGTTAACATTTACCTTTGCTTTCAATCATTTTTCTCACAAAGCACATGTCTCCTTTTTTTTCCGGCATACATTTGTTTGTTGTTGTGTTAAAATTAAAACTTTTTCCGTGGCCATTTGAAATAATTGATTCTACAGTTTTGCTATAGTAGGGTCGGATGGTCGTGTGGTAAAGTGCTTGACTGTCGACCTGAGGGTCTCTGGTTCTATCTTCTCTACAGACAGAATAACTTTTTGTTTTTTAAGACTTTAAACAAAATATTTACTTACACAATTTTTCATCTCTCATTTTTCGGGTATATTATAAAATAGTTGTTGGGAAATATTTTGAGGATTAATTTTATGAATGTTTAAAAATTATTTGTTATAATAAAAGAAAGTGAACATCTAAATTAAATGATGCAATGCATATCAAGGTCTAAATATCCTATAACTATCCTTGCCATAAATATTATATGTAATTTAAATTTAAAGCATTTTTAATTTATATTACAAATATCTCTTTTAGTTATATAAATCTCACATTTCTTTATTCAAAGCTGAAACCTGTAATGAATTTTATTTTTACTTTCTAGGCAGAAAATGGGAACAGCTGAACCCAGTACTAGTTCAAAAACAAGATTGGAAATTGAAAGTGGAGAAAGTGGAAACTCTGGTTTGGCCCCTGACACATCTGAAAGATGTGAAGAACCCCTAGCACTGATTAAAAAAGATTCTGTTAGAATTGTGAAACAAGAAGATGATGAAAATCAGGAGTTACATTCTACAAAAACTGACAGTTCAAAAATCAGCCCTAAAGATGATTCTAAACAGAAAACGTTGAAAAATATATTGGATGCGGAAGACGAAAAAAGTGGTAAAACTTTAAGGTCATCAGATATGTCACTGTATGGTGACAAAAATAAAGATGATGGTCATTTAGGAAGAGAAGAAAACTCTCTTAGGAAGAGGAAGGAAGTAATTGAATTAAAAACAGCAGACAAGGAAATATCTGATAAACTGTTTTTAAAGACAGAAGTTAATGGTTCATCCAAAGGAGAATTAGAAATAAATAAAGATATTAAAAGTGATTGTGAAGACCAGACAGATGAAACATCAACTGTGAAGTCAGAGGGTAGTGAAAAGGAAAATTTAGACATTAAAAAAGAAAAGGCTGAATCTCCAGATGTTATAATGTTATCTGATGAAGATGATGAAACAGCAGACCCATCTACCAGACGTTTACGTATTTTAAAGAAAGTAAAAGCTTTACAGAATCAGTTGCGCAACGAAGAGGCAACACTTGTGCTTCTAAAAAAATTGCGACAGAGTCAGATAACACAGCCCCAAGAATCCACCATCACAACATCTCTACCAAAGCCACAGTCTCATCACCCACAGCTTGGTCAGCAACATTTAAGACAACATGTTGGACCTGTGTCAATCAATAGAGGAAATCAACCCAGTTCTAAAACTCTACACAATGTTAATCAGAATCCCCATGGTTCACGAGGTCAGCAGATTAATAATAATACTCAGTCATCACGCTCTCAACAGGGTCCACCACCTTTAGCTATGCCTCGTTCTAATGGTCAAAGTGTGCCATCTCAACACCATTCTCATGGTTCAAGAGGTAATGTACAGCAAAGCTTGTCAAGAAATAATACCAACATTCGAAGCCAGCCTAATGTACCACCAGCTCCGCAGCAACCTCAGTCAGTTCAGAGACAGGTAACAACTCCCCAAGCACCACCTCCGCCCCCACCTCCACCACAGGATACACAGACACCAGCCCAGCGTCAAGCAGCTGCTAAGCAAGCTCTTCGTAAGCAATTGGAGAAAACACTGCTCCAAATTCCTCCACCTAAGCCTCCACCTCCAGAAATGAACTTCATCCCATCCTTAGCTTGTCCTGATTTTATTTTACTGCTCGGCCTTGAAGAAGTTGTCAATCACATGATAGACTTTCAGCTTATTGCTCGTGGTCAGAAAAATCCTGATGAAAGATTTGTTTGCACTCCATTTACTTGTGTGCAGTGTGGCTCAGATTTTACTCCTGTTTGGAAGAGAGAAAAGCCTGGATCTAAAAATGTCATTTGTGAGCATTGTGTTACTAGCAATCAAAAGAAAGCCTTGAAACAAGAGCATACCAATCGACTGAAGTCTGCCTTCGTTAAAGCTTTACAACAAGAGCAAGAAATTGAACGTATGCAAGCATCCACACCGACTCCAAGTCCTCAGCCAGTTGGTAACACTGCACCTCAACCTCAGCTTCCAACAGCTCCCATGATCTCAGCTGCCAGTGCTGCAGCAGCAGCCGCAAGTGCCGCAGCAGCTGCAGTGGCTAATTTTCGACCAAGTGCAGAGCAACTTAGGCAGCACCATAATTTCTTTCAGGCTCAACAAGTTCAGCTAAGAGCTGGGCAGCCTTTAGGTCTACAAGCCTTTTCTCGGGCCCCATTTCCATATAATATTCCTTATGCCAAGCAGCAAGATCTACAACGTCAGTATCTGCTAGACATGATACCTAGAGGAGGAAGTATGTCTTGGAAGCAATAATGTAATCACTCTTGCTGTCTGGGTGGTATTAAACGTTTTAGTTTTTCACTGCCCTCATTTAATTTGTACAACCTGATATTTTTTTTATTACTTTTTTCTTCTCATATATTTATAGAAAAAAATCATACTATTGTAAATACTGAAATTGAAATTTTCTCCATAAACAAATTCAAATTTTAAGTATTTAATCATGGAATATCATAAAGCATTGAATTTATTCTGACAGTACAGTAAATAAGAAAATTGTGACTGGTTTTTTAGTACAGACATATTTATAGAACATGCTATTGATGAATACACTGAAATTGAAATAGCTTATGAATCTTCATTACTGTTTTGTTCTGTATATTTTAATTGTTATGTGTTTTTTTTTCTCATTTAAATTTTAACATTTGTAAAGCATTTTATGAAATAAGGTAATTAACATTTTTTTGTGTTTGTAAATATATATATATTTAACTATATATATAATTACATTTAATATTTGAGATTTTTCTAGACTGCATAGGTAGAGGGCAAAGTTTACAAAATGATGGATTTAATTGTAAAGAAAAAATATTGATTAAAAGTTTTAATCTCTGTAAATATTTATTTAATGTTGCTTTATTTATTTTTGTATGGCTCTTGTAGTAATTTATCAACCACAAAGAACATGAGGACAAAACCCCTAACCTTGAAAGTAAACTGCAGATTTTTTAAGTCAGGAGAGGCCTTACAAAGTTTATATGATATGTAGAAGAAAAAAAAATTTAGGTACAAGAGCTAAACCAACTTAGCTTATGATGATATTTGATGGATTAAGACACAGCTTAGCAGTAGATATTCTACAGCTGAAACACAAGTGTCTTATAGATATATAAAAGGTCCACTCCATATTAAATGTTTTGATATTTTGATGATTTTAAATAACACTGTTGTAGAATTTATTCATTCCTGATACTTCAATTTAGTTTTGTACAATAGCTATAGTCAATATCATTTTAGTTAGCATTAGTAAATAAAAATAAAATAATCACATGTATGAGGTATGGGCTTTGTTAACCACAGAGGATCTATATGTAATGCCAAAATTAATCTTTCTTAGAGATTAATAATCTAAAGCTGAAGATATTAAATTATTTTGTATGGGGCAATCAACCCAGCTGCTACATGAGCATATTTTTTTTTTTTTTAATTCGTTTAATTGTTCTTTACAAAAATTGCCATTTTCATATTAAGTAAAAACCGTTAACTAAGCATGTTTTTTTTTAAAGCCTTTTTTTTTTTATCCAAAATAATTAATCGGACAAAAATAGTTAACTTCAAAGCCAGGCTAAGTTGTAAGGTCTTAAAAAAAAATTCTCTACGTTGCTGTACATTGTTCACTTTGAAACATTGCAGATTTTAATGTTTCAATTAATCTTATGGCATCAACTTTTTTTCTGGCTGTGGAGGAGTGTCCAGGAAAAAACTCCTGTTAATGGTGGTGACTTGTCTCCTTGCTTTGACTGAGGACATCCTGTCAGATTTTCGGAACAGAAAATGTTCTCTTTTTACTTTGATAAAATTAGATTATTTTTTTTTTTAATGGCAAAGACAGACCTAGTAAAAATAGCAACCTATGGTAAGATAAGGAAAGCTTTTTTCATAAAATAACCTCCACACAAATATTTTTAAATATCCCTATTAATTTATTGTTTGCAAGGCAGTCTCCAAATGATGCTATGTGCCTATTATACTGGGCAAACTACAGCCTGCTGACCGTTTAATCCGACCTCCGCTCATTTCTGCACAGCACTAGCCTTTTTATGTTAATATGTTTGCATTTTATTTATTTCATATCAATACTCCATCTGCTCTTAGTCCAATTTACAAACCCAATGTGACCTGCAATTCAAAAAGTTTGAATGATAATTCCCCCCTCAAGCATCCTTTTCTACTTTGATCGAAAGAGGGTTCTTCTCTATGAATATTAAGTATGCACTCAAGGATGCAATCCTGTATCAGAGTCAATGTTAACATCTTAAATGAAGCTTATGTCAGGAGCCACAAATGTAAAAGTATAAAAATGTTTACTTTAAATACTGTTAGGACTTTAATGCTGGGATTATGAACTGCTACAAAGAATAAAAGAAAGTTTACCGAGTAAAATAAGGGATCTGTTCAGTAATATTCTAAATTTCAATAACTTAAACAAAAAAAGAAAAATTTCGTTGAGTAAATTCTTTCTAAATTTCATTTAAAAATCTTTAAAAAAAATTTGTATTGAAGCATGATTCATTAATGTTTTCAAAAGTAAGACAATATAAATACATGTATAACTAGGTTTCAAATTGAGTAAGGTAGCCCATGAAAAATATATTTGCAGAAATAAGTTCTCTATCTGAATTTTGAATATTAAATATGATAAACGCAATATACTTTTGTACAGATATTTATAACAAAGACTTGTTTATTAAGGGATATTTTGCTTTTTAATCCACAGGTTATAAGAAATGATAACCTTCAAAATTATATAAATAAGTCCATTTCAAATCCAAGTGACAAAATACTTTATAATAATTATGAGACGGCAATCCATTTCTATGTCTAATAGCAAGTAAAAAAAATGAATCCCAAGATCAGAATTTAAGATAAGCATTAAAAGGACTAAAAATTAAACCCTAACCCCTGTTCCCCCTACAGCATACGCAGATTAAGAGAGCACATAAGTTAAATTTAGCAGGCCTATAAACCGTTGTGGTGCTCACAAAAAAAATTACAGTACCTTATAAACACAGCCAATATCTTTTGCCATAAAAACCATTTTTGAAGCGAAATACTTTCATTTTTAAAAATTATAAAGGAGTCTTCTAAGATATAGTTGTAGCACATCTAAATTTGCATCTGACAGATGAGCAATGATCTCAGCATTTGAGGTACAGTTGGTATTTTAATTAAGATGACCAATATTTACATGAAGAGTTGCCTCAGATCCCCCAAAAGTAAGAACTGTTCTGCTAATGGCAATACATTTATAATATGATAGAAAATCAAAGTCAAGAATATCTTGCGAGGTTTTATTCATTTTTGGAGATAAAAAAAACTATAAATGACAAAAGAAAATGAAAGATGTTAATGTTTTATGAGGTTATTTGTTTTATAATAAACATTTTAATAACTAAAACAAATATTTCATAGTGTTTTCAACAATTTTATTATTAAATATTAATATATTTTTTATTAATAATATTATTATTGAACATATTTTAAATGGTTTTATTTTGATTAAATTCAACTGAAGAAAATCCACAGAAGTGTCTGAATGAAAAATTTGAATAAGGGAGCTGTATTTAGCTTATCTGAAGGCCTGGAAGTTATTTTTTTCTAAAATTTTGAGAACTGTTTCACATTCCAAGGAATAAAATGTAAAACATTTCTAGCATCTTATGTAAATTCATAAATATTTTTACAAATGTACAAAAAGTAAATTTTTAGTTTAACATTTAAAACAAATTCTTTATGCAAATTTTCACTGTCACAAGAAAAATGTTAAGAAATGGAAACTATGGCAAAGTAAATCAAATCCAAAAGGCACAGTAAACTTTGTGCACTAGTAGTGGACGTACATGTATATCTAATGAAATAATTAAAAAAAAAACCCACTTAACATTTCACTGATTGAATATCACAGTAATTAAAGTAATGAAAATGAAAAAAAAAATCTATATTGTACAGCAAAAAGTACACATAACTCTTGATTCCCAAAACACTTTTCAAGTTAAGCTAATTAGATTCAGCTTTTATCTTTCATACAAAAAATCATTGTATAATACTTAGTAAATCATAAAATTAATATCTGGAATAATGGGAATTTAACAACAAATTCGCTTTTTTATACCAGTATGAATTATACTTTTTTAACAGCCAATTTCATAGCCTAACAGTTTCAAGTAAAAACAAATGACAAAATTTTCAGTAAAAATGTGGCCTCATAATGAGAAGTCTAATGAACACATTTAAGCTTGACATTAAATTCTTATCATTAATTATATAACCAAAAAATTATATAAAAAAAAATTGTTCTCGTATTTCATAACAGTATTAGTTCCCAATGTGGTACATTACACAAACTGATTTTAAATTAAAACTAACAAATTTTATCTTAAGAAAAAAAAGGGGTATTTTTTTAGTTTTTTATAAATAAAAATGTAGAGAATAATTTTGTCAGTTTTGTATAAAAAAACAACAGTAGGTTTTAATATTTAGGTGGAGCTAACATGACAATGACATTATTTCTTATATTTTTGTTTAAATTCAATAGATCCTAATGTATCTAGACATTACACCAAATGAAAATACAAAATTATCAATATGTCCATAAAAGATGCTAAAAACTCATGAGTAGTTAAGTGGCACAATTAAACACAAAGCGTACAAATGAGCTGGAAGACCTCATTGTTAGTTCACAAAGAGAAAAATGTATTGTTCTATGGATTAGTGAGGGATAAATACAAAATAAAAATCATTTTCTGAAAGAATGTAAACTTTTGTTGAACTTTGTTGATTTATGCATCAAATTGAATTTCTATCACAATTAAATATTCTTATTTTGAAGAAATGTGTCATGGCCCTCCTTCCCACCCCACCCCAATTTATCAAAGTTTATTTAACAACAGAAATTTTTCATAAAAAGTTGTGTTCATATTTTTTTTTTCTGAATACATCCTTTGCTTATCTACAGAGCACATGAAAAATTTTGTTTTATGAAAAATTAAAGTGCTCCATTATAGAAAAAGGATATCACCAGGTGTACTTATAAACAGAAAAAAATAATTAAAAGTTGTATTACATTACATTATTGCTCGCTTAAATGTTTTATAAAAAAAATCCTACAGTTGATGAAAGCAGGAAATAGGAACACAAAAAGTTTTTCACAAATTTTTCAGAAATGTCAGATTTGCATGTGACACAAAATCTGCTGGCTGAATTATTCCCTATCCTAGCAAAATAAATAACCATTAAAACAAAAGTTTTATAGGTACCCCGTACTTCTAAAGTTAATACCAATTTTAAGTAACTTATTCTTGAGCAGCCAGTTAATTATTTTTTAAAACCAGTTACCAACAATTTTTCATATATGGCATGTAACTATATACTCCAGTAAAGGACATGTGCAGAACTCAATTTTTCTATCACATTTTAACTTACATTTAAAATCTATTGTCTAAGTACAGCAAAAAAAAAAATCTACCATCTTATTTCTAGAAAGCTCTGAAAAAGAGTTTTTTTAGAGCAGGTAAAAAACTAAACTTGAGTGTAAAGGCATTTTTTACATATCTCCTGAAATACAAAAATGGGTTGAATATTTACAAACATTTCAATAGGTTTGATGATATGATGACTTCAGTCAACACCTTCAAATCCTTGTGTATTTTCTATTGCTGTCATTAGTTTACTTCTTAACTCCTGATATGTGCTGTAGGGAGGCAAATCTAGCCGATTAAAACTACAAAGAAAAATAAAAGCAAATTCAGAATCACACAGTAAGACAAAAAAAAACATACTGTAATTTTTACATACAACATGTATCTAATTGAAGAGACAGAAATTAGGAAACTATTCAAGAGGGAGTTTTATTTGAAAATTACATTTAAAGAAAATATATATGACTTACAGCAATAAATTCATTTTTAGGTACTTAAAAAATCAGTACAGTAAGAAGTGTATGCATGACAATATAAATAACTCTTAAACCTTCTAATTACGGGAGTGGAATTTTGACCATCGCAATGTGTCCCAAACTATGGGAGAAGATTTATGACATTTCACTTCAGTGATAGATTTCTATACCTTATTCTAAATGTATCGAGAAGAAACTTGTATATTCTTGTAGTGAATCATTTCTATGCAACATCAAGTATGGTTTTTCATCTGTTGCTAGACAATTCTTTATTTTTATTATATATAGTGGTAAAAAAGTCGACCAAAATGTCAGCTTTTGATGTAAGGTTTTAGCCGCCATTCTAGTATAAGATTACACACATGTGGTATCAGTGTGAAATTATGCCTTTTTTTTTTTTTTGAATATCTAGGTTATTGGCATAACTATCCCATTATGTAAAAAGAGGGATGCAGAAAATGACTCCCTCTGTAAAGAATTTTTTATTTGGTCAATGTCGGCTGTAAAAATTGAATAACAGGTTCACAGCGCATGCCCAGTACCCTTGTTAGCTTTAGACAAAGACCTCAGCATGTAGTTTCAAAACCAATGGCGGTTGACATCATTCCCTATTTACGTTTCAAAATTATATTTTACAATAAACAATATAAAAATGATTATAATTAATGTTTTCTACTAAATTTATGGCAAAGTTATTATTTTCGATATGCATCTGCAGATTCATAACATCACTATAAATACAATTTTTTTTATTAACTTGTTCGATACTTCCAATAACAAATTTTTTCATAATTTTTTTTTTTTTGTGAATGTAATAAGTTCTTGACATTAATGGATTCATGTTTTTGAGAGACTTAATATTTAATCATGGATTACATTAATTATGATGACGTTATAGGATGATGTGAGTAGCTACATTTTTTTTATCTCTTTTATCATGTCTGGTTTTATTACTATAACTTAGATCACTTAATTTTTCTAAATGATTGTGATTTTATTGAGATTTAATAAATACATGTACTTGAGTCCAGAACATTTGAATGTACCAATATAGTGACCGATTTTAAAAGTTCAGAATCATGATAGTTTTGGAAAAATATTTGAAGATAAAATAGCCTATAGCTAGTTAGAGAAATTAACATATATTGTTATGATGCTTAAATATGTACACATTTATTATTATTTGTTTGTTTTTTTTAGTTTGTAATATGTAAGATTTGAAAGTTGCATAACCAATGGGAACCAATTTTTACACTGTTATAAGAGAAAATGAATGTTAATTTGTTTCGAGGCTATTTTTATAACCCGCTGATTAAATTTTCAGGTGAAAATAGTGTTTAAATAAAAAAAATTTAATAAAAAAGGATTATACTTTTCTTGTTTATAACTTTTATAAATCAGATTTATAATTCTGTCACAGATATAAAGAGAATTCATCTCTTTGTTATAAAATGTATACTGTACTTTAAAAGCAGCATTGCTTTAAAAGTTACAAGCATATTAGTGCCCCTCCCAACTTTTTCACCAACATTTTTGCTCAAAAACCTTCAGTACTTGCTGTGTTTTTCTTGTTTTTCCCCTAAGAAATCAATGGGTTTATTACTGCCTGAATTTTCAAATTCTCTATAAATTAAAAAAAAAAAAACTTTTTTCGATAGCAAAAAAAAATAAAAAATTCATAACTACCATGTGTGAGCTCTTGGAAACTGATTGACATTTCCCCATTTTTCGATTGTGAAAAGCTGTGGTCCATTGCTGCCATACAGTTCTGCAAATCCATTCATGGGTACTCTAGAAGTACCAGTGACAAACTGTAGCAATCTAGAACGCATCTCATTGTTAAATGAATAAACAGCCTGATGGGAGAATATAAAATTAATTCATGAATTAAACAAAATTTTTCAATTAAAATACAATTTTTAAAGTTTTTTTTTAAATAGGTATCTAATAAAAGGCATGAAGATGGATGCCATACAGAATTGATCAAAATTAAACAGTCAACAGTTTGAGAAAGAAATCAAAAAATATTTTTGGAATTGTAATTTTTTTCAAGGATGTAAGAAATGTTTACCTTCCAAAAGTTAATGACAACAGGATGATTAGGATTATATTCTCCTTTATAAGCTGTGTTTTGCTTCCAATTATTCACATCAACATCTTGTAAGCCACACATTAACAGCTGTCAAATTGTATGTATATAAATTAATATCACTGAAAATTAACTAATATTAAAAAATATTATTTTTATCTTGAGTTTTAATACAAATACTATCCTAAATTATGAAAATACTTTGCCGGGTTCTTAAGTCATTGTAAGCTTTAGAAAAAGTATGAATTTTTTAACCCTTGATACATATATAATAGATAGACTATAATTTAATTTAAGTTTATATAGCATTGCTTGCTAGATATTTTCTTTACTGTTTTTTGAGTTTTGTATTGTAAATGAGAAGAAAGTTATTGTATAAAATACCTCCAATTCATTTTCATCAAATATTTGTAGAAAATCTTGGGGAATAAGGGCATTAAATCCTTTCATAAATGCTTTCATCTGTGAGTCTACTCTTGAAGAAAATCGCCACTTAATTACACAACTGAAACAAAATATGAAAAGTGATAAAAATATTTTTTTTAATGAAATAATCCCACTAAGTGTAGTTCAATTCACTCATAAGGTTTCAAATACATGGATAAAATGTGTTGCCTTACTTGATATACTCTAGTTTGTTCTCATTGGTAACAGGTATATTTCTTCCATTTGGTTTTAGGTCTTTTTCTTTAATCTGAGAAAAACAAATAAGTAAAAAAATAGATAAACAATACATAAACCATAAAATATTAATGAATGATTTTGTCTTAATGTAAGAGAGAGTGATGGGGATACTAAACTCATTAAAAATTCTAGTCAGTAATAGAAATGAGCAAAAGGTAAATTACTAAATGTATGTTAATGGTAGATTTTTGTTATTCTAAAGCATGTTTTTTATTCTAGCTGCAGAGAAAAAAAGGCCTTATCACAATAAAGGAATAGGATGAATGGTTAAGTGATGTATATCAGGCGACTGTTGACCTGAAGATTCCAGGTTTGATCTCCGGTAAGGACCAAAGGATTTTTTTTTCAGCTCATGGTGAAAGTTTCCTCCATCAGCTACATGGGAATGAAAGGGCAATATGCTAAATCTCCCATTAGAGGTTTATAGGATCGAAGAGATAAACATCCCATCCTTTCAGAGACTTCATAGATCACAATGAAGGAAAATCATTCTTTTTAACGTAAATTTTTAATTAGTTTTCCCCCAAAAACATGTTTACAAAAAGGTCAAGTATTCATGGCTCAGGTATTAAAAAACATAAGACAGTTCTTTTTTATAATCATAATCATAGTCATAGATTATTCTGAACTCAATCATAAATGAAAGTTTGGTACATTTACATATTTTCCAACACAACTTAGGAAATATCTGCCAAATCTATAATTAATCAGCTAAAGATATAGAGAGCAAATGTATATTATTATCACTTTTTACCTCACCAAACTGATCTTCTTCAACAGAAAATGACATTTCTAGTTCTGAGGGATCATTGTCTTGAATCCAAATTAAAGAATTATAATATTCTGAATCCTACAAAAAAAAAAACAACTCAAAATGATTCATTTTAGTAAATATAAAAATTGTTGAAATGAAAATAATTTATATAAAAAAAAAATTTGATTAATAATGGTTATCAGAAGCTTTAATGTATATTTAAAAAAATTTTTATTTAATATATTTACAGAAAAAAATAATTGCAAGATGAAAAAACTTACAACTGACTCCATATCATTCAAAGTAATAGCCTTGCGAAGCATCATTTTATAAAAAGGTCTGATAAAAAAAGCTGTGCAAATGAAAATATACATTATATATAAATACTAACAGCTTTTTCAAAATTTATAACTATTCAATGCATTTTTACTTTTGGAATAATTATGATTTTTACCATCTAACAATTTTCCATGGAATACTGCCATCCCAGCGATGCGGCCTACAAATTCAAAGTAGGCTAAATGTTCTTCATTTAAAATTCCTGATAAAGCATTAATTTGCAGTGTATAATTATCCCTGTAAATAAAAGAAACAATTTTCAACTTTTGTTCACAGTGCTATCATGATAATTTTCATTTCCTTTTGTTAGTAAGGAAAAAAAAAGTAATAAAAAAGATATTTTCTATATTTTTAATAATATTTGTAAAATCTTACGTTGCGGAATATTCAAAAAGGCCATAGTATGGATTAAACATTTCTTTAGAGAGCAAATAAAACCATTCTCTTGCAACACCTCCATAGTCAAGCCCTATTTCTCCATCAAACTCTATCCACAATCTGCAAGGAGATTAATGGGTTTTATATACAGATGACAAAAATATTCTAAAGCCCATAAAGCAAATCAAAATACATGTATTTTTAAAATACTACAGAGAAATCTTGACTTTTGCAAAGCATCCAAGCTACAAATCAATCATTAGCCATTAACATGAATGTGGGAAGATACATTTGTCACCATAGATTATCTAAGCTGCCTACCAATCAGCAGCACATAGCTATCAGGGAAGAGACATACAGTGATGGAATGTAATATACACCATTACACTAACAATGAAAACACACATTTTTAAACAGGCACTCTAAATAAATAAGTTTATGCACTAATATGTATTACATACCATATTATCCTTTCTACATCTTTTATTTAACTTGCTTTGGCTTTTGTCATATCATGTTTTGTGAAATTTTAAATAAATTTTAACTTGATTCTTGAGGTCTAATTGATGTGAAATTTTGAACACTTGTTTAATCTTGTTTTTAAACATACAAGTCAATTAATTAAAATCTTATAGAGTCTAAAGAAAAGTGCTTTATACAGCAGAAACTTGAAATACGAATTTAATTTGTTTCATAGCGTTGCTCATATGTCAATTAGCTTTTGTCTCAAAGCAATTTTCCCAATTGAAATTAATTGAAATGACAATCTGTTCCAGCTCCCGAAATGCCACCCCAGTTGTTTTTGTTATGTGTTTTTGAATAAGTAAAATGTATTTGTAAATGACAAAAATTGTGTAAAAACATAATAAGAGAAAAAACTGGTTTTATTAAGTGTATTTACTTGGAAATTAGCCGACTTGATTTTATGAAAGAGGCTGGTGCAGTGTAGGAGCTTAGAAATTAACGTAACACCCTTAGCTGGTATTGTACCCTACATCAATTCCTTCTGTTAGAGCACAGTACATATCGTTGAAGTACTACGGCCGTACTGCCTCGTAAAGTAAGTAACTCAAACACCTTGCTCATGTTTTACTATGATTTCACGCTTTAATTTAATAGACATCATCTTCTTCTGAGCTCTGACCTTTCCACTCATTTTCTTCGGACCCATGATTATAAAAAGAAATGTGATAAAATACTGTATGTGAACAAAAAAGCAAAAAAGGCGAGCAGCAAGGCAAACAAGCACACTGACTGAAGCGTGGGAAAATGCGAGATGCACAAGGCACAGTAAACTGAGTCATGTGCAGTTGGCCGACCAGCTAGTATCTCACATGTTTCTCGTATTTCTAAACAAAACTTTGCTCGCTCGTCGACTTGTATCTCAAAAACCTTGTATGTTAGGGCACATGAATGTCGAGGTACCCCAGTACAAGTAAATAGGGACCAGTTTTTTGCATAGGTTTAGCACTCAGGAAAATAGTCACCTTTGCCTTACATACTCCTTAAAAGATCACTCCATATTATTGGCAAACTGATAGAATTAGAAATACTCCAGAGTCAAGAGAATATCAACTACAAATTATATAGTGTAAGGTTTGTGATTTTTACACATGTCATATCAAATATATTTAGAGATTTTTTTTGTAAAAAAATTATAAACATACATTAAATTAATATTATTTAATTTTTTAATGATCAATATCCTTATTTTCAAATGTATTTTTAATAACATAAGTTGAGTTTTTAAAATTGCAATCTTATAATAATGCTCATGAGCCTTTCAGACATCATAAGAATCAACAACATGTGAGCCTTCAAAGTGCTGTCATAATTTCTTTATTAACTACTATTGTGGTTTCCAAACAATATCCCAATTACCTTTTTTACTCATCAAAACTTATTGTTCACTGCTTTTTTTTTTTGCACCACCACAGCTAGAGTGTGTGGTTGGCATAGCTATAGATGGCAGGTTGAAAGTGGGTTTTTAGCCTTAGCCCATTCTGGCCAGACCAGCAGCGCGTGTACTGCTGATAGGCTAGAATGGCAGGCAAGGGTTTTTCCTGCCAGAGGCCACATTTGTCAGGCTTTGATAAGTGTGCTCTTGGTGACTGAGAGAATGGGTGTTCTGTGCTCACAATGCCACTGCAAAATGCAAATGCCAAACTATCTGTTATATTTCTTTGACCATGGCACCCCATTGCCCAATGAGGTTTTTTAAAACCTAGCTAGGAGAAACCAATTACTGTCCCATAAATAGATCATGGCATGTATCGCCCATGCCAGGTAAATAAGACTCCCAACTCCAAGCTAAATTCAGTGTGTTAGTCTTAGATAATCACTTATTGATAAAATGTTTAAAATAGTGGTATTTATATTAAAATATAAATATGATTTTTTTAAAATTCATTAGTTTTTTCAACAAAATGAACATGTATGATGATCTCCCTGTTCTGCTCCAAAGGTCATCTCTAAACTAAATGTTAAGAGACTATTGATTCTGTTTTTGAAACCCTTATTTTTTTTTCTTCGGGTACCAGCCATAGATATTGCTCCACATCCTAATCCTATCCCTAACCCTTAATCCTGAAAAAAAAATAAAAAAATTTATATATGCCATGTTCCTTATACCCTAATATAATGGTTTTGGCTGGTGCCGGAGTAAAAAAAAAAGCTAAATCCTAAAAATTTCAAAGAAAACTTATTAGCTATGAGCATTCTAATTGTAATAAAGATTCTTCGTGTCAATACAAACAATGAAACAAACAGTTTCATTTATACATATACATGTATGTAGATTGCAGATTTCACAAATGTATGAAATATATTAAAATTGATAAATAGCTAAGTAATAGGGAAATGTGCAAGATTTCACTGTTCTATGTCGAAAAATATTGTGAAAACAATGCTATTGCACTAAATTAAATAACAATTTACGTTAAAAATAACAAGTCAAATTACTTTTAAAGACTTGTAATGAAAAAAAATGTTTTGATGGAACTAATGGAATAATTTATTGAAAATTCTTGCCTTGTCTTTAGCATTTCAGGATTCTTAACTCCCATTATAAGTCTAAATGAATCTTCAAATACATTTCTTCTTGTCACCTTTATATCAATTTTATTAGGTAGAGAGCTCTAGAAAAATAAATGTAAAATTCCATGAAAAAAATGTTAAACAGAACAATAGGTTGGTAAAAGAGATTTACAAAGCAATAAAAGTCCTACTGATCTAAGAATACATGTTAAGTTTTAAACTGCTAACACTCTGGGTTAATATCTATTTTTAATATCACAAATATTTTCTGACAATGTAGCAAAAAAAAAAAACATAAGAAAAAGGGTCAGACGTATCAAAATAATTAAATGATGAATTAGAAGAACTCAAAATGCAACAAAATCTTTAATTCACCAAATCTTAACAGCCTGGGCTATATTGATTACAGTCTGCTTAGATTATGGACTGAGTTTTTCCCCCTAATTAACCCATTTTATGATATATTTTTATAAAGGATACCCTATTTAAGATTAACTAATTTTTAGAGGGTATTAATATAAAATTACAGAAATGTTTACCATACTCGCATGTAATTATTTTCATATTTTACTTACAGGTTTACGTAATTTTGCTCTAAAGTACTCATATTTTCTCTTGTAGTCTCTGGAATATGGAATAGCCTGCAATAAAAAATAAAGGCAGTCCAAATTTTATTAAGCCAGTGATACCTATGAACTATTTTTATCAAACCTTGATAGTACTAATGAACATTTACTCTGAAAAGCTTCTGTGAACAGACTTTGATTTCAATATTTAAGTGTATGCATTTCTTCAAGTAATGATAATTTTGAGATACAAATGCTTTTTTACATGAAGAATCTAAAGGTAATGAACGCATTTAAAGCTCTCAGTACGGCTATAAGCAAATGTTAAGTGGACAAACATAAACACATAGAAGTTAAATTTTGATTTTTATTTATATGAAGGTTAATTTCTTCAATGTATCAGTAAAATCAGACTAATAACTAAGTATTATAGTACAGTAAATTATGAGGCTCAGGAAATGGGTCTTCGGTTTGACAAGCAGAACTTCATAGAATGAAAATAAAAAAATGAAAAGTGAAATGTTCAGGATTGAATGAGTTTGTGAAATTTGACTGTGGAGAGAGAACTAGAACAAATACTTACAGGACCACCAATTTTTTGCAAACGAGGATCCTCCCATTGTGTAGTTTTATTATCTGTTTGGAAGAAAAAAAGGTAATTATTACCTATATCAAATGACAAAGGCAATTAATTTTCTTGGGAATAAAGAAAAGTATGTATTAACTGTTTGGAAAGAAAAATAAAAAAAAGCTCATAGGAATATAAATATAGAAAATAGTTTTAAAAAAATATAATCTATTTAAAGAAACATCAGAATTTAAAATCAAGATTAACAGTCTGTAATAATTACTTACTATGATCTATAAAAAACACTCTGCCATCTGAATGCGTTCTTTCTTCCCAACCAGGCTATTAAAATAATTTTAAAAATTAACTATAACTATAGTTCACATAATGCTATCCTCATAAAAACCAAAATAGAATTATGAAATTAATAATTATACAAAACTTAGGGAAAAAAGTGATCTTTAATCAATTACAATTAAGCTAAATTTATAATAAATGTATTTTCAGTTCTTATCATATATATTTAGGATTTATAGAAATTAAAAGCCATACTGGTAATGGACCCAGATTATGGAGAAGGTCTTCAGCAGATGATGATCTGAACAGAGGGCTTGGAGATTCTGTTGTTTTAAGAGATCCCCCACGATGAAGCAATAATTTTCTAGGATCTTCCTAGAAAGTTTAACAATATAATTACGATATAATTACGATATAATTGTGTGTTTTACCACTCAATATAAAATTCATTCATTCAAAATTGATCTATTTTAATGAATTTTTACACAAAAAAAAAAAAAAAACCCACTTACCCAGCTAGTTGCCTTGGTATTGTGGTCAATAAAAAATGTTCTTCCATTAGGAGCTATTCCAATGGCCCACCCAGCTGGTAAGGGATCTTCATCATTATCTTCACTTGTTATATGCTAAAAAAAAAAATGTCACAAGAATTTAAAAAAAAAAAGGGCGGGTCAACAAAGTAAAAATCTGAGGTTAAATCTATGTCCATTTCATTAACAAACATGCAGACTTATTTTTGTTGCTCTTTGAGATCTGAATAAAATAGAAAAAAAAATATCCTAAAAATAATTTCCAAGCTTAACTTACAGGTATAGGCACACTCCTTCTCTGAAAAGAAAAAATTCTTTCTTATGATCAGATTTAATCTTTGGATTAGATGTTTCATTGATTTAAGATAGTATGATTATAATAGTGATGCCGTTTTTAAAACCCTAATTTGATTTAAAATGTACTTGGCAAATTAGTAAAACACTAGTTTTGACGAATGGTTTAGAAATTTGCAAAGAAACCATTTTTCACACATTTAACTTTTTTTTTTTTTACATTAACATTTTTAATTTATATAAACTAATTGAATAATTTAGATAATAACTGGGTAAAATCAATTCTGCTCTAGAGAGACATGCTTGGGTCACTACTAAGAAAAAAGAAAAATCAGAATTCAGTAGAGTTGAAATAAAACACAAGGTAAAATTATTAATATTTTCTGAGCTATTGAAAAAAGAAATTGAAATAAAGTTATCTATAGCAAATGATAAATAAAATTTAAAACTTCTCAATAAAAAATTATTTCTGATATTTTTAGGTAGATTAATATGTATTTAAGAGATTAAATAAAAAATGCTAATTAGAAGGTCAAACATTGCACACCGAGAATAAAAATGAGACAACTTCTGGAAAACAGAGTACATGTATATTAATTTAGTGCACTTATATACTTCAAACAGATCACATGACATGATCAAAAAGCCAAAAAAACAGAGATACATTTTTACTTTTGCTTTGTAAGGTATTTTTTAAATTTATACACGAAAGTGTGTTTTTATCACATTTACTATGGGACTTCAATAAAGATAGATAGTACCGTATATATTTGCATATAAGCCTATTTCACTTAAAAGCCCACCCCCTAAAACTGCTTTAAAATAGCCAGCTTTTGCAAAATTGTGCATGTAAGCTGACCATGCTATTGTCTAATTTTACTCCATATTTTTGGTTCATAGAAATTTGTTACTGTAAAGATGTAAAACGCATACTTTCATGTTATTCATGTTACATACCAGTTTTGTTTACCTTTAGGAATGAGACAAAAACGTGTTCAACTAAAATTATCAAAGTTCAGCACACATTTAAATTCTTTGTTTGCACACCAGTGGCAATCTGTAACCAAGGCTGGGGCTAGTGTTGACGTCAAGGTGATAGGTAGATAATGTAATTTAAGAGGAGACCAATGTTCCCTCTCAGGTGTGGTATGAAGTGAGCAAGAAATTTTGTCTCTGAGCGACATTTTTGTTTGAGGCTAAAATTTGTGTTTTAAGCGATATCGTCCGTCGGAGTGAGCGATCGTAATGTAGTATGAGCGACGCTCTGAATACGTATGAGCGATCGCTCACGAGCTCAGCTTAGAGGGAACATTGGAGGAGACCTTTAAGACTGGTGAGACGGATGGCCGAGTGGTGTAGATACCATGGGAATTTTTCCAGGTGAAATTTGTTTCAAAGTCGTCCCACATGTCCACCCAGCTTTAAATGGGTACCTGACTTTAGTTGGGGAACTAAAGGTGGGCGTTGTGCAACCACACAACCCCTTCATATGCCGAGGTTATAGAAACTGATGTATTCTACTAGGGAGCGACCGATAATCAGATCGGTATCGGACCAATATTGGCACTATCGGTTAATATCGGATCGACCGATTTTTGTAGGGAGCGACCGATAGTCGAACCGATATTGGCACTATGGGTTAACTATCGGACCGGCCGTTTTTTGGCTGCCGATACATTTTTTTTTCACAAAAGAGTTGCAGAAAAAACAAGCAATTTAAGTCTTTTCCGTTTCGGACAAAGGACATTTTAGAGCATTTTCGTGTAAGCAGTGGCTATGGTTATGATAAATAGAGAGGGAAGTAATCATGTTGAATAACTGTCACAAAAATAAATAATGATTACGCCCCATTGATTAGCTTTTATTATTTATATTTAAAATATAAGCAAAAACGGTACTTAAAACGCCCCCTTTTTCGGCCCTCAGAGGTCAGATCGCGAAATGAACTTTTGATGTACACTTGGCAGGCCAAGACCTACAAAATGATATATACATCATGGATCTAGGACTTATGGTTGCTGAGATATAGGGCGCTCCTTTGTTAATATAGCTTATATAGTAAAAAACGGTACTTAATACGTCCCCTTTTCGGCCCTCAGAGGTCAGATCGCGAAATGGACCAAAGTGTTTTCTTGGCAGGCCAAGACCTACAAAGTGATATATACATCATGGGTCTAGGACTTATGGTTGTTGAGATCTAGGGTGATGACGGACAGACAGACAAAACGGGGACACTAGAGCATCCGTAAATAACCCAATTCTACAACAAGATCAGACAAGATTTTAAAAAAAAAGGAAAAAAACCTGTACACAGAAATTGTCACGTCCACAAAAATTGCTTCAGCGATATGACCTTGAAACAATAGGATTGGCATTTTTTAATTCTAATGTATGACCTTGAATGGTACAATTAGTGAACATCTGTGTGTATTTTTTTTGGGATGGGAAGTTGGGGGGGGGGGGGGAGAAACAAGACTTGCGTGTGGGCGAAGTGTTACGAAATAAGACAGGGAAGGGGTGAGCATGGGTTGACATACGTCATTAGCTGTAGCACGAGAAAAACATGTGTTTGGCATTGTTGTTGATTAAAAAAAATATCGGTATCGGTAAAAATGCTGGGGGAAAATATCGGTATCGGACTATCGGTAAAAAGGCATATCGGTCGCTCCCTATATTCTACACTTCATCTGCCCCGATGGCCCGTAAGGGCTAAGGGAACTTTACTTTACGACTGCCTTCATTTGACCATGTTATTTCTTAGAAATCAGACCCAGTAACGATGACGTCGGCTTCACCACTAGCTCTAGCTTGGTTACGGCTCGCCACTGGTGCGTACACAACCACGGGGGTCATGTCACTTTCACATTATTCTATGCATTTGCGATAGAGTATGTCTAAACACACAAATCTATGTTTGATAACACTTCTAAAGAAAATCCCAGTTTTATTAGATTATAAATAATAGATATAGGAACATAGACAGAAATCTATGTTCGATTACACTTCATGAGATTGTTATTATAGTATTAGTTAGGAAACCATAGATATGGGAAACATTTTCTGTTTTTTTCCTTGTATCCATTTTAGTTTAGTTTACCCCCTGATTTCATTATTGTATTTTATAGTTCTAAATTCGGCTTATATGCGAGTATATACGGTACTACAGTAAATAGATTCCAGTAATTACAATGTGTTTCTTGTGCTTTAAAAGCCCCTTATAGCCCTTTTACAGAAATAGAATTCTATCGATCTCTCCTTAATTTACTCTCACAATGGCTTTAATTCAAGCATTTGTTTTCCTACAAGTAGAAAGAGACAACAATAATGCAGATTTTGTACTTCAATTTAAACTGAAACTATTGATACTAAAAATTTACAATTCATTTTGAATTAAGAGTTTTCTATTTTTAAACATCCAAAATATTTTCATCAGCCCAAATAAATTTTGGCAGCTTTTTCAAGAATGGTTTTTCATGAATACAAACAAGTACATGTAATATGTTAATAGCACTTAATCTTTTTAGATTCAATTACTGTATGAATTTTTTTTTAATTTTTTTTTGTGAAAGTTTTAAATCTAAAAACATTAAGCTAATTAAAAAAATTAAAATTGAAACCTTGGAAAGTCTGGGAAAGTAAAGACAGAAGCTCCCTCTCATATAAAGTCTTAGTGTGCTGATGTTAAACTAAATAGTTTAATTTAGTTCCATTCCCCCATAATACTTAAAGGCTATATAATTTCATTTAATCTATTGCAACATTCCAAGATTATTTAAAAAAAAAAATCATTGAAACCTTTTGTTTGTTTAGTTTATTGTAAATCGTTTTTATATAATAAATAATATTTTCATTGGTATACTTTTTTTAATCAGAAACCGAAGTAACTAAATTATGTGTATAAGTGAAAAATGTCAATCATCTAAACATTTTGTATTATTTTTTTAACCCTTTCATTTACTAGCCCCTGTACCTATGTTCGCTTCTGAACATTCAAGTTTAGGGAGATAACTGTCAATATCAGATTTTTTTAATGCTATATCATAAGTTCTAAAAAACCATTCATGATATATATTTCAAAATTTACAGACTAAAAAAAAAATGACAAAACTTTTAAAAATATAATGAACATGCTTACTGATAACTGACATGAAAAAATTAATGTAGTGACATCGCAGAATCAAGTTGTATTATCATTAATTTTATCTTTTAACTTTTTTTGCCTGATGGTTTTTATCATTACGTGCAATACCAATATCGCATTTATTTTTAATTACTAACATATCATTCAATTCATACCTCGTTATTTCTCTTAACTGTCAAAATTTTATCAAAAACATGTAAAAACATCAACTTTAAAAATTTGTCGAAAGAAATTAACCAATATTTAAAATGTAAACACTAAAAAATATTTCATATTTCGCTTTCTACAAAAGTTTAACTTTTATAGCTATACATGTATATGGTTTATTAAAAACACAGAAGTGAAAGAAAATGAACCCGTAAAATATAGTGGAAATCAGTAGATACTGTAATTGCTCAGATATGGCGGAAACGGCAATTAAAGGGTTAATGGTGTGAATATTTTTATTTCAGTTATTTGGCGTCATCCCTACCCCCCGCCTTGGTTACAGATTGCCACTGGTGTGCAAACAAAGAATTTAAAAGTGTGATGAACTTTGATAATTTTCCAAATTATAATCTTAAAAAAAACCTTAAAGTATGAATCTAAACACAAATGATTTCAGTGCTGAACATATTTTAGAGCGCTTGTCAAGTTAATCTACATAATGAGGTTTCATCAAAATCATAAGATTAAAAATATGACTAAAATAAATTAATGAAAAATGACAGTGAAGAAAAATAAATGTAGAATGTGCCATTATAAGCATAAAAAATAGAATTTAAATAGTTTGCTGTGCAGATATCAAAAGCAACAAAAATATGTAAGCATTTAAGTAGATAAAGCATAAGCAATCACAATCAACTCCTCATCTAAACTTACTATAGTGTTTACTAAGGATGCACTAAAACGGATAATATAATGAACATCTTTTTTTATTTTATCGAAAGTCCTAGTTATAATAATCCATGTATCAACTTCAGTTCTGCTCAAAGAAACAATAAAAGTAGATAAAACCTGTTTTGCAATAAACAGTGCCCTATGTAGTTTAGATAATTTATCACAAATGTGATCAAAATCAAACTGCAGTTAAATCACTTACACATATGTACTGTAATCTATATACATGAAAATAGGATGCCATCATCACTTCATTTAAATGTTTAAATTACGGGAGGTAAATGTCTTTTACAATTTATAATATCTTCTTTCTTCACATGTTGTTCGATAATGTGACTGGTCCAACATTCTTATTTATGTTGAGTCCACGGCAACACGTGGGCGGGTACAGTTAGTCAGTAAATATATTTGGAAAAATTAATTTTACTTCTATCTGAGTGCTAATATTGGGTTGTTGGTTTTATTTTAAATGGGATTGAAAAACAAACAAAAAATGTTAATAAGTTCTAAATTGAATTTTCTACTAATTGGAAACATTTCATTTTTTTGGTCAATTTTAAGGCTAAATTCTGCAAAATCCTTTTACTTTTTAAAAACTTTCTTACTTTAACAGAGTTCTGTGTAAACAGTATTTTTTTATCTTAAAATTAAATTTCTTCATTTATTTTAATTGTATGTTTTGAATCTAGAGCTATTTCTGCTAATAAAGCAAATTTATACAGCAATGAAGACTAAAGAGGTTAAAATGTGGAATAAATTTTACTTAGCAGAGTTGAGATGGCAGAAAGATTTAGATATATAAAAAGAGATTAATGATGTCCTAAATGAGTATTATCTACCGAATATCAATGCATCCTTAGTCTTCACCTTAATTAAATGACAACAATAAAAAGTGTAAAAGCTACAAATTATTAAGAACCGCATTATATAATAAGATGAATTTTAACCTGACAATATAAATTTAATAAATAGTTTGTGGTTCCTACCCTTCTTTCTTCTTCTCCATGTAAATTGGTTTCACTGACAGATGATGAAAGGCTAAGTGTGTCATCCTGACTTATATGTCTACGATTCCTGTACAGCTGCTGTGCTTCTAAACTACGCTGGCGTTGAACATCTACTGCAGATGGTGTGTCGGTTCCACTGTGAATTTGTTGGTAAGAATAGTCTTTTTTTTTCAAATCATTTTTGCACTAGCTAATAAATTGTCTGAATAACTATAGTGTTACATAAATAATATTTTAAAAATCAAAATACCCTGTTGGTCTATCCCATTGTGTAGAGCGTGAATGATGATTAACATAATAAAACCGGCCATTAGCATCAGTCCTTTCTTCCCAACCTTCAGGCAATGATGATGACCTTTAGAAAAATACTCCAGAATAAATGCATATTTTATTACAAAAAAAATATTTAAAAAATATGAAGGTGGTTAATAAATACTACTGCTCTATAAACACTAATGATTATATTTTAATTTAGATAAAAAGAATTTAACTCACTCTGTGGGCCTATTCCACTGTGTTGTTCTAGTTGTATGATTTACATAATAGACTCTTCCAGAAGGATCTGTCTGTTGTTCCCAACCAGGTGGCAATGGCTGTCTCAGACTGTTATTTGCTTCTTGTTCTTGTATAGTTGGTCCTGATGCACCAACATCAGAGGAAGCAGCAATGTCAAGATCTACTAACTCCCAACCAGGCTGCTTAAATGTGAAACCAAAGATACAAATGAAACAAAAACACTAAAAGATTTATTATTTAATTATGCATTTGTTTTATAAAAATTTGAAACTTCATGTATAAAACTGTTCAGAGCTAGAAAAAATGAATAAAAAGATAACTTCTTCATAGAAGCTTACCTCCTGGGGTGTTACACCCGAGGCTCTGTCATCTGCACCATCTCTCTCATCTTCATTTGATAAATAAGCCAAATATAAAGATAAATGTCCTTTAACTCTTGAACGAGAGCTGTTATAATAATGAAAGAGACAGTCCATCAAATCATCTGCCAGTAAATCAGAGACAATCTTAAGGATAGGCAAACTAGGTAGGTAGCCCCAGCCTGGACTTTCATTGTCAACAATCGAACCCACCAAATAATATATGAGGATAATGTGAGCCTTTTTCAGTAGACCCAGGCAGGGTCAACGGGAAAGGCAGGAAACCGGAACACTTGTCAGTGGCAACAAGCATTGGAGGGCCCTGTCAATTTATTTTATACATTTTCTGCATACAAATTGTGGGGAAAGTTGTAATTTGACAGGGGCCACACCCTGGCTAAAGCAAATGAACATATGTGGGTTAATGTGGGGGCCTCAAAGTCAAAGATTATATGGGGCCCAAGATTTAAAAGAAGCAGCACTGACACACTTTCACTTAGGTCTCCTAAAAGAAATCTTGCTCTAATCCTCCAATAGATATATTTTCCTAGGACCCTGAAAAATGTGAGAACTCTGCAGTTAACTCTGCAGTAAACTTGGCATAGTAAAAATTTCACTCCTCTATAATATGTTTATCAACAATAAGAAGTAAGAATGGGCTTTTCTAAAATAAAAAAAAGTCAAATTGATGAAAAAAAATAAACCCTTATTTTTTTTATGGTAGCAAATTAATTTTTTTAATTTCTTCCATTAATTCAAAGTGCACACATGTTAAGTCAACATTTTATTTGACACGTTAGTTAATAGTTTATTTACTGACATGACTACACTGCCAGCTTGCCAATTAAATGAGAAAATATAAAAAGCTACATGAAAATAAACACTTCAGCTAGTATATACACAAAAAGATATTTAATAGCTAAATTGTGATAAGCTAATAATAATGCTAGCTATTTCTGAAGGTAAATGTTTAAGAAGTAACCATAGAAAGCATAGTATTTTCAAAAATTAAAAAGGGGAGAAATTATTATAACAATTTTTTTAGCACATTTAATTTTATAAAATTTACCTTCGAGGTCTCAGTACAAATGTTTTGCATGCTATATCTCTACCAGTTCTTTCATGGGCTATGGACATATGATTAAGGTTAAGCTCAATCAAGCCTAGGAAATCATCTCGGGTCTAAAAAATATTTGAGATAATGAATGATTAAAACAAATTTTGACTCATAATATAAAAGATGTAATCCACAATACTGGTTTCAAGTTTTATTTATAATTTTTCATACCACTCGATTTGAATCAAAAACTTCAAGAAGAATGATGCTGTTTTCTGGATTAACCTGTAAAATACATATTCTGTTATTTTGAGCTAAGATAATACAATTATTAAAAAAAAAAATTGTTTAAAAAAAGAATTGCTTTATAAAAAGAAATAATGTACTTACTCTAAAAATAAACTCTTCATCCCACTTAGGGTTCAATGACTGAAAAATAATATGCAAACTAATTAAAAAGTTTAACTGTTTTGCTCTTTCAATTAAAAAAAAATATTTCGTATACAAGTGAACATTTTAATTTGCTTTTTAAGGAATTATATACATATATAAAAAACCAACAAAAATATTTATAGCTATGATTAATCTGGAATAATGACGGCATTATTTTCTTAACTGTTCAGAGTGGTTTTAGCTTGTTTCCAATGTTCCCTCTAAGCTGAGCGTGTGAGCGATCGCTCACATGAATTCAGAGCGCCGCTCTTACTACACTCCCTCCGACGGACATCGCTTAAATCGCTCACAAATTTTGGCCTCAAACAAAATGTCGCTCAGAGACAAAATTTTTTGCTCACTTCATACCACACCTTAGAGGGAACATTGCTTGTTTCTTGTCCAAAGACGGTCATAAATTTATTTCAATAGTGTTTCTGTCAAGTCACTACCATATTAATTATCTGCTTAAAAACTTGACAGATTTATAACTTGATTAAATCATTAGAGACTTTATTAAGACTACAGTAAAAATGCTGCTCTTTGTTGTTCTCATTAGCTTACGTAATCAGTGAAAAAGGTCCATTCTATAAACAGGTTTTTTAAGAGTTGTATTAGAAAAATATCAATGAAATGATGTTTGAAATAGCAAACTAACCTTTTTTACAACATGGGTTTGTTTTGTGTCAACAAGAACACCTTTCTGATTCAATGATACTTTGACATAAGGATCACTAAGCAGATATTGCAAAATAGAAATAAATTAGGTACATAAAAAGAGTTTTTAGTGCTTTTAAATGTAAGTTTTTTTCTGTCATATTTCACACTTTTGGTTCAGAGCATATAAATAAGAATATGATGTAACTTTGTTTCCAAATGTTTAATTTTGATCTCAATATTACACAATGATATAATATACTAGCAGTATATCCAGCATCGCATGGTGCTTGTATATATAATTATAAAAGTGGCAATAATCAACTGTTGCCACAGCCTAAAGCAAAGGTCACCAAATAACAAGGAAATCCACACACACCCTCCTCCTGAATTCGCTTGAGATGTTATGGCACATTTGAAATTAAAATATAACTTTCAAATACAAGAAGATATTTGCTAATAATATTTTATTAATTATGGATTTATTATATATGCTTATAACATTTTATTAAATATGGATTTATTATGTATGTTACTAATTTATAATTATGTCATGGTGCAGCAATGTGGGGAATTTGAAGAATAGCTTGGTTGTAATTTGTTCCATGTAAGGTGTTGTGGAAGCAGAATCACTTGGTCAACAAGTGAACTGGATGGTGCATATGTCAGCTGATTTATAGCATGAGATCTTGTGATGGACAAAAATTTAACACAAAAGCATATTTTGGTTTTGGACGGATATAGTAACAAGTTTCACAACAGCCACCAACTTTGTGAATAGGGAGTTGATTAATGTATTAAAAAAAAGTGTGTCAAAGGAAATGTTATACTGTTGAGAGCCAGGAGTAGGAGAGACTTCACACTTCGTGGGATGGATGGTCATGTGGTTAAGTGCTAGACTGTCACTGGTTTGATCTCCAGTGAGGACCAATGAATCTTTCAGGTCTTGGGTAAAGTCCCCCGCTATTGTACTATTGGCTATGGTGGGGATGAAGAAAGGGCACCATAAAACAACAGTCCCATTAGTGGTTTATAGGATCTAAGAGATTACATCTCATCCTTCCAGGGATTTCATGCACTCAAACACTTAAAATGTGTAAATTGTAAAAAATAAGTTCTTACCTGGCACCAAATATATCTTTTTTAGCCAGATGGACACCCTCGATGACTTTAATTCGCAACAATTTAGTTTCACCATCAGTCTATAAGTTTTAAAAATAAAATAAATTTAAAAATGGAAACTTTCAGTTAATTAATAAAAAAGACAGTAGATGAACTTTAATAAATTGTTGGAAGACTTGGAATTGAAAAAACCCAAATTAATTAACATGAATAGGTAATGACACTAATGATTTCAGAAAGAAAAGAATTTTAAATTATATGACATCAAAGAGACGTATGCTTCTAATAATATTCATCAATAAAGCTTGTAAAAAAAACACTTCTTATAATGGCATAATCCCTATTACTAGGAATCGTTCAGATTTTTAAACAATCACAATATTTATTAACTTGCATAACTCCTGGCAGAGCAAATGGCCTCTACAATAGTTCTCCAGCACAATAGGTTTTGGGAGGTCTTTCTCATTTCACCCCAAATTAGGTTGCATTTCTTCACTTCCTGCTCACAAGAACTTCTCCAAGTGGTCTTTGAGCTAACCTTTCTCTAGCATTGGGGATTCCGATGCATGCCATTTTTTTAAATATCTTCAGTGGCATCCTGAGTGAATGGCCAATCCATCTCCTTCTTGATATTTGTAGGTCTATGGGGTCTTGGTTTGCCATTTGCCAGAGATCTTTATTCCCTACTTTGTCCAGTCGCCTTAGCTGCATAAGGCTCCTAAGGCAACCATTTACAAACGTCTGGAGCTTGTTAGTCAACGTGTTGGTGACTATCCATGTTTCTGCACCATATAAAAAAACGATTTTGACCTGGCTATTGAAAATCTGTAGCTTGTACTTTGTTGAGAGGGAAGAGGGAAACAAGCACATCTTGCCATACATATTCTGGCTTTGACACCATCTTCGAGAGGTAAAATTATCTACTTCCGTAAGATGCTTATGCCAAGGCTGACTTTAGCTAAACAATATGGCTATGGGTCTGTCTAGACAGAATGCATATGTTATTATGTTCCAGTTCCATCTTTTTATTAGAGAGAAGATTTTACGAGTGCTAGTTGATTTTAGTAATAGAATAGATGATTTTACGGGTGTTAGGGAGATGATTTACACCAATTCAAAGGGTTTCTGATAGATACTACTTTAACGCACATTTTTTGGCTTTTGTAATTGGAATTAAATTTAGTTCTGACTTGGTTAAGGGTAAGTAGAACCTGAAAATTAAAGAAATTGTGTTTGCTTCGCATGCACATATCAATAGATGAATCCCAAAAAAAATACTCATTTAGTCCAGACAGACCAGTACTGCCAGTAGTCATTGCGTTAGCTAAATAAGGACATAACTTCTGTCACATCTGTATTGACATGTAGCCCCGGTAGTGGCAGCTTTTTGTGGTAGTTTTTTTTCATTGCTGATAGACACAAGCATAACTGGGGTAACAACATTTGACTTTGTTACAGATTTTAAGATTTAGCATTTTGTAAGTATATTTATCATTGACTAAATATTGTTGTTGTTTTTTCCCAGAAATATGTAGCTTTTAGGTCATACTTATAGTAAGCTAAGTAAAGTGTAATACTAATAGTGTCCCTTCAATTTCATCATTGACATTAGTGATTAGAGTATTTACCCTAGACTGCTAGTCATTACAAAAACGTATTAGTATTGGTCACTAAAAAAAAACATAACACAACTTTTTAAATTCAATTGATTAAGACCGATTACTAGCAACACCTACATGATCTGGTGGAAGACCATAAATTGTTTGCCCCGAAGCCATCTGGGTAGCTGATAACAAAAATAAACAGCTTTACTTCTTTTCGATCAAATAAAATACATCCTGTAATTTCACCCTGCCTGATGTACAGACTTTGATGACGATGAAAGCAAAACAACTGAAATACCCGTATGTAAGGATACTAACCATTACTAGCAATTCATCAATTTTAATATCAGAGTGGTCTATCTTGTCAAATATTGTTGATATATCTAAGATAATTGATATGCCACTAAGACTGTCTGCCATACCTCATCATTATTAAAATATATAAATTGAGTTTAAAATTTTAGCAATAATATTATAATAACTCAGTACCCTAAAATGTCAAAATCACAATTTATCAGTGCAGTGGTAAATATTTTTAGCACGACATTTATTTTATGATTTAAATTTCTCACACTGTGACTCACTGACTGTAACTATCTCTTTCTCAATTATCAATAAAGCACAATAATGTCAATAAGCTGAACTGTTCAAGCAAATCAAGCTTACTTCCAATTAATTCAAAATCAAGCCTAAGGGCCAAGGGTTAGGCTGGCTAAGCTTTTTAACTCAACTTTAAAAATATAATTAAAATACAAAATATTTGAATATAATCTCATTATTTAATTTAAATATAATTTTAGATTTTTTTCATCATAACTGTAATATAAACTAGTCATAATCTTTACACTTTTACAGTTACAAATTTCTTTGCCATTTTTTATTTTCTTTCAGATTGTAGTCAAGATCATTTTATGATGATGACTTGGACGTTGGTAATCTGAAATTATTGACATGAAAACTTCAAAGCTAATTTTGTAATTGCAGTTTAGGAGTCTCATATTTAAGAAATTAAGTTGAAAACTCAAGAAATTATGAGTTCGACAATTTTTGATGTACTTGGAATCATCGCTGATTTTGAGGAAACCTTGAATATGAATGAAACTGATTGTCGAGATAAAATATTGTCACATTTAAAGAGAATGGACAAAGTTAATTTCCAATCTCCAGAATTTGCACCAGGTATCTTATCTGACTGTTACCACTTGGACTCTTAATCTTTAGTCTTCGTTACTTAAAAAAATTTTCTTAAATGTTATTTTTTTATACTGTTACTAAACAGTAGCATAACTGGAAAATACCAAGGTTTTGGGTTATTCTCATTGACCACTGTAGTACCACTGTCACAATTGTTTTTTTATAGCTTGGCCAGAAGATACCAATGATCATGGTCAAGATCTCCTTGCCCTTGTAGTGCACTCCCAGTTTGCCCATGAGAGTATAATCTGGGAATGCACAAGTTTAATATGATCCACTGAACTTAAAGCAATCCACTATTTAGACTAAGTTTTTTATTTGTTGGTGATACACTTTGATCCAAAGTAATTTTTTTAACTGAAATACAATAGTGTCAATAGATGTTGGCTTTTTTCAAATAGACAGTCAACAAAAATCAAGCTACATTCATTAGTAAATCAGGTATGGTACACCTGTAATTTACACTTCTATTAGGATAAAATGGTGTGATTTATTTTTTACTTTTTTTAAGATTTTATTTTACACACAGAAGTAAAAAAAAAGCATAGAAGACATGCTATTTTACTGGCAATGAAAAATGCAATTTTAGAAATATGGAAAGATCTACTGCAATTATAAGCGGGACGGATGGTCATGTGGTAAAGCACTCGACTGCCGACCTGAGGGTACCTAGTTTGATCTCCGGTGAGGACCTAAGAAATTTTTAGGTCATGGCTTAAGTCCCCGCTATGTCTCCCTTTTTGCCTTCATGGCCATTGGGGATGAAAGAAGGGCACCATAAAAACCGTCCCATAAGTGTTTTGCAGGATCTAAGAGATTTCATTTCATCCTTACAGGGACTTCACACACTGCAATTATAAAACATTTTTAATTTAGGCAAATCCACTATTAGAGCCATTAAGAAACATGAAGCAGCTATTAGATAATATTTTATTTCTGGTACTACATAAAATGCCAAATTAACATCATATTCAAGAGATAAACAGAGATCATTCTATTTGGATTGAGTTGAGGATATAACTCTAAGAAAATTTTATTTCTTTCATTGTTTGCAAACTTTTTTCATGGGCTTTTTGTCTTAATTTTAACTTTTTTTTTTTACTTGATGTTATGCGGTTTTAAAAAAGTTTGAAACGTATCCATATTTTTACAAGCCTTATGTAGTCTTATTTTTGTGGAAAGTGTAAAAAATACCTTACAGTATTCTGAGACAAATTATTTGTAGTTTAGTAAATTTATACTATCTAAGTCTTAAAATCCCGATTTGAACTAAAATGTACAGTAAAAGAAAACAAGAAAACGTGCTTAAACACACATACATACATATTTTCACATTTTTATAGAGAGAGATAGATACTGGTTTTCTTTCCTACTTTGTCCATTATATATGGAACAGAACTTCCTTGTGTGTTTTTTTGGGAAAGATGTGGAGATTGGGGAAGCCAAAAGTGAAGTGATTTTCGAGGGGAGTGAGTGTGTCAAAATGTAACCAGGATAATAAGGGAAGAATATAACTCATACAGAAAGGGCATTGCTAATTAAAAAAGTCTTCTAATAATGAGTTAAGAAATTATGGGTGTATGTTAATTCCTTTTTAAGAGTGTAGCACCTAAATATTAATACCCCCTTAGCATAAATACGCAAATATGGCAGCTTTCAGAAAAATCAATTTAAAGTGGTAATGCACATCTTTATAGTTTATGTTCAGTCAGGAGAAATTAAGAATAAAGTTAACGACCTATGTCTTTTGTTAAATAAGAAATTAGCATCACTTTAACTGACATGTGTATAAACTGGTTGGAATAAACAATTTAATTGTTCCCTTAGCCCTTAAGGGTCTATGGGCAGAAGTGTAGAATTAATTTGTTTATGTAACCGCTGCATATAAAGGGATTGTGTGGTTAACACAACTCCCAACCGCCTTTACTTCCCCTATGAAATTAATAATGGTTCAATGGGAGCTGTATATAACTTTCTGATAAGCTGCATGAGGCTCTTAAGAGTCGCAATAGTCCACTACTAGAATATAAATAAGAAAATAATAAGTTAAAAAATTGTGTCAATTAAATTTGTGTTAATTTAGATTAAAATATTTTAATTTTTTTTTTTTTCAATTAAAAATTTTATTTGAACAGCAGCTCTCTTAAGTAACAATTATTTTATTTTAACTATAAATGACATTTTTTAAAATAATATTTATTAGCCATTTTTTTTTATATTTTTATTTTTTTTAATTTTTACAGACCTTGATTGGCTAAATATTAGCTACCCCTTAAAAATTCATGACCATTTAAAAGGAAAAATAGTTGTCCTAGATTTTTTCACTTATTGCTGCATCAACTGTATGCACATTTTACCTGATTTAAAGGTTGTAGAAGAGAAATATACATTAGAATCAGGTTTAGTGGTTGTTGGTGTTCATTCGGCCAAGTTTCTTAATGAAAAGGTGACAGCTAATATCTTAAGTGCTGTCTTAAGATTCGACATTCTGCACCCAGTCGTCAATGACAAAAATGCATCTTTGTGGCAAGTAAGACTAAATATTAATTTGTTTTTTTTATATTGTACCGATAGATGATTTTTCTTGTTTAATGGAAAATTTAGAAAAGATTCTTACTTAACCAGTTTACCTCAATCTTTTTTTGCCGTACCTTTCTAAAAAAAAATTTGCCAACTTATTTAACGTAGGTAATTAAGAAAACACTGGAAAAACGAACTTTGTTAATTTGTAAGATCTTTTGCTTTCTAAACAAAGTCACTGTCTGATCAAACTAAAATGGAAATTAATAATCTTATATTTTAGCTTTTTATTATTCTGTAGAGGTAAATAAAAGAAAATTATATAACATCTGAAAACTGAAATAATATTCATTAATACAAATTGTGCACTTGGAATGATTAAATGTAGATTGCTGTTTGCTAGGCAGCATTCAATTTAAAAATTAACCAGAATGTACAGGAGCACAGATTGTTTTTATGGGAAGAGTATTTAGTTTGACCTTTAAAAAAAAGTAAAAACTCCATTTGGTGTGTATTGAGCAGAAGAAATTAGTCTGTTTCTCTAGGTTCAGAAATAAAAACACATTGGTGGTCTTGCTGGTTACTAAAGAGAAACATTTTTATGTTAGGCTGAAGCCACTCTAATAATTTTTTTTTATTTTAAGAAAAATATGTTTTCCCATTTAAGACAAATATTTCCAGTTTTAATATAATTACACTTTATTCAATTAAAGGAACTTGCTGTTTCATGTTGGCCCACTTTAGTATTTTTGGGACCTAAAGGTCAGCTGATACACTCAATAGCTGGAGAAGGACATAGAGAAAAGGTTCTTCTGTTTTTAGAAGTCGCCATGCAATATTACTCATCCGAGCTGCATCCTGCTAAACTTCCCATCAGTTTAGAAAAAGAAAAAACCTTCACTACCCACTTGAAATTCCCAGGAAAAGTGTGCTATTGGGCAGAAAGAAACTGGCTGGTTATCACTGATACTGGAAACAATAAAATAGTTGTTACAGATGTTAATGGAATTATTCAGGTAGGATTCAAATAATGTTAAATTATAAGTTGTTGTTTTTTTTACACTATGTTTAACTAACTTTAAATTAAACTACTGGACAACAAAAATGTAAATAATAATTTTAAAATTTATTGAACATTTAGCATAATTAAATTATGATTTCTGTAGCATTTTCTTTTAAGCAGAATCCCTAATGTTAGAGAAAGGTTGGGTAATTAAAAAGGCATTTCTCTAAAAAAAAATAACATGGTTAAATTTTACTTCACTATATAATTTGATAGCTCAATGGTAAAAAGAAATGTTTGAGGGTCCAAACAACCTGTATCAAAAAATTATCTAAGGAAGTCATGACACATGCAGAGGGTCTTTATAGGCAGATGGTCTTTAAAGGTATATTTTGAGTCCAATTCATTATCCTTTCCTCACAATACTGTTAATATGGTTGCTAAATATTTATCCAAATGAAAACATTTAACATATTAATTTTTTTCATCCAATTTTTTTTAAAGCTTTTATTTATAACCATGAATTATATTATAAAGCTAGCTTTAACACTCTTTCTTAATCTTAGTGTGTTTTTTTTGTTTCATTTTCATTGCTTATTTTCACTTCTTTATTAGGTTTAAAAATTTGCATAATGATTTTCCTTCTTGTGTTTTATTTTGATTTCATATTTCATCTAAAAAAATTATACAACAGCATATGATTGGAAGTGGTCAGAGTGGTTTGAAAGATGGTGGATTTGAGATCGCAGAATTCTTTGCCCCACAAGGTGTTGCTTGTGATAATCACAATATTTATGTTGCTGACACAGGAAATCATTGCATTAGAAAAATTTCATTTGACTTACAAGATGTTAAAACTATCTCAGGAACAGGATTTCAAGGATCTGATAAAAAGGGAGGGAATACATTTCAGTCACAAGAATTGTCCTCACCTTGGGATATTGTTATTGGAAAAACTCCAAATGGTTAGTGTTGGCATAATTTAATTTTTAAAAAAAGCTGAAAATCTATAGAAAATAATTCCTGAGACTCAATAAAGAAATATTATTAATTGATTTATTTAAAGAATTCACCAAAAAATTTTTTTCTTTTTAAAACCCAAAAAAAATAAGGCTCAAGTCCGGTGCTGTTTATTGCAATGGCTGGATCACATCAGATATGGGTTTATTTTCTATCTGATACAGTTTGGTTCAGTAAGTAAGTATAATGATTTTACCATATTTTTCTGACAGCAAAGAGATCTCTCATTTTTTCTTCATGGTTAAAAAATGCATTATCTAAGCTTAAGGAAAATGTTCAATTTTAAATATTTCACTCTATTTGTAATATTTCTACTAAGCCATAATATTTTGAAACATTAGATCATATGTTGCTGGAACTTGTTTGTGTTTTGCTGGCACTGGTCAAGAAGAAAACAGGAATAATTCATATCCAGAAAAAGCCAGTTTTGCTCAGCCGTCAGGATTAGCTTTATCATTAAAAGAGCCAGTTGAAAAACTTTACATCGCTGATAGTGAAAGCTCTACAATCCGTTACATTTGTCTCAATGATTGTAAAGTTTCTGCACTAGTTGGAGGAGAAAGAGATCCAACGGTGAGTACAGTTAAAATTTAGTTATTGGTTTCACAAATAAAATCTTAAAGTGAATTTCTTTTTTTAATGGCCAGCTTCTCTATTTTGTCACTTTTCAGGACTTAATTTTTTAAAGAGTCTTTCATTTATATATGACAAAAAGTTAATGAGAAACTAAAAAAATAATCTCAGAATGGCATGGAATTTGCAAGTCATTTTATGCCCACCCTTGTTATAACTATTTTAAATATTTTGTAGGAATGAAGAGGTAAAATACCCATTTATCATTCTTTACCTGTTACTTTTTAGTATTTAATATTTTACTTACATTCAGAGAATTCAGTGGAGTATTTTTTTTATGTTAGCTAAGTATTCATTTAGGAAATTGCATCTGAATAATTTAAATCGGCATATTCTACACTCTGCTACATACTAACAAAATCTCTGATGTGCCTTGTATATGCTCTTAATTTATCTATCTAGAATTTATTTGCATTTGGAGACACTGATGGAAAAGGAATACATGCAAAGCTGCAACACCCCCTTGGTGTTGCTGTGCTGAATGATAAACTGATTGTTGCTGATTCGTATAATCATAAGGTGAATTCTTTAGTTTGTTAATTATTTACTCTTTTTTATTCTTATAACATTTTTATATTTAATTATTACAGTCAATTTGTATTTTTGACATATTTCCAATAGATTAAAACAGTGGATCTCAAAACATTAATGTGTGAAACTTTAGCTGGCACTGGGCATCCTGGGTCAATGGTGTCCTCTGGAGATTTTCTTAAAAGTGAATTCAGTGAACCAGGAGGTGTATCTGTGAACGATAAAGCAAACACAGTTTATGTTGCTGACACAAATAACCATGTCATAAAAGTTATTAATCTAGAAAATAACATAATCTATAAGGTATTGTTATAATATTTTTATTGTGTGCAAGCATTTTACCATTGGTTAGCGCAGCCATGGACCTAAGGGGACAAATGATGTTCGTTTCAATTTTATTTCAAGGAGAACACTTATTTCTATCAACTTTATCAAGATCTTTCTTTCTTACCCAGAACAATGACTATGGTTGTGGCTCTCATTCCCCATTTCAATTTATTATTATATACCAATAAACTATATCTGCATTAAATTTTAAAGTATTAGTTCTGGTTCTCAAACCTTTTTGTTTTGTGACCAACATCAACAATAGTTTTAGTTATAGTGACCCACCAAAAAAGAAAGTTTTTTTTTCCCAACCCATCTGCAAAGAAAAATTAAGACAAAAGAAAGACAATAAAATTGTATATATATTTAAATATATTTTCCCTCTTACTTTGTAGATATACAAATTTATAGTTTTGTAACATATAGAGAAATAGTTGTAATTTTGCATATACATTTATAGACATTTATCTGAAATTCATCCACAACTCATAGTTTGAGAACCAGTTACAAGAAATAACATTACATGTATATAATTAACGTATGCATTGGGTTCCCAGCTGCCACTGTCATTTTCAACTGAAGATCAAAATGAAAAAGCCATCTCTGCAACATCATTTAAAGTGAAAGATACTTTGATGTCCCTTCCAGATATTAACTGGACCAACAAAATGGATGCTTTATCTCTCAGTATTCCCCTGAGTCTTTTAGAAGATGAGCATGTTAATTCAGAAGCTCCCAACTGTTGGGAAATATCAGGCCTAGGTACATTTCCATTTTACTACATGTATATCTTTTTAAAACTGAAAAACTCGGATCAATAGATTTCTTAATTTATACGTTAAGGACAGTCTCACGTAATCTAATTACCATCAACATATTCATTATTTTTAGTAGTCCCTGCTGGAAAATATTTTTATTGCATTTTATATAATAATATTCATTTATTAATTAACTGTAACTTCATTTATTTATTTTTTTTAGATGAAGAAAGTGAAATAGGTTTACAGCATTTGGACAAATCACACAGGAAAGGGATACTTCATACTTTCACCAGCAGTACCAGCCAAACATCTAGAGAAGCTTCCCTGAAAATTAAAGTACCACCATTGGTGAATTCAAGCCATATGACCCTGAAAATTTCTTTACAGATATTTGTATGCCGATTTAATATCTGTCTACCACCCAGATTGCTACATTTTAAACAAGTTATCATAAAATAATATTTTCAGGTTATTTTTTTTTATTATTGTTAATTTATTTCCTAAATATGTTAACTTCATACTGTATCTACTTTTTATTATAATAACTATATAGATCATTGCCATTTGATTATCCTGTGCTAGAATAAGAATTGCTCCTTTCCTGGGATAACCTAGAATTATATTTAAACATATAAAAATGAATTAACTTATCAAGTAGAAATAGTAATCAATTATATTACAATCCTTTGTTAGTTTCGCTATGGGAATATAAATGCCTTTTTTTTTTTGCTTTTGTCATGAAGCAATATCCCTAATAGGGTGTCCCAAAAATGCTCGAAAAAATTTTTTTTAAAAATCTTTGGTGTCTCACCCCCTGAAATGTGTCTCTTAGGTACAATGAGTGAATTGGTGAAGTTGTAGCTCATTTGAACAATATTTAGAAGTCCCCCAAGAGCTTTTAAAATTCCAGTATTAGGCCAACATAAAAATCCAGACGAATCATGGCTCAAATAATTTGCAGTTTTTGCATGCCATAGTTGAATAAAATGAAGTTTGAATATACTTATATTTATCTCATTGCTAACATTAACTAGAGTTGAAATTGTGTGATTCTTAATTAGAAAATGTAATAAATGCTAGTAAACATATAAAATACCTAATGTGCAAAATTTAAGCAATGTCCATATTTTTTGAAGATTTAATTTTTTTTAACTAAGCATGCTAAATTGTCAGGCATCATATCACCAAAAGTTGCTGCAGTGCTGGACAGAACGAACACCAGCATTAGAAAATCAACAATGATACTTGCATCCGCATTCAACGAAGCTGGTGTTCCGACATCTGACACAGTATTTTCCAAGAGCACAATGTATTGTCATCGCAAGCTTTGTCATCAACAAGCTGCAGCATGTATAAAAGAAGACTATATTCCCTCAAAATCAATTGTACATTGGGATGGTAAGCTATTGCCCGATGTTACCGGACATGTTACCAACAACGGCGATTGATTACCTGTCCTGCTTTCGTCACTTGTCGATGGCACTACAAAGCTTCTTGGTGTTCCCAAGTTAGCATCCGGGTCAGGATGGGCAGCTGCTGATGCAGTATATGAACATATCAAATCATGGAAGTGCGAATCTATGGTCATCGGCATTTCCAATACTGGAAGACTCAATGGAGCTTGCACTCTGTTAGAAGTAGCCCTGGGACGTAATCTATTATGGATGGCATGCCGTCATCACATGTTGGAAGTACTCCTTTCCGATGATTCAATGTTTGTCTTGGACCATCCACTGGACCAGAGATTTTGTTTTTTAAGAGGTTTCGAGAAAAATGGCCAGAATTAAACCACACACCCAAAGCCAGTTCCGCCCCTTTGATAATCGTGTCTGATTCGATTAAAGAATTTATTAAATGTCAACTTGAGGTCAGTCATTCATGTGATGATTATTTGGAATTTCTTCTGTTTGCTGCACAAATGGTTGGGTTGGAGGTTGATGTCAGCATTCGCAGACCTGGTGCCCTACATAGGGCAAGGTGGATAGCGAAAGCAATCTATGCATTGAAAATCGATCTATTGTTTGCAGGCAATGAAACCATCTTTCAGTTAACAGCTCGAGAATTACAAGATAATCAGCGCTTCAATCGGTTTACCATATATGTTTATCTTCAATCATGGTTTTCATGCAGGCTCACCGCAGATGCACCTGTGAATGATATCTTGTTGATAAAGCGTTTATACAAATATGATGATGCTGTTCTTCGATTGACTGGATTGAAAATGATGGTGCGTCACTCGTGGTACTTGAGTCTGGAACTGTCGACACTTGCGTTATTTTCAACCCTTTTGTCGGACAAAGAAAAAACTGGCCTTGTTTGGACAATGCATCTCATAAAAACACTATCAAAAAGTGTTGTTGATTTGCGTGCTTCTACCACATTTTTTGAAACATCCAACATTGATGCCAGTTTTCTAGATGTTCCTGTTGAAGCCTGGTCAGATACACCATCTTTTAAAGTTGCAGCAGATTTTGTAAAGAATCTGGCTTGTATCAATGACTCTGCAGAGCAAAGTGTAGCATTGATACAAAATTTCAATGACAGTATCACCAAGAATGAAGAACAAAGACAATTTTTGCTCCAAGTGGTTGAAAAACATCGGAAAAATTTTGCAGAGTGTAATCGTGAACAGCTGGCTAAAATTTAAATTTGAAGAACTTTTTTACAAACAGTACAAAGTACAAAATAAATAGCAGGAATGCTTATTTGCATTGCTTATTATTATTATTTTTCAAGCAGATTGACATTGATTCAAGAATTAACTTGACAAAATGAATAAAACTTTGTTTTTCATAATTTTTTACTTAAATTTATACTTAAAAATATAAACCATTCAAGATTTATATATTTTGTTTCATTTAATATTATAAACAATACTAAGCATCAATTTGTTACATAATATATCAGTTTCGCATATAATGCAACATTAACGCTGTATTAGATTTGACCGCGAATGATTTTACACCAAAATCTGGAACTTTAAACCTCTTGGGGGACCTCTAAACATTGTCCAAATGAGCTGAAATTTTGCAGGTTAACTACTATTACCATACAGACATATTCTGTGGGGTGAGGCATCAACATTTCAAAACTTCATTTTTTTGGGACACCCTAATCCCTAATATGGGAAAAAAATATATGTGATGCATTTTTTTTTCTGCATTCTACAATAAATGTTAATAGGTCCAAAAAATTATCTGTTTCATTGAAAATTTACATAAAACCTACAATTAATTTTATTTTTAATTGTAATATAAGAAATATTAAAATTAAAAAAACAAATAATTAGGGAGCGACCGATATGCCTTTTTACCGATAGTCCGATACCGATATTTTCCCCCAGCATTTTTACAGATACCGATATTTTCTTTTTAGGGGCTGTCCATTATTTATGTCAACAAATTTTTGGCGATTTTTACCCTCCCCCCCTTCCCCTTGTCAACAACTTGTCAAACATCCAGAGAACCCCCTATAAAATTATGTCAACATTTGATTACCCCCCCCCCCTAAAAAAGGTGGCTTCCAAAATGTTTATATGGCAAAATTAGTAGGAATATAGTTAGTTTAATTAAAATACTGAATGTTAAGCGAGTGAGTAACACAGAACTACAAACGCTGCTTAATTTTCCTATTTATTAAGCAATTATATTAAATTTAAAAAAGTAACATTGTTGACGTCAACTTTTCTTGACCTCCCCCCCTGTCAACAATTGTTGCAACAACAATGCCAAACACGTGTTATTCTCGTGGTGTATGATGTATTTCAACCCATGTTTACATATTTTGTAACACTTCGCCCACGCGTGTCTTGTTTCCCCCCCCCCCCTTCAGATACCGATATTTTTTTAATCAACAACAATGCCAAACACGTGTCTTTTTCGTGCTACAGCTAATGACGTATGTCAACCCATGCTTACCCCTTCCCTGTCATATTTCGTGACACTTCGCCCACACGTAAGTCTTGTTCCCCCCCCCCCCCCCAACTTCCCATCCCAACAAAAAATACACAGATGTTCACTAATTGTATCATTCAAGGTCATACATTAGAATTAAGAAATGCCAATCCTATTGTTTCAAGGTCATATCTCTGATGTAGACGTGACAATTTCTGTGTACGGGTTTTTTTTTTCCTTTTTTTTTAAATCTTGTCTGATCTGGTTATAGAATTGGGTTATTTACTGATTTTTTTTATGCAACTCTGTTGTGAAAAAAAAAAACAATGTATCGGCAGCCAAAAAACGGCCGGTACGACAGTTAACCCATAATGCCAATATCGGTTCGACTATCGGTCGCTCCCTACAACAATCGGCCGACCGATAGTGCCAATATCGGTCCAATACCGATCCGATTATCGGTTGCTCCCTTCAAATAATGTTTAATTTTATACTAATACGCCACATGATCAACTATTGATAGTACATGTACATTTTTAAATGTTCTTATATTTTTAAATAAAATTTGTCTATACACACATATGTATCTGTATAGATTTAAATCCTGTACTACATAGATCATTTTAGTATACTTTCACACAATAATACTTTCATCCTGTCATGTACCAGTTTAGAAATCTCATAATTAATTTCAGTGTTTGTTGTTTTTAAAAAAAAAAAAAAAAAAAGCTAATATCACAAATGAAAAAAGGTCTCCAAGTAATCTAGCAGCCAAAATATTTTCCTTGCTTTTGCCCCCACCCCTCTGTTCTGTTCAATTAGCAAGCAGTATTAGCAAGCAGTATATTTTTTTCTCAAAGCCAACAATGTTATGAATCAGTATGGATTATGCATAAATGTTTAATTTTATACTAATATGCAATGAACATGATCAACTATTGATAGTACACTATTAAATATTCTTATACTTTTTAATAAAATTTGTAAATGGAAATAGAATAGATCATCCTATTCTATAAAATTGTGAAAGCAATTACTAAATATCCACTGAAATTTTCACCACCTGTTGGAAGTAATGCTCATAGAGGATATAATCCTATTTCAGCCCTAATTCCCAATATCTCATACTATAAAGGTGTTCATTGAAAAAAAAACTAAACACACTCTTACTTGGAAATAATATAATATAGACCACTGGTTATAACGCTCCTCATACAGACCACTTACTTTACTTATTTCCCTAAACTCCATGCATAGTAGAAGATAGTCCAAAATGGCATTAAAAAGTGCTTCATGCGCTTTGCAGGATAAATTCCATCTTAAACTTTATTCAAAATACTAAAATAAAATTGGACATTTATTTCAATGATGCTAAAAAAATAATACAAAAATTTTAATGGAAAAAGTCACCAAATAGAAATTTTAGGGCTCCTGACAGGGGGGAGTTTTTTTCTTACTTTTTACCACTCCCTTGAAGGTTATGCAGAAAAGAATGGCATTTTATTTGATACCAGTGTGCTATTGATAAATGAGGCCAACATGATCACTGAATCACAAATTTTCTATAAAACAGTGAAAACAGAATTAAAATATATCCACAGAAAATGTTCGGCAGACTGCTTTTATAACACATATAGACATAAAATCCTATATACGTCAGAAAAACAGAGCTATCTATGCTCTCATAGTCATATAAAAGGATTTATCAGCAATTATATGATTAAGTAGTAAATAAAAATTGTTTTATAGAACAGAGCAGTGATTTTATGCACATACAGACTATAATATGTTTCTTTTAAAAGTCAAATCTTTTATTCATAAATACTGGGGTATCATATTTACGTAAAAATTAAATTTTTCCTCACCCTATGTTGGTTAAATGGATAATAAAAATGTATTCAGAAATTTGACTGAAATGTATGTTAACATAAGGATAAAGCATTGAATGTGTTTCAAAATGATATTCATTACATTCATTTACAAGTAACCTTAGGAATTTTTTTATAAGATTTCATTTTTAGTGTCTCCCTTTACTAACATGATAAAATTCTATGTGTGGATAAAAAAACAATTCTATTTATTTAAAAAAAATTTGTGAATAAAATTGAGTTTTATATATTTTTTACAATGTGTATTTCGCATTACTTGAAATTTTACAGATTTGCAAAATACATTAAAAAGTGTTTCAAAAGTGAAAAATACATTAAAAAGTTTCAAAAGTGAAAAAAATGACTTTTCAGCACATTTTTTTCAATCAAAGGAATATATTGGGTTTGTAAAAACCCATTGTTGGAGTAAGTCAGCTTTTTATATGTGTAAAGTTAATTCAGTATATTACTGGTCATTGTTCTAGGGGTTTCCAAGGCTTCTGGGCCCTAAGGATGGACTATTGAAAGCTGAAACTTGTATTCCAATAAAGGGAGGCGGTTGTCAAAGATGTCTTTCCTATTGTGGATTTGATATCTTTGAGCCATTCGCAGCAGAGACAAGGCTACAAACATTAGTTGGTCCACTTTCCAGAGATTTCATATGTCCTATATTCATTTACCAGTCCGTCAGGTGTCAATTTTATCAATAGTTGCACATGTCCTATCAATGATGTTATTTTCATATTTTGAGTCCAATAATATCTTGTGGACTCATCATAATTTTCTCTAGAAAGGTGAAAAATGAATCCAGATGTATAACCTAAATCTGTTTGAGCATTTTATCCCATGCATTCCACAACATTTAATTGCATAACATTGATATTTTTTTAAATTTCATTTTCTATGTTATTCTTTTGGTTTTCTTGAGACTTGGTAGCCTAAAGTTAGTTGTAAGATGAAGATGAATTTTCATTTTTAGCGATTTTTCAGAATCTAATGGTCACATTGTTATATTTTATAGTAGCAACTAGCATTATAATACTTCTTTTACTAACTTTTGAATTGCATTATTATTATTATAACTTAGCTGACTGTAAATTGTTCAGTGTGTTGCAAAATTTATGGTCTTTTTAGTCATTTATCACATTTTACTTGTTTAGAATTATTATTTTTTAACTGCCATTCAGCTGTGCATGATTTGGAATGGGTTGGGGAAGAGGGGGTTATTTTAATAACATAATACCTATAGATTTTGTCCATAAAAAAAAAACAAAGCTAGAGAACACAAATACCACTTTGAATACTGGGCCTTGGAATATAAAGGAATTGGATGGGTAGCACAAACTCAGCAGCCTTCACTTCCCCCAAATTAGTCAGGTACACATTTAAAATGACTTACGGGATTGAACTTTCACCAAGACTTGAAAAATTATCTTGGTATTCACAAAGGATTCATGAAATAAATGATCTGAATTATTACAGGTCTAAGAATTGGACTAACCAGACAAGTAATGACATATTAAATACAATTTGACCTTCTAAATAATTATTGTGATGACCATAAAATTTAGAATTGTAAGATGAATTTTTTGAATACTGTATTCTGGCAGAATGCGCTCTCAAGTGTAATATTTACATCATATAGCTCATACCAGACACCATTAGAGTGCTTGTTAAATCACTGAATCAACATTTCATCTATCACATTTTATCCATAAACACATGTTATCGGGGATAAAAAAAAAGTTACATTGTCCCAAAAAAAATTATAAAATTATGAAAATGTATCTACTATAGACTTTTTGTAAATGATTTTACACTAGGCATTTGTCAAATAGGGGATGGGTGGTCGTGCAGTGAAGCACTTTTCTGTCTGAGTACCATACCTTGTTAGAACCAGGGGAGGGATTTTTCAGGTCATAGTTCCCCACATGCCTTCTGTGGCTTCTACCTGGTCATTGCACTATCAGCTATGTTGGGGGTGGAAGCAGGGCAGTCCAAAAAATGTCCTAAAGTTATATAATTACTTCTGATTCTCATTTCCTGGTATTTATCTTACCATGTGATAATGGCAGAAATAGTGATAACACATACTGTGCTTTAACAATAATATGAATAAAAAAATAGACACTCAACACATGTAAACATTATTTTGATGAATGAAATGATTGTTTCAGTAAAGCAAAAATTGATACAATTAAAAATAATTTATCTTTCCGGGATATGATTTCCCAGGAAGTTTAATTCATGTACCAGCAAGCCTAATTTCAACCAGAATCCTCCTATCCATGGAGAAACCATTGATGTTGCAGGCTGAATGCTGATGTACTTTCACACTAGAACAGCATAAGCCCAGACTTATGAATTTAATATCAGTATGTGATGTTTTATGGAAAGTTTGTGAAAGAGCTTACCAGATACATGTTTATTTATATAACAGGATAGTTATTAGTGAGTAGTTCATTGATTGTTTAAAATCAATGAGAACTAGATGAGCTTACATTGTGTAAAGAAGTTGAATTTAATTGAAAGATTTGCAACTTTTTAAAATTAATGGCTCTCAAAATCATTTAAGATCATCAGACTCAGATGAAAATAGACCAAAATGAATAACAATGTGGGAATTAGGTTTGAATTTAGGTTTCAATAGTGCAGGCAGCATACCTTGGTCACATTTAATACATCTTACTTTTACCCTACATTCATTTAATTTATGTAAAATGACATGGGCTAAGCATGGCCAATTTGGATGTTGATCAGTACTCATCTCCCTTTGCTATCTTGTTTTTAAATTATTACTTCCTATAGTAATATCCATCATTGTCTAATATATAACCCACTGCAGCATACAGATCAATTTGATTAGCACTGCTAAATAGCTTTAAGGTACATTTATGAAAATGCATATTAATATGCTACATCTATAGAACTAAGGCTTCCTCTGGCACATAAGAAGGTATGTGAAAAAATAATTAATGAAAGCAAAATACAGTGTGTGAATGACATTTTATTTCAGAGGAATAAACCTAGAAGAGTGTGTAGCACCAATACCGGGTCTACCGTGCTTTACAGGTTTGTAGGTAATGGAGAACTCGCCCAAGTAGTGACCAACCATCTCCGGCTAAAAAAAAAAATTTTTTTTTTAAGTTATAAAAAAACAATGCACAGTACATCTAATCAGTTTGAACATTTGCTAAAAGCTATAAATAATTTCAATATCTTACCTTGATTTCAACTTGGTTGAATGTTTTTCCATTGTAAACACCAACAATGGACCCAATCATTTCAGGAATAATGATCATGTCACGAAGATGTGTCTTAACAACCTGTTAAGAATAATGCCATTTATAAAATTGCTTTTGTAGTAAAGATAACTTAATAAAGCATGTAGTTTAACAACTCTAAAATACTGAAGTTTGATAAATTAACAACATGTAGTTTAACAACTCTAAAATACTGAAGTTTGATAAATTAACAACATAATTGCTTTTAACAGAATGTGACTGAAATATTTAATACTAAATGTCTTGTAGGCAACGATCTAGCTGTAACCATATTTAGCTGTAAACTCTAACTTCCATAAAAATGGACAATTATCTTTTGGTGTGTACAGCTTAAAAATAGATTTTTTGTCAAATTTTCTTTATCAAGACAAGATAGTGGAAGTAATTGTAGTATTCTAAGGATTAAAAAAACAACAAAATTTCTAATTAAATGAAAGAACTTAAAAGCATTCATTTAAATGAAGAGTGCAGAAATTAAACATTAAAAATTGGCAGACAAGTGTAAATATTGCTTAGAAAGAGGCAATTTTTTTTATTGATTAAGCTTTTGATTTAGCACAGATAATGTAAACTGTCAACCAGCAGAGTGAGCATGGCTCAGTTTTAAAGTAGCCAACAAAATAGTTTTTTAAGGTGCACAAGAGATTATAAAGACAATTTTTATTAAACAGCATCATGTCCATCAAGCTACTTGCTACAGGAGATAATCTGTCAAATTTAACATTACCTCAGGTTTCTCTAGAGGTCCAGCTTCCTTTTTAGCTTTCCGTAATCTCTTCATCAAAGCAAGAGGCTTACGCTTCAAGCCACGGTTTAATCGCCTGCGCTGTCTTGCATTGAATAAATCAGCAAGCTGATCCCTGTAATAAATATGTTTAATTATAGAGATACTCTTCACTTTTAAATGTATAAATGAAAATACCCTGAAAATGTAAAAATGTCCCATTGCTTTCTAACCACTCACATCACAACAGAAGTAAGTGTGAATAAAACATGTCATTAATTTTGCACAAAATAAACTTCACCAGATGGTATTAAAACACAATGGTGGGTAAGCATGTGCATATTAGCTTTAGAAATTTGAAATAAATATTAGAAATAAATCACTAATAAAATTGCACTTTATCTGCAGAAAGCATTTTAACTAGGTGAGTTCTTAAAAGGTTATAAATAAAACTGGAAATAAGTACTTTAGTGAAATATTTGCTAGATAGGTCAGTTACTTTTAAAATAAGACCTGGCAACAATCACTAATAGTGAAACATTATCAGTGACCAATTCATTGCACTCATTAGAAACTTTCTTGTCCCCTAGAAGACAGTAAAGAGTTAGAAAACTAAAGACAATAAAAATTCAATTGTTAGCTTGTGCCTCGTTACAGTAAAATATTTCCATTAAGTGATATTGCAAGTAGTTTAAACAAGAGCAAGTTCTAAAAATGAAAAGTTACAAGCAAAAAACTCCTCTATTGTACCAACAATATCCAAATGTACAACAAATGTCACTATGCTTTCTGGCAGCTCACATCAGAAAGATGCAAGAGTGAATGAAGCTTGTTTTTAGTATAGCACAAATTTAAACACCAAAGTGGTATTTGTAACTCACTGGTGGGTAAGTATGTGCTATGTGAATATTACATATAGATGACATGCTTTAGTAAGAAAACTGCCTAATTATTTAGTTATATTTAATTAATTATACAGGAGACCAGTTTCAAGTGAACAGCATTTATTTTGGCCTGTCTTTAAGGGGGTGTTGCTTTCCAAAATTTGTGCAGTAAAATTTAAACCAATTAACATTTAAATAAACAATGGAAATTTATTCACAAACAGTCTGTTGAGTGCTTTTAAATCAATGTAACCCCTGCTAGAAAATGTTTACATTAAGGTAATAAAAAAAGGTAACTTTTCTCGTATTAAAGGAAATATAAAAATAAGTTGATGGCCTATAAACCTAAATACAAGTTCACAAAAAAATGTTTTTTAAAAGCACTAGTAAACATGCTTTTTCAACAAACTAAAATTGTCACAATACTGTCTGACAGCCTGCACCAGAAGATGCAAGAGTGAATGAAGCTTGTTTTTAGTATAGCACAAATATAAACACCAAAGTGGTATTAGTAACTCACTGGTGGGTAAGTATGTGCCGTGTTAATACACCATCTGCCTAATACAGATGCGTTAAAACAATACCAAAATATGAATATACAGTAAATGGAATGATTAAGAAAATTTAGTATGTGCCGTGTTAATACACCATCTGCCTAATACAGATGCGTTAAAACAATACCAAAATATGAATATACAGTAAATGGAATGATTAAGAAAATTAAGCCAGAAAATTTAGTGCCGATTCACTGACAGGGTGGATAAGTGGCTGCTGAGCAGTACAGATTTTATTTACTTAACGCACTTGTTAGAAGACCAAACGTGACCATTATATTAGGGTATAAGGAACATGACATATATAAATTTTATAGGGTATAAGGAACATGATATATATAAATTTTATTTTTTTTCAGAATTTTTTTTTTCAGGATTAGGGATAAAGATCAATTTGCGCGAAAATCCCCGGAAACAAAAAAAATTAACGCTTGGTCAACCGTACATATGCTAGGAGTCGACCAAACGTTTGGTCGAGTAACAAGTGCCTTAAACCATTTTGAAATAGTGGTTCTATAGATAGTGAATGACAAGATGAACTTACATTGACATATCCAAGAGTTGGTCCAAATCTACTCCTCTGTAAGTGAACTTACGAAAAGTTCTCTTTTTCTTCTTTTCTGCCAAATCGTCATCAGCCTGAATTATTTATGAATATCTCTTATGGTTTTTTTCACAATGATGTTAAAACGTATTAAAATCTTAATCTACTGAAATCTTAATACAATTTATTATTTCGTAATGTACGATAAACTTGATATTTTTGGTAATATTTATCACACAAAAGGCTTTAATATAATACATGGTGACTGTTTAAGTTTATTTCATTGTTTAAATGATAGATTAAAAAGATTTTGATAAGACTCACCATTTCTTTAGCTCTCAGTGGCTAAACAATATCCAAAAGGAAGTTGTACAACCGGAACTCGAACTGAAGAAAGCTTAAATATTTGAAGAAACATACGAAACAAACTATAAATTTCATATAAAAAAAATTATGCACGGAATAAAAACTCGAACTGATGTGTAGTAGACTTGTTTGTTGAAAATGAAATATTTCTGAAGATCTATAATGATTAAACCATAATAGATTAAAAAAAAAAAGAAATGGACAGCAAATCATGTACGAATTCATATAGTAGCAGTGGCGCAACTCGGGGCATTGGAGGCATTTGCCCCCTCGAAATAAAAAAAATATTAAAAGATCAGACCAAAATTAATTTATAAAAAAATACAAATATATAAATAATGTGATTTTTTAATACAAGTGATTCCCCCCCCCCCCGAAAGTTTGGTCTAGTTGCGCTTCTGTATAGTAGTGTCCAGTGCTTTTTTAAAAAAAAATAGGTGCCGGTACTCAGCGATGGATTGCCTAACTTTCCATTACTCTCTCTGTCGCGTGAATTCGAGTTAGTCGCTATATTATGAGTATTGAGTAGTATTGACCAGTCCATTCCTTAAAATTCGCAATCAAGGTCTCTCTTTCTCCGGGTACCCTGCATTATAGTAATTGTAACAATAGCTTTAGGTATATTCAGACAAGTTTAGAATCCCTGTTCAGTTAGTCAGTCAACATTGAAAGTTCATGGGCCCAGGATACAGTCATATGTACTGGCGGCGGAGCAGGGGGGGGCAGGGGGGGGCCGCGGCCCCCCCCCCTAAAACTTGTTCATAATTCCTTTGATTTATTTCTTAAATTTAATATTTGAAAGAAATTATAATTTATTTATATTTTACAGTAATCAGATTATTGAGAGTTGTGGCATATTTTAAAATTAGTTGCAAGTACCCGGCTTTGGCCGGGTTTAAAATAATGTTTTCTGTTTATTTAAGAAGCGTAATTTGACGTTTAATTAAGATTTAAAATAAGACGCGTAAAAAAGGGTTTATTTGCATGCAAATTGCAATAAAAGGGTACATTTATCTTAAAGCAATGTGATACACAACATTTTTGGCAGTTCCTCTCTCTCTCCCTCCCCTCCCTCCCTCTTTCCCTCCCTCTCTCTCCCCTCCCTCTCTCTCCCTCTTTCCCCCCCTCCCTCTCTCCTTCCCCCCCTCTCTCTCTCCCTCCCTCTTTTCCTCCCTGTCTCCCTCTCTCTCTTAGGCATGACTGTATCAAAAGATGACGATTCCTATGGATGAAGGAATGGAATGTAATAATGTAGTAAGTAATGTGATATTTGGTTCCCCGTACCGATCATATATATATAGTAAGTTAGCTATGTGGGAGAGAAGCTCGTAAAACCTGAAATCGGGGTAAAAGTTTGCCAATTTTCATGTCTTTGATATCCAAAATAATTAATTACAATTAAAGTACCCATTTAGATGGAACGAAACCTGTTTAAGAACTTTCCCCATGTAATTTTGTGGACGTGTACCCAGTGGCGCAACCAGCAAAAAATGCTGGGGGGGGGGGGGCTCACATATTGAAAAAAGATAGTTTGACAGTCTTTTTTGTGACTTTACAATGTAAATTATGTATTGATGATTTGGCCTGCGCCGCCCCCCTTGAATTTTGGCTTACCCCCCCCTTAAAATATGCCTTGATAACTAGAATTCCAGCGTTGTATCTTTGTTTTAGGTAGAATTAGTCTGTCAGCACAGGTCGGTGACCTCTAGATATAAGTGACGATTGATGTAATTACGGGAAACAAAGGGATGATAACTTTAGTATAGGTATTTGGCCGCACCAATCGCTAGGCTGGAAAAAGGGTCCTTATGACGTAGTTGAGTTAGAAAGGGTGTTTGGGAGCCAATCAAAAGTTCTGGGGCTTTGAAGTCACATGATGATCCACCATCATATAAATATGAGAGAGTTAGAGGCAGAGAGCAGGTAGAGAGCAGGTTAGAGACACGGAGATAGAGACAGGGGGTCAGACGGAGAGAAGTGGAGAGACAGTTAGGGAGTAGTGGGCAGAGAGGACGATTGAGAAGTTGAGTTGGGATCGAGAAGAGGACAATAGTTATAAAGTTGTTGATAGGATATTTGAATTATCGTATTCATGATGTATCTTTGTGTTGTGTTGAAATAAAGTAAATTAATCATTATTGACTCGGCTACCTTGTTAATTGAATGTTAGTAAAAGTGAACTATACACGCTGTGAACGCCTCCGAAGAGAAGAAGAAAGCCTCCACAGTCTATGATGCAAACAAATGTAAACAAATAAAATCACAGCGTTACAGTATTGTAACTGTAGTTCAGGCAGTTTCGTAGCGAGGAGGGACAAGGGGGATATCATGCCCCGGGCGCTATCCACAAAGTTGCGCCAAATGGTATATTTTACTTATAATATTATATGGTTTTCGAAAGAGGGGGGGCGCTAAAAAGGTATTGTGCCCCGGGCGCGAATTAAGCTCGCTTCGCCACTGTTTTTAAGGTATTGTGGCGTGAGAAGAACTCAAACCAAATCAGCTTTCGCCTTTCTTAATTGTAGCCTGAATGCCTGAAGTAGCCTAAAATGGTTAATGAATGTCCACTAGGCTGCTAATAATTTCCTTGACATACGTACTGGTCTTGTGCTCCATGTATGAGATTTGGTCTAAAATGTCTTCATCTAAATGTCTCGGCATGTAATGTCTAAGATTCGCACCCGTAGAGTAGGTTGGGCCGTCATTACCCTTCTCTCAGGATTCATGATTTTATTTTTTCTCGTCTCAGTTACTATGTGTTTTTATTTTAACGAAAACCTCCGAAATTAATCAAATAACTCCACCAGATAAGTTAACTTGAAAAGAAATGTCAAAATTTATCTCCCTTCGACGTGTTTCTTTTTATTTATGTAATATAAAAATCAAAGGTGGATAAAATCGCTCATGAGAGACGGATTGTGATTACCAATGATTTGTATAGACTATAATTGATGCCAAAGCTAATGTCATTTCTTTTCCTGATCCTATCTAGTATGGTGCGTGAAGTCCCTGTCAGGGTGAGATGAAATCTCTTAGATACTATAAACCACTAATGGGGTTTTTTATGGTGCCCTTCTTTCATCCACACAATAGCCGATAGTGCAGTGGCCATGGAGGCACCACGGGAGATATATCGGGAACTTGAGCCAAGACCTGAAAAATTCCATCGGTCCTCACGGAGATCGAACCAGATACCTTCAGGTCGACAGTCAAGCGCTTTACCGCGCGACCATCCATCGATCTAGTATGGTAATGGCAGCCATAGTTGTTGTTATTCTAGTGCGAATCCTCAGACACTCTGGAACCATAAGAAAACGTCTTTAAGTACTTGAAGCTTTCCATCGATTCCATCTATTCTCCGTTAATGGTTATTTTTGCATTGCTTCCAATTTACAGCAAGTATGTATATGGTTGCCGTCAATTTATTACGTCAACAATTTTAAGGACAACCCCCCCCCCCACCTTCGGGTCGACAAGTGCAAAGCTTTCGGTGCCCCCCCCCCCCGACTTAACATTCAGCAGTTTACGTAAAATATTTAGAAAAAATATATTTAAGGATTACCCCCGTCTTTTTACTTTGAGTCAAACTTCAGAACCTTTCCTGTATATATAGGCCTAATGACCCCCCCCCTCTCCCAATTTACCAACGTCCATAACAGATTACAAAGAAAATCGAAAATAGCTATTTTATGTACTGCAATAATAATACAGAATCACTAGAATATGAATTTGATAAATGGACAAAAAAACATATGTAGAATTGGAACATTGTAAATTGTAATTATGCTTAAATAAAGTATTGTCATTATAAGGAATCGCAGCGCAGTCAGGGCTGCATTGACCATTATGATCATAAGGAATTAAGGATATAACCTTATAATCTGAGAAAAAAATCTGCCTTCGTTTAACAGATTACAACATTTGCCGTGATTTTTCTCCGATAACTTCATACAAGAAAACAGCAGGAGATATGAATAACTATTTGCATCCTCTGGAAACACGCATGGTACGTAAAACGACAAAAACACATTTCACATGTGATATGTTGTTTTGTTTGCATAATTAGGCCCTTTTTGATGACAAAGGGGACAGGTAGTCGTGCGTTATAGAGCGCTTGTCTGTCAACCGGAGAGTCCTGGGTTCAGTGCCCCCCCCCCCCAGGCCAAATCGGAGGGACCCTTCAATTTTTCCAAATCCAATGAATTTATTGGATTGGGGGGGGGGAGGGTGCTTCTCAATATGCCATAACCACAATAACTTTCTTTCTTTTGTATCATCAATACATAATTAAAGTTGCAAAAAAAGACTGCCAAACTCATAATAATAATAATAATAATCTGTTATATCCTTAATTCTTTATTAATTATAATTTTTAGTTTTGATTCGAAGAGTTAAAAAAAATTTTCGACTACGGCGGGCTTTTGTCTATTTTAATCCGGCCTTGAGCGCCTTTCCCCTCCCTCAGATTATAGATTTTTGAGGGCTCGCTCCAATATTTTGTGTAAGGGCCCCGATTTTTTTTTCAGTTTATCTAATACATTTATGTAATGTAGTAAGGGTTAAATCAAAAGACAAGTTTTTAACAACAAAGACTTAGAGGCGATTTGTATATAAAATACGCGTGGATGCTGCTCCAAAACATTTGTGCATTTAAAAATTATGTATAAGGAAACAAACAAACAAACAAGTATTAAAAAATAAGAATAATATTTATTCAGTAATCAGATAAAGTCCAAAAAGAACAAAGCCAAACATTTTATTTTACATACCGTTCTCTAACCTGAATTATTAAAATATCTTACTTTACTAATTATAATCTAAATTGTTACAGTTCAAGTTTGATCTATTCTTTTAATAATGGGTCAGCACCAATGTTCACTCTAAGCTGAGCGCGTGAGCGATCGCTCACACGAATTCAGAGCGTCGCTCATACTATACGTACGATCGCTCACTCCGACGGACGACATCGCTTAAATCGCTCAGAAATTTTGGCCTCAAAACAAAATGTCGCTCAGAGACAAAATTTTTTGCTCACTTTATATCACACCTTAGAGGGAACATTGGTCAGCACTGTGCCAGTGCTCTCCCTTCTTTGAAGTGTCGAGAGCAGCTACGCGAGTGGTGATCATTCACAAAGATAATGCATCTGGAACTGTCAAATGCGCAGTTCCATACACAAGTTGAGAAAATAAAGCTTAAGGATTATATATTGTGAAATTGTAAAGAAATAATGAAAGAAATTGACTAATTATTTTAAAAGTTATCGATAAAATCATGTGCTGCAGGTCCACAATGCATATATACGAGCCGCAAACAATGAGCTCTATATTTAGTGTTTATATCAGGCGCGAGCTCTCCAGTTAGTGTAGAGCCACTGGCGGCGGAGCAGCGCCCCCCCTAAAACTTTTAAGGGGTGGCGGCGCCCCCCCCCCCCACCCTTGAATTTCCAGTCTGCCCCACCCTAAAATTTTAACTTTGTAATTCATTTTAGTTTATATGTATCATTTTCATAATTCATTTGATTTATTTCTTAAATTTAATATTTGAAAGAAATTATAATTAATTCACATTTTACAGTAATCACATTATTGAGAATTGTTGTGGCATATTTTTAAACTAGTTGCAAGTACCCGGCTTTGCCCAGGTTTAAAATAAGGTTTTCTGTTTATTTAAGACGCGTAATTTGACGTTTAATTAAGATTTAAATAAGACGCGTAAAAAAGGGTTTATTTGCATGCAATAAAAGAGTACATTTATCTTAAAGCAATGTGATACACACCATTTTTGGCAGTTCCTCTCTCTGTCTCTCTCCCTCCCTCCCCCTCTCTCTCCCTCCCTCTCTCTCTCCCTTAGGCATGACTCTAGCAAAAGATGACGATTCCTATGGATGAAGGAATGGAATGTAATAATGTAGTAAGTAATGTGATATTTGGTTCCCCGTACCGATTATATTTATAGTAAGTTAGCCATATGGGAGAGAAGCTCGTAAAACCTGAAATCGGGGTAAAAGTTTGCCAATTTTCATGTCTTTGATATCCAAAATAATTAATTACAATTAAAGTACCCATTGCGATAGAACGAAACCTGATTAAGAACCTTCCCCATGTAATTTTGTGGACGTGTACCAAATTTTTGTTATTTGTTTGTCTGGATTATGAGTTTTAAGGGAACAGACAGTCTTATGAGTATAGAGAATTAGGCTATTGCCATCTACCGAATGACGGCAAATGTATTTTTTTAAAAAGAAAATACAATTATTTATTATCTTTTCATAAATTACTTTTTGTTTATTGAGTTTTCCGTTTCCGGTTTCAGTTTCATGTTCATCATCATTCATGATAATCATCAGTAATTTTCTGATCTAATTTCCCTATTAAATTTGTAAACAAACTGACATTACGAATCATTTGATGACAGAAGTGCTCAATGTACATTTTTATTTTTATATATTATTTTTTAATAATATCGATCAAATACTTGCTGCAGAATTGCTATACTCTATTATTGAATTAAGGGGTTAAAATTTGTCTTTCGGTCATATTTTGGCGCCCCCCCCCCCCCCTTAAAATATTTCGTTCCGCCGCAACAGTTTTGGAAGGGGAGGGGAAGGGTTGTATGCATATACATTATACATACTATAGGATGTCCATGGTTGTAGGCTCTCCCGACATGTGCTCAGATTTACCCTTCCATTTCAGCTGGCGAAATAAAAATCCAGATAGGGGTATCTGGGTTTCGAGACAGTCGCATAGTTTGTCTGTCTTTATGAACAGCTTCGATTGTTTTAATCGAAACATTGCTATGCAAGGAAAAAACAAATATTATTTTAACTGCCTAGAAAAAGAAGAAAAACTTCCGACTTCCGTTTTGAAATCTGCCAGGCGCCACTTCCGAAATCAACACAGACAAATATAAAACTTAAAAACAACAATGGTGATTTGGTCTTTTTAAATTATTGCCCTTAAAGTACGCTGTGAAGTACATAAACATAACAAACAATTGTTTCTGTTTAAACTCATATATAGTTTATATGTATGACACCTTAGAAAGTTTATATTAAATTAAAGTAGTAAATTCTGTATACATTTACTATTTACTTAGAAGTTAGACTACTTGACTTCACTAGCATTATTAACTAAATTATTACTATAGTCTATAGGCTTAGAATTATTAGTTTAGTTGAGTTATCAGATAATCGGTAGCACTATCAGGTAATCTCAGTCTATTAATTTTAACATTAAATCTTAAATCTATAACTATATAAAAATCATACATTAAAGTATTAATTTCACTTAAAAAATTGCTCTTGACATACATAGCATACTATGTTGTCAATGTAACATTTACATAGCATGATAGGATAGTCATATGATATAGACAGTAGAGATTGTGATATATATATATATATATATATATATATATATATATATATATATATATATCATATGGACTTGAATATTCAATTACTTATAACTAGCTGTAGCCTGCAAAACCTTTGCATAGAGATAGCTATAGAGTATAGTTCAACTTTGAGGTCTATTTTCTATGATATGAACAAAATTGAAAAACTAATTAGTTGTTTCATTTCCTTACAACAACACTGTGAGTAAAGGATAAATTATTTTAAAAAAAAAGTATCTGTGTGTGGGATTCGAACCTTCTTAAACTTATGTATGTAAAGCTGGTTCCCTAACCATTCAACAATTAAATCACACATATGACTCAAGGTTTTTTAAAATTATGTTGAAAATTGTTAGATTATTTTGAAGTTTTTTAAATATAAAAAAAAAGATGTTGTTTCATCTTTTGACATAAATAGTAACGCTTAAATAGGGTTACCTTGCTTATGACAGATGTATTTGGAGACTTATTTCATGTTCGGTTTATTTCTTTTTTATGTTTTTGTTGGGGTGAAAATTACTGTTTACAAATGTAGGATAATGTAAAATATGCCCCATTCTGATAGCATCTTCAGGAACAGTTCTGAATTAATATTGATGTTTTGGTTTAAGTATCCATTTATAATTAAATGTATTTCTTTGAATAGATGAAGTTTATATATTTTTCTGTTTATTGGCAGATTTCTGATACATGATCCATAAATATGGATGATGATTTCCAGATTTATTTTGTCAAGCCAGACAATAATAAAGAAAACAGCTGTACACTTGTTGAGGCTTTTGAGGTATCACTATCAAAATGTTATTATTTGCCAAAAAATTAGTTATGTGTACCTTTTCATAAGCATCAAAGCAATAAAGAGTGTACTTAAAAAAATATATGATTTTTTCCAGACCTTAACAAAGAGAGAGTTTAATTTTAAGCCAGAATGGATTTCACAAGATGAGTGTCTTAAAGTAACAAGTAAAGGGAAACATGTCTACATATTTGATCCATTTGAGGGTAAAGGATTTGATCATATACAAAGTTTAGGATTCAGGTAATGATTAAAATAAAGTGAGCCTTAAAAAAATAGTTTTTTAATTACTTATTTATTATTAAGAGTCATTTTACACAATGAAATATAGCTCAGTGTTTTCTTCCATTATATCTAAGTTATTTATTTTCCTCAGAATTTATGGACCACGCTGTGTACTTGCAAATCTAATACATGGAATGGTGAGAACATCATACTTAAGCATACACGTTTTTTTGGACGCAGCAAAATAATTTTACGATTCTTATTTGACATGATCTCTTTATACACATTTCCAGATTTCTAACTAATTATTTTTGGATTTAAATTTGGCTTACAACCTTAACTTTTTATCCTCAGAAATGTAAAAAATATTTTTTTTATTTCAGGAGTTACCTAGAAATCGAAAGCAGCCCATTTATAATTTGGCAATGAAGGGAGTTAAGCTCTGCTGCACTTCTATTGATAAAAAAACCAGAGTACAATTAATTTTCTTCTCTAAAATACTGCATTTAAATGTTTTTACAGGATTTCCCTTAAAGAATATGATACTGTAGTTATCTAAATCTTGTACTGAATATATGACCATTAGAAAAAAACAACTTGTTCATCCTGTCTGTGCTGATCAATTGTATGTTGTTTTTACCCAGTCTTATGTACTACACCTATAGATGAAAGTTAGTGCTGAACAAATATATATTTGCTCAGGGCTGACAAGTCAGTCCCTTATTAAGTTTGGACAGTATTTTGCAAGAAAAATTGTTACCACTGGCAGAATTGATTCCATTTATCTTAAGATGTCTGCTTTTAGCTACTGTGTTCCGTAAGAAATAAAACTAAGGATATTTAAAAATAATTTTTTGATTTTTCTGTTTTTTGCTATATTCAGCATTTAAGTGTAAAATTGATGACAATAAATTAATTTATTCATTGCAAGTAGAAAGACTGATAGAAGTCATATCCATTGATTAATGAATCATTGTGTTTGCCTTAAATAAAATTAAAAAATAGAACTGACTTAAAATTTTGTAATAGGTTGCAGTGTTGTCATTATTCTCAGTTATGTTCCATTTGTGCCACACTCTTACATATGTGTTTTAATTGTTAAGGTATTTTAAAATGTTTAACTTATAACGTGATGAGAAATTATCTATTTGTCTTCATAATGAAAAGTCTTTTTAAATCTTATCATCTATTCTGTTAGGATGGCCTAATGCAGTTGGCTATGTTAATGGGAGGCGAAGTGGCCTGTGATCTTACTGCTGATATCACTCATCTCATTGCTGGAGAAGTGGGCAGCAATAAATATCTGGTAACATATTCTATGGCCTTAATAATTGAAAACATTTTAAATACTTCATTGGATAAAAAAATTACAAGAAAATGAGAATTCTTATTATTTTTTGAATAAAACAATATTACTGTTAAATATTTAAATAAAAACACATAGTACATGTATTGAGTTTAATTTCTTTCATTCTAGGTAGCTTCAGAAAACGGAAAACATATAATGATTAAGGATTGGGTACACAAAGTTTGGGAAATATCCCAGGACAGGTATAGTCTAATGTATTAAAAATATTTTGAATGCTTTCTTTCTTAATAGAAATATTGCAGTCTCAGACCCATGTTAAACATTTAATTTTCAAACTATGTTTATATTGCTACTCCATTAAAAATAAAAAACTTTTAACCAAGACATTTATTTTACAACTTATAGGCATATTCTGGCCACTGATGATATGTTTAAGAAATATGTATGTCCTGCTTTTCTTGGTTTGACAATAGTCGTGTCTGGTTTTACAGTTAGTGAAAAAAACAAAATGAGAAGTTTTATTACACATTATGGTAAGTTTTATACATGTATCTTGTTAAAAATTATTTATTTCCTTTGCAACATTTTTGAGAAGGAAGTGTAATTAAATAAATAAACTGGAAAATATTTTTTATTTCAACATTTAGAATTATTCCCATATTCTAGGTAGTAATTCTTGTTGAAAACTAAAAAAAAAATTAGTCTTGATTTATTTCATTTTATAAAAGGTGTTTTTTTTTTTTTTTAAATTGAAGGAGGGAAATATTCTGGTGAATTAAAGATGAATGAATGTACACACCTCATTGTAAAAGAGCCCAAAGGTAATTGTTGAAAATTAAATATGCTTCATATTTCAAAATTAATTCATTTTTATTTTGACTCTTATTAAAGAATACATTTTCACCCTTAATTTTAGGACCAAAGTTTGAAGCTGCTAAAAATTGGCGAATCAGAATAGTAAATGAACGCTGGTTATTAGATTGTGTAGACAAACAGAAATATTTGGATCCAAAAGCTTATCAGTATAATGAAACATCCTCCACAAAAGTGAATACATCAACACCTGAAAGACAGTCAGGTTAGATAAGAATGTACCAATACATGTATTATGTTGCATTGAAAACAAAAAAATTTTTTGAATCATAAAATGTTTAAGTATTAATACATTATTTACAAAAAAATGTAGTTTTAGGACCTAATATTAATGATATCAGTGCCATCACTGATAACACAAGCCTGTCCAGAGTAGATGAAACAAATCTGACAACCACACGTTTGTCTGCAATGTTTACTACAAGTGGAAGAACAGATAAAGTAACAGAGACAAAGCTAGGGGCGACTTCTATGAGTGATAACTCAACTTTAGCACCTGCAGATGTTTTTCTTGATGGATGTAAGGTACGTTGTATTTCATTTAACTGTCTGTTGAAAATTGCTGCAGAAAGTTAAAATTTCATGTTTTAATTGGTTTTTCCCAACCTGCATTCTACAGGTTCCTATCTAAGCAATTAGCCACCTTCCTATGCCTTCCATTGTGCTGCCATAGTCATTGGACCCATGGCTAAAGTCGGAAGAATAAATATGTATCCCATAAGCGGCTTATAGTATCAAGATATAAATATATTTTCTTTATGGGATGTAGAATAATTTCCCAGGAACGAGCATGCATCACATGCAATTAAAATAAAGACATTTTTTTACAATTTCATTGTAAATTTAGTGAGGGCGGGCCTTGGGAAATGGAAGGTTGTTTCATATAGGCACCACATTTGGGAACCAACATTTTTGACTTAAGATCGACTTGATGCAATTAATTGCTTTTCCTCTTTTGCATTGAACTCAAATTGTTTTGAGAAATACAATCACCAGTGATCGCAAATGCAATGTTGTGAACAAAAAGAAGTTAATTTTTTAAAATTGTTTAATTATACATGTACTTGTATTTTAAAATTAAAGATTAAAAAAAATTGTAATTGCATGTATTAAATTTAAAACAAGTTTTTCTCATGCCCAGAGATATTATTACATTCCAATATCTAGTTATTAAATGGTGCACTAGTATTTAACATATGTTTTGATTCAGATCTACTTGAGTGGTATAAAGTCTACCTTGGAGGACAAAGCAAAGAAAATTATTTCAGCTGGTGGTGGGCTAAGGTATTAAATTTTTTTTTATAAATCATGTTTTGCTGTTTACACGATGTAGTTTTAAACAAGAAGAATTTGGGTACTTAATCATTGTTCATACATTCTTTTGTTTTTTATTCCTGAAATTTTTAGGAGTCTTACAAAGAATAAATTACACTTATAATATAAAATGTACAACATTTATATAATATTTGTAAAATCATTATTATTTTCAAAAGGGCCCTGGAAATTGCAGAGGGTGTAACCCATGTGGTGGTTGGAGATATTATCCCTGCTCAGATAAAACTGATTTTGAAGCTACAAGAAAGGTTGAAATTTTGTTTAGTTCATTTTAATGTTGAATTTGCTTAATTTACAAAAATAGTTTTCTTGGTATTAAAATGTATCGAATACGAAATATAGTAGATTTTTAATTTTCATCAGAGATGAAAAGAGTAAGATTAACTAATTTCAGCGAAAAATACAACAAAAATTTTGAGAACTATTAATGGGGGTGGGTATGTATATAGGTACATTTATTTCACATCTGTTCACTAGGGATCCAAAGGGTAATGGACTGCTGAACTAGGGCTGATGTATTATATCCATTAATGCATCATTAACCTGGTAAAAAATTAATAATGCGGTAAAACTTTCTTTAATGCAACACCTTAATTCGTTAATTTTGACCCAAAGGTTGTAACTTCGGCGTTAACCAAAATTGATCAGAAAAGATACTAACAACTCAGAAAGAAAACACTACTGCAGGAAATGTCATGTTAACTTGAAATCATATCAGTTTGGTCTGTCTGGTTGTTCTAGGCTGTTTAAGCTATATTTTCAGAAACTTGAAATCGATTATTAACAATTAATTTGAAATTTTGAACTCTTGTGTATTCTCAATGACATTACTATTATAAAATCTTATGGAGTCCGAAGCTATTTACTTTTTTGGTAATGTTTATATAAAGTGTGAAAATGCGGAAAGAGCTTAGCACACAGATCTGTTTAAGTGCTGAGTTCTTTAATTTTTGTATTGAGTCATGCTTAAATATAATATTTTATATAATCTGTACCAACAAAAAACGGTGAAATTCTTTTATATATAAATCAGAAATATAAAACAAACCATTTTTTAGTCTTGTTTTCTTACACCGCTTGATTTCTTAGTTTAACTTACAAAAACGATTGAAATAAAAAAATGTAAAGTAAAAAAAAACATTTAAAAATAGGCTTTTGTTAAAATGTTCTAAAAAGTAAAAAAAAAAATAAATTCTTTAGCCTATACAAATATTTGTAAAAATCATATTGACTAAATAAAAGCATGAGGGCCAGTTTTCATCTTTTGTATTTATGAATGGACAAATTTATATAAAAAAAAACAATTTGTTGGTAGACTAAGTTATCTATTTAATATAATACATGTACATTCATTGATAAACAGCAAGATAAATTAAATTAATGAGCTTTTTTGTGCTCAGTAAAATTTATATAAATATTTTACATAATAAATTATAAAAAAAAATATCTTCTTAAAAATATTTTAGCAGTTGTAATTACAGTTTTCAAATAATCTACTCTTTGCAGTCCTCACATTGTAACATTGGACTGGCTGATGGAATGCTTTACTCAGAATATCCATGTCAATGAAGACAAATATACTTGCAGTGATTTTGGTCTTGAACCTCCAAATGACAAAGAAAAGTAAACATTATTTTTTGTGTGTGAAATTTAACATTTATTGTTTAATTCTCTTGTCTTAGAAAGTAAGTAGGCCTTTTTTGTGTAGTTATTTCTAGTTTAAACCAGCTAGTAATTTTTAACTTTGATTTCCTTTTTTTTTTATCATCTGGGCATATTACTTTTAGATCTGTATATTATCATAAAATCAATTTAGAAGGGAAATATACGTGTAGCCCAGTGGTTCCCAAACTTTTTTACC